>OZ022263.1:38105369-38705369 GCA_963978885.1 Nemotelus pantherinus
GGTTTTTGTTTTAAAATTGGGTAAACAAAGCAATGATCTAATTCGGATGACATGTTGCTCCATTAACAATATCCAGGATCAGTTAGCTTAAAATATCTAGCTTTGACTAGGTGTGCTACGTGCTGATACATTAAGGTAGGTATCCATATGTTGCATTTCTTCCGTATCGTATCCCTGTTGCGTATGATTCACTAAACGGATACGGTGTCCACACTACTCAATATTCCATGTATCATCAATACGATCCGTTGCAAGAAGCTCGATACGCAGCTGCAACGCTTTTATTCACGAATCTATAAGTGTACAACGCAACGTGTCCACACATGACTCCACTTAGTATCCTATCATTCCTTGCACAAAATGTGACATCGTCGATATACTTCAATAAATTGAAGAATGTTTTCTTTATTCCACTCCATTATCTATGCACTGCACTACAATATTGACAAGTTAACGACTCAAATGTCAAATCATGCAACGCGATTTGTGCAACGCAAGTTGTCCAAATATGATTCGAGAGCGTATCGTTTCATTCCTTTGATGCGACGGTAAGAAACCGCCAAATGACCGATCGAGTTCGTTGCGTTTCTTTGTATCAAATTTTGATACGCAACGAAGATACGTTTGTCGTATCCACTGATACGCAACGGTGATACGATACGCGAAAATGATACATATGGATACATACCTTTAGATTACAATGTCTAACGAAAAATGAATTAGCAAGGATTTTCATGTGAATAAATCAATGAAATTCGTCGTCCTTTTTAAAAAACAACAACAGTATCAATATTTTACAAGTTCCACAAACCCTTAAGAAAGGTGACTTGTCTCCGACTCGATTGATCGTAGAGCCAAAACTATCTACAGCCCATAGTTATTCACATCCACTCGCACTGTGTCTCACATCGTTTTTAGCGTACTTTTATCTCCGTATAACAGTTTCATGCAAAAATAGGAGAGATAAATTTCCTCAAAGCAAAGGGTCCCTGCTAAACTTGACTCAAACTCCAAAATTTTCGATTATTATCCGACAGCTGTTATTAAAAGTTCATTCGTCATCATTAACACCGTCTTTAAACCCATTCAATATTCTGAATTGATTTTTTTTCGTTGTAGAGGGCCAAGAAAAAATTTTCAAAAGATACCCAGGTCAGCAAACTACGAGTTATATACGATTTTTACTTACCAAAAAAATCCATCAACAGGCTACGAAGATTCGAGGTGGAATCCTTTCGCATCACTTCAACCCATCTCGAGCTTTGTGCGCAGTGTTTTCTCAATGTATGTTGAGACTGTGCGTCGGTTATCTTCGTAATGCAGCATCGTTTCCACAATCGACTTTGGCATGACCATACCAATCGTGGACTCCAGGCTAGTCCTCCAACTTGCAAACCGGCTGTACGCAAAGAATGTATGGTAAGCATCATTGTTCTATTTCATACAGTGCCGACAGTACGAATGTTAAGAATTGGCAAAGGCCCAAAAGACTTATCAGTTTCGACGTCCAGCGAACTTTGTAGCTTGCACTCTAACGTTGTTGCCAAAAGCTGGAGTTTTCGCGAACGTGCGTGTGCTAGAGCCAAACGGGAAGTGACCAACGGTTTAGGCCCTCCTCCAAAGATTGGCTCTGTAGCTGACCTAGAACCTGCGGTTAATACACTCACAAGTAAACTGGTAAAATCTTTTGGACGGTCCTTTCCCAAAGTCTCTACGAAGCACAAACCTATGCCATCCTGGTTGAATAGGGACTTAGGTAGTCGCAGAAGACAAGTACGAGCATTCTTTAAGTTAGCCAAAGTAGCTGACTGCCGGGAATGTTGGCACGAATACAAGATCGTTCTGAGGCTCTATAAAAAGAAAATAAGGAAAGCCAGATAGAGCTCCTGCAAAGAGCTGTGCGACAGGGTTGAATCCACCTCGGAGATGGCTAGACTCAGAAATCTGCTGGCTAAATGCCCTGTCATGCATAGTCTGGTATGCAAGCCTGATGGGGAGTGGAAATGCAACAGCTAGGAAACGCTGAAGATCCTCGTAGGTATTCACTTCCCCGGTTGGTTGGATGACTCCAACTCTTTTACTGGTGAGCTAGCGCCCAACCAGCAGGACAGCGATGGCATTTGCGAAGCTGTCACCAAGCTGAGGCTAGTCTGTGCAATTAATACTTTCAATCCCTTCAAATCTCCAGGTCCGGATCGAATTCTGCCGGTCATGCTTCAAAAGACAGGTATGCTTGCCGTTTCCTGGCTAACACAAATTTACAAAGGTTGCCTAGTGCAAAGTCACTTACCTGCAACCTGGAGGACCACTAAGGTTATATTTACACCCAACGCGGGTAAAGCCAACCGTGCATATCCGAAAGACTAAAGGCCAACACCCTGACATCCTTCCTCCTTAAAGTTTTATAAAGATTACTTGATTTACATCTCAAACAAATGGTAATCACACTCTATCGAGAGCCCAAAATGCGTATATGAAAGGGAAATCTGTTGAAACGGCTCTTCATATGGTAGTCCTCAAAAAAGAGAAGGCACTCCATTAAAAAAAATGCGCTATGAGAGGCTGTCTAGATATTGAAGGCGTCTTCAATAATGTGCCCGCAACAGCTATTATGGAGAGCTTCCACGCATACAAAATCCATTCCACTATTTCTAGCAAGATAAGCAACATGCGTATGCGAAGGCTCATATCAGTGGAGTAGGTGGGTGTGCAAATCATAAGAAAGGCATACAGAGGCACACCGCAGGGATGGGTTCTATCCCCTCTCTTGTGGAATCTTGTTAAAAACTTAATTTTGGAAAAGTTGGAAAGAAAGAGACTCACGGTTGTGGCCTACGCTGACGACATTGCTATTTTAGTCTCGGGTAGGTTTCCACATACCCTTGGTCAGCTCATCGAGTACTCTATTCAACTACTCTCTGAAGAGCACAAAACGAAAAAATACCACTCTGCAAAACATATTCTGCTCCATCATTTGGAAAATACGATCAGAATCCCAAGTAGTTCGAAACTCGTATCGTTTGATTTGAAGATTTCACTACTGTCATAACTAGAACTAAACTGCTTCGGGTAAACTTAATAGCGAACCAAATTCAATAAAAAAATGTTGAGAGCCCCCGACAATAATATAAAATTTACTACAATTGTTCTCATCTCAATCGTTTTGTCAAACTTGTCCCCAGTTAATTTAAAGAAGATTAGTTACAAACCATCACAGGCCAGAGTTTCAAAGAAGAATATGTAACGCACTGATACTCATTCGTACCTGCACCACAACAATGGAGCAATAGCAAAAAGGGCGGGTGTGAGAACATAAAGTACTTTCACGGTTCTCAGTTACATTGCACTTTGTTACGCTTGCATGCTCCAATTCAATGCAATAGTCCATTTATGCTTGATATGTGCATGCAAAAGGTATGCGTCATTGTGGAATCACACGAAAGGTATGTGGGCGCCGCGTAATGCGTCAAGAATGTCCTTATTACTCATTCATATTTTCTGTTGTGTCGACAAATGGTATCGCAGCCAAAATTTGATACTTCGGTGAAATGTAAATGACAGCGATACCTATTACTATTGTTCACTGTTTCTATCAACGACTGGAATATGTTGCAGAGGGTATTTGCAAGAGCTACGAATGCTTATGGGGAACATAGTGTGTATGATAGGAGGACTTTCAAATAACCGTCGATTATTTTTTGTATGAGAATCACTTGAAATGACATCGCTGGCTCCTAGTCATAAATCTCAAAAGAAGGGTTGCATTTGTTCGCGAAAGTGCAAAGTTTAGTTGTGTGAACTAATGCATGTTCGTATAAACCACTTTAGGGCAGTGAATACTTCAACGGCAAGTTATTGTGGAGACTACATTCTCAAATATGGAAAACAAAGATACAGCAAACTATTCAATTGCTTATATGCAGTTTATTATACACCAAACAATTTAATCCCGTAATCCTAAAATTAAAAAAATCCTCAAGATTTTTAAGCTCATGAGAACAATACCAAAAATATTTATTGTCCCCAAACAACATATTCTCCTATGATCAAACTCTTGCATATTATATGCAAATTCATCATGTGGGAATTGATATTGGGTAGTGTTTCGAGGCGGAAGCGTTGGCGGTTCATGTGTGATGTCTTAAGAAGAAGGGAGGCATACGATGGATGCAATGATTCTTCACGTATACTATACAAATTACACACAACAACCCTTACATAAGTTATATGGCTAGAAAAGTGTTAGGACAAGTGTAAGCTGCAAGAGCTTATTAAGATACATGAACCGAAAATTTGTTGATGGACCATTAAGCGAAAACTTTTCGAATTAAATTTATGACATGTAGATTTTAATTAGAATTTTGAATGCAAAAGACATTTTGCAGTTTGCTCATAAAATGTATGATATAATGCCAATAACTTGGTAAAGCTAAAACGAATCCTTTGTAATTGCTTTTGTCTTGAATGGGCGTTCTAATTTAAATGTGTTTTTGAAGGAAAGGGATAATGTGTTATACATACTGCTAAGGCACCAATGCGATGCAATTCTATTTTTTGCCAACAAAGTAATGAGTCGAGCCATAAAAATCGTTCCTGCCATTGCCACAAATTCAAGTCAACAATTGAATCGCAAAGCCATGAAAATGGCCGAGCCGTACCGGTTGTTATTGGACAATTAGTGGTTACCCGGGGTGCAGCGCACGGAGGCGGTCCAACATTGTACCCCACTTTTAATACCATTATTATTTTTCTATCAATTTCAAATGTGGCGGAATTAAGTTTTTAAACTGTTTAAATAAAAAATGTTGTTTGGATGAGATTGCAAATTTTTATTACGAGGGTTGAACCAGTTGAATTTACCTTAAAAATGCTGATATAATTACTATTTCAATATAAATCAAATCATGGCTTCTCGCCATCATTAGACTCTAATAAGAGCTTCTAGCAGTGTTGGCCGATATATCAATCACTGGAATTTTTCACAGTGAATGAAAAACTACTGGTAGCAGCATTGATCAAATAAACAAAATCATAGTGAACAAAATCACAGCAAGCAAAATGCTAGCGAACAAAACCTCTGCGATGGAAATCACCAAAATCGAAATCACAAAAACAAAATCACAATGAACAATCACAGCCATTCTGGTAACTGTGATCGAAAGCACAACAATCAAGGTCACAAAGCCGACTGAATGAATATGAAACGAACGTGGTCGTCTACAAGATTTGTGATGGCTGCGGTTCTGATAACGCCGATTTAGATTAAAGTGATTTTAATGGCTGTGATTTTGTTCGATATCATTTCGCTTGCTATGATTTCGCTCGCTGCGATTGTTTCCTGACAAATGAATTTGGAAATAGTGTTCGAGTCGAAGTTTGTAAGCGAAATTATCTAACTATTATCTATCAAACTGAAACTTTCAGGAATTATTGATGTATTTAAAAAGTAGGTTTTTGATGATTTTAAATATAAATATACTAATGATATCTTTGCCAGCGGCGGACTTTTTAGTGAACTTTCAGGTACCCCATTATAGTATAAGTAAGTATGCCGAAACAATGTTTTTTAAATTTTATATTTGGCTATGATGATGCTTTGGAAATTATTCATCTAGCTGAATGCCTAAAAGAAAACTTAATTTTCAAGACACTTAATTTTAATATTTTTTCTACTAGAAAAATCAAATCGTTACGAAATTTGCTCCAGGTACTTCTGTATGTATGGCTGGTACGAAAAATTATTATTTCTTGTTTTCATATTTGATTGTAGTCTTTTTTTAGACTGGGACCCATTTATTGTTGAAATAGTTTTCCATATTTCTCAAACTTCAATTCTTCAGCGTTAATGCTGACGATAAATAGCCTGTCTATATACAAAACCCGAATGAAAGTAACTTCTGATTTCAAATTAATTCCTCTCGCAGATATTATCGTCAAAAAATATATCGACTATGTAAGTCGTCAATCATACAGAAAGACCCCTAAAAGACGATTTACTCTCAAGTTTCTCTGAAGTTTCTCTCAAGTTTCTGCATTTATTTCAGAAATTCACTCATACAACAGTATCTACGTGGGAGCATTCGAAACTAAGATTCTTTGTCCAGTTAATGAGCAGTCTTAATATAAAAAACAATTGTATTTTTGCGCTTTTTTGGAGACTTTTTTGGGTTGGAGACTATTGAGACTCAGTAAAAGAGCCAGTGGGATATCAAAAATAATCTTATTAGCCAGTAAGAATATGAACCTCTTCTGTTTTCATATTTGCTAATTTTTCTATTCCGCTCAGCAGAAAATCAAACGAAGAGCCGATTTCCCAATTTTAATCCTTCAAGAAAATGCTGTAAAACTATTGTTGAGCCACTCTTTCCAACTTAAAAAAAAGGGTATGTTTGAACAAAGTTTTTGTCTGAAGGAAAATAAAAAAAACTCTAGCGCACCTGAACCGCTAGAAACACTAATGTTCGAAGAACAGTAGAAGAATCGTGCAGGTTTTGAGTGCATATTCCACCACATGCGCTGCTTATTACGGCCAAATTGTTTCAAATGCCACGTTTTACTTTTGTCTCAAGAATGCATTATAACTCATATGGTAGAAGGTTTCAGATATTACCACTGGCATGAATTTCAACGTTTATGAGAGCAAAACACGGGTTAATTATATTCGTTATCAGTTGCTTATATCACAAAATTTTGAAAGCAGCATCTCATATAATATCAATTAAGAAATTGCTCAGTGCCTGCAGCACTGTAACTGAAGTTGGTGCTTGGGGCTGCGATCCGAAAAATTTGCAGAACCTTGGGAATTGAAACATCGGTTATTTATTTTCATTGTAAATGTTTCCGGTATGAATACTAAATGTAAGCATTTATTGATACAAAGGTAGCACAACCGACTCGTGCTGGCAACCTTTCGCCAGTATCAAAGCCAAGAATAAATAATATCTGCTTCACGTTGTTATAAAACATTTGAAGTTATAGGAGTATAAAGACATTTAGGGTTACCTGCAGCGAGTTTTTTCAAATAATCGAAAGCTTAATATTTGCTGTTTATTGTCACTACAATATCATAACCAATTGAAAATTCTACGATAAAACCGCTTAATAAAGATATTGCAAACAAACACAAAACCAACAATAGCTGGCAACCCTATCATGTCTTTTCAACCAAATTTGGCTTGAATAATGTTTATAATAAGTTCCAGTAATTGTATGAAATTCGTATTGATTTCATGACTGCACTGGAAGTTATAGTGCAAAAAGTTTTATTTTCCTGAGCGAATTTTCAAAACCAAAGACAAAAAAATTACCATAGCTGGCAGCACCAATCGAATTTTTCAACCAAATTTCTATCAAACAGAGTTTAGAGTAGGGTGCAGCTACTGTGTCAATTTAATGAAAATCTGGTCAATTTAATGAAAATCTGGTAATTTTTCAAGATGGCACCACTGGAACAGAGTTGCCTACAATTCAAAATCGCTTCTAACAGACCTGGCCCTACTTAAGTCCAATGCATTCTGTAAATTTCAATTCTATCTGATTATTGATTCGTGAGTTCCCGTGAACAGAAGTTTTTGAAGCTAAAAATATAGTTTAACTGAGAAAGGGTTACCGTTCTTGTCCGACATGAAATTTCCAAAGTTTTACTTTGACTGTGTAGATTGAGCATAAGATTTGTATACAGATTAGTTTTATTGTAGAAACGGACATTTTTTTAGGATATTCGATGGTTTGAATGTTTTCACTTCCAAATTTATATTTTTTCAAATTTAAGTCACCAAAATTATCATAGCTGGCAGCTCCAACCGAATTTTTCAACCAAATTTCTACCAAACGTGGTTTAAAATAAGGTGCAGCTACGGTGCAAATTTCGAACGATTGGTGCAGCTACGGTGCAAAATCGAACGATTGAATCAGAACTTATAGGGCTAAAAGCAGTTATCTTTTTTAGTGATTTTTCAAGATGGCACCACTGGCACAGAATCACCCGCATTTCAAAATCACTTCTATCAGACCTGATCCTATTTAGACCAATACATTATGCAAATTTCAATAAATTCTGTTCATCATATCTTGAGTTTCTGTGAACAGAAGTTTTTGAATCTAAAAATATAGGTAACTTGGGCAAGGGTTACCAGGCGTGCCCGTTATACCATATCAAATTTTTTTCTTTGTTTATGTAAACAAAGCACAAATTTACATATGAGTGGCTTTTTTTTTTAAGAAACGACATTTTTTCAAGAGAGACGATGATTTGGAGGTTTTCACTTTCAGTGCCTGCTCTAGCTACAGGGTTGCCAGCACGCTCATTAAAACGTACACTTATCTACAACTAAATAAAACAAACATGTCCTGAAAATTTCGTAATGATTGAATAGCTTTGTCAAAAGTTATCGCAATTTAAAAATTTTCAAATTTTCCCGTTCTCTTTTTAGGCACCCAGCGCACACATGAGGTTAAAAAATTCCAAAACGTTATCCGATTCACATGTAAAACTTGTTCGAAATTTATGTCGTCAACTTTATTTTTGCAAAAATTATTTGTGTACGGAATAATAGGTATATTAAAAAAATCACTAAAATAGCCGCCGGTGCCAAAGGGTTAAAGATGATTGACTTTTTGTGAGACCTGGCACTATTCTGCATATACACCAATGTGTCCTGAAAATTTCAGCTCAATCGGATGGCGCGTTCCTGAGATTTTTTCACTGAAATTTTTTGATGATATATGTATATATATATATACATAGTCGTGCCATAAGTTCTGTCACACGTATATGGGCAATTTTTGTATAAATGAAAAAGAGTTTTTGACAAAGGAAAATAAATTTTATTTTGGCATACTAATGGAAGTAAAATAAGCAACAAATTATTCAAAGTGGCCGCCTTTAGCCTTTACACAGCTCTTTAATCTGTTGGGCCAGTCATCGATAGCAGTACGCACTGTTTCTAGCGGAAAATTAGCTACTGCTTCTGTCAAAGATCGCTTAAGGCTCTCGATATTTGGGTGTCGTCTCGTGCACACCATGGACTCTAACTCCGCCCACAGTTTGTAGTCCAGGGGATTCAAATCTGGGCTCCCAGAAGGCCATTCCGTCGCCCTTATAAACTCTGGAATATTGGTTTCCAACCACGCTTGTGTGGTTCGAGCTTTGTGGGCTGGCGCAGAATCTTGCTGGAAAACCCAATGTCGGTTGTTGAATAGCGTAGAGTTCAGCGGCTTCACACATCCCTCCAGGATGTCCGTTTGATAATTTTTCGCTGCAGTTTTTACGCCTTTTTCACAAAAATGAAGCTCGGCGACCCCTTCGTAGCTGACACCCCACCGTACCATGACTGATGCTGGATGATGTCCTCGCTGTACCCTAGTGGCAACTTCTCGGGCTTCTCTGGAGCTGTGGGCATACACCTTATCATTTTGGCGGTTGAAATGTTCCTCCACCGTAAAAATTTTTTCATCGGTAAATAAAATTTCTCGATGTTTGTTGTTGCCGTACCGCCGAAGGAGCTCTTTCGATCTGGTGCTCCTAATTTGCTTCAACTGCTCAGTCAGCAAATGTCCCTTTGATCGTTGAAAGGCACTCATCCCGAGGTCCGATTTTATGATGCGAGACATACTTCGGGTGGAGATGTTCATATCTCGAGCCATGATTCGTTGTTTACGAAGCGGATTTCGACGAATTCGACTCTCGACCGCTTTGATGGCAGCAGAAGAACGTAAATCACGCGGACGTCCAGAACGAGGTCGATCTTCAAAAGTCTGGATCTCGTTATATCTCTGGATCGCACGATACACAAATCTTTGCGTTATTTTTAACGGGCACAACAACTTGAAAATTTCACTCGCGGATTTTCCACACTTATGTAGTGCAATCACTGCAATTCGGTTTTCTATTACACCCCATTCCATCTTCACACGTTAACGAACAAACTTTAAATGACCATCAACTGTCAACAACATTATGACGTTTATAAAACTGGCCGATATTGAAATGTCACTCATAAAATAAAGTTGTTGCCAATGTGAGAATTTATGTGACAGAACTTATGGCAGGACTAAGTATATATATATATATATATATATATATATATATATATATATATATATATATATATATATATATATATATATATATATATATATATATATATATATATATAGAAATATGATTTTTTGGCCAAAGTGATTTTAATACTAATGTTCTTCTTCAAACATTAGTAAAAACTGACGAAATTCGAGTCTGTTGTGAAAAATGTCTCAGGGTTTCAATTCACTTCCATTTGTTGAGGAAGGGGCTACTAACAGAGTGAAAATGGCACACTATGAAAGCTTACGCCTATGAAAGTTTTTGTTCTATCATCTGCTTATTTGTACTTGTACTTCCAAGTTTAGAAGAAAGCTGGTGGACGTTCAGATACTTTCCCTATGATACTCAATACTCAATATTTCTCTCAGTTTCGTTATATTTAGGTGGTCGTTGGTAAATTCTGAATTTACTTGAACTCCCAAAAAATTTTATTTGTAGGCGTGAATTTGAAGTTCATTTTGCAGAACTTTTGATACCTGTAGTCACCTTTGGTACGGTTTTTTGCCGGATTTTGTGGCTTAAGCATAGTACTGTCTTTGATTTCACATGAAATTTTATATGAAAATTTCACGTGAAATTTGTTTCAGCAAAAATTTTGCTTAAAAATAAGCAAGAGTTTTTACTTAGTTCTTAGCGTGAAAAATTGCTTAGAAGTTGCTTTCGCTTTGAAAATGTAGATAGCATTGACACATGTCTCCAATCATTTCACTGAACTGACAAATCAACTGCAACTGAAACTGAACGGACAACTGAACTGATCGTGTAGAACCCCTTTTATATTGTTAACGACATTTTAAGTTAATTGCCTAACAAACTGTTTTCTACGATGCATTACAACTAGGGATTCCAATCCCGAACCATATTTTCAATCCCGGGATTACGGGATTAAAAAATCTCAAATCCCGGGATCCCGGGATCCCGGGATTTGAAATTCAAAATACAACACAACAAAATAAGTCAAGTTTCTAGTAAACAGATTATATAATTTGCCATCATTTCAAAACTACAACAATAAGTGAGCTCAACACTGTATTAAAAATTGCATTATTACTAATTTATATTATTGATGCAAATAAAAACAATAATTTTAATTATCCAAAACGTTGACAGTATGAAGACAGATATTAAAAATTACATCTATTACAAATTACAACAAAAAATCACGACCAAAAACCACAACAACAAAACACAACTCTTAGAATTGAGATACATAATAAAGTAACATATAAAAAATTCGGCGAAAGTTCATTAGGTTTTTCGGAAGTAACATTGAAGCAATAGCATAGCATCTAAGGTATCGTCTCCAAGCCTGCTTCTAAATTTATTCCCGATTTATTCCCGCCGCGGAAACAGTCGAGAAATATTGGTACGCCTGCTCCAAACTATGCAAGTGCCACCACTTTCGAAAAGATTCATTTCTTTTGCAATGGTTTTAATTAGATTAGTTTCTTGCGGCATTTCATGATTGATTATTTCATACTTTTGTAGCTCTTCTTGTAGCGTTAATTGACGACTACCTTGTTCTGATCAATATGGGTATCTACTGGGTTCTCTTCATTTCTTTGGTTACCAAGCATAGGGTTCAGCATCTAGATCATTGAAGTATTTTTTTAATATTTGCGTTGCTTGGTTTCAAAAATAGAGATTTTATTTCACTTGGTAAATTTTCGCTGCTACAATGTGGATTCTGGAGATAGCTTAGCATACCAGATAGCTCGGTACACTGACGCTCTTTTATCCGGTCCAATATTGCAATTTTCATAGCATTCAGAAGAATAGACCGTTTTTCTCCTAACAGCCTAAATACAAATCTTGATGAAGTATTAACAGTGCATAAATTTGCAAGTCTGCGACTAAAGGCCGCCACAGCCAATTTTACTGGGAGTAAAACTTCAATAATTTTCTGAATCGAATCAAACTCTGTTGCTTCTAATTGCTCTGAATATTGCAGGCCTATTGATGTATACTATTTTTCAAAATGGGAAACTATTCGAGCATTGTCAAGAGACTATTTCATCTTGTTTTACAATCCATTTAAAGGAGACAGTTAAATGCCTTGCTCGGATCCGACATAGTTTTAAAGATCGTTATTATTTTTCGTTGGAGCTTTTTTAAAATATAAAACTACCTAACGAACTTTCTTTATGCATGCGCTGATGTCCTTCGTCTGATCTAGCGTGTCTTGCAGGTGACCGGTTTCAACGTAGTTAGCTGATTCAGGACCATCCAAATCTTCGTGGTCGTCGTTCAGACTATCAGCTGCTTCATCAACTCTTTAATCTGGAATGGACCTCATATTATAGCGAACATCCCAAACTGCCAAGTGGATGCTATGCACCAAACAAATATGTTGCTCTGTACCAACTAGTCTGCCTACTTTTCGCATTTCGTTTGACCCATCAGTTACGATGGTAACAATGTGTTTTCCTAGAGAAACATTAAACTCATATCTAGGTAGTTTCCAGCTGTCATTGATATTCTTACTCGCACCAAGCTCCAGTAAGAATTTACTAAGAAGATGTTTATATTTATATAGCGCCTATTTGCAGTCAAGGTCCATTAATCAAACATCAAACTGAACCGTTCACCTGAGATACTAGCCTGTTATATCTTATTTTTTATTATTTTCTTTATCCTGCTTGCATAGCCAACAACCTTTTTTTGATTGTTGTTAAGGATTTTGGTAAATCTGTGTATGTATTCGCTAGTATTAATTTCCTCAAATCATTCGATGTAACGAATGCACTAAATGCGAAACAGTCCATACTTATTTATTTACAAACCCCTTTGTATTCTCTTGTTAGCTGTTACATCGGTTTGTTTTGCTCTATTCTTTACGCATTTTGATGTGAGCTAATTGTTTTCTCATAAATATGGATTCTATTTGCACTTTTCGAGTCTTGCTGTCACTTGATTGCCGATAATGCTTGACTCCCGGCCCCAAAATCCCAGCCAATTTCTGATCCCGAAAATCCCGGGATAAGAAGTCATCAATCCCGGGATTTTCGGGACCAGAAATTGGCCGGGATCCCGGGACCCGGGATCCCGGGATTGGATTCGCTAATTACAACGTAGCATCACAAAACTGAGAATATACGCTGCTCTATCCAATAGATTTTCATCATGCCTATCACGTCCAGTTCTTCGCGGGAGTAGAGTGTTCTAAGAGTGTCCCTCTCTCTCTGGGAACTGTGATCTTCTTGGAGTTAGTGCTGTTTTTGCACCCTTACTCCATTCGTGGCGGTGAGCAATATTTAGCACATACAATGTACCTATCATTACTATTTGTTTATTCTAATTTAAAACTTGACGTTTCCGCTTTATTCTGTGGGTTGTCTTAGGCTAGGATAGGTTAGACGAATAATGTTATTTGGGTGTTTCAAAATATCTGAAGATCTGTTTGGGTGCTTGTCGACCGTATGTAAAAGTTTGAGAGCACTGTCACGGATGTATTTTTTTAAGTTCTTATCATAATTCGGGATTTGACAAATCATTCTTAAGGAAATGTTTTGGCACGGTTGGAGATTTTTACATTTAGTTTTGTTTGTTTGACCAAATACTACACTACCATATAGTAGTGGAGGTCTTAATAATTGCTTGTATACGGCAGCTCGGTTTATCATAATGACTAATGAGGTTTCTGGAGCTAATAAGTGGGTTTAGTGATTTAATGGCATTCCTTATAGTTGCTCGTTTACTGGCAATGTGTGGTGTCCATTGGATATTATAGGGCTATATCCTGTTTATAATTGATACAAAACACATTTTTTTATTACACTGTCTAATCACAATCGTAAATACTTTTTATTAATAAAAATGCGAATCGAAAACATGTGTCAAACCGCGCGATTGAAATTTTAATTGATTACTTTTGGTCATAAGCATTGAAGCTTGATAGCATGAAGGGTAATATGATTTCACGCCGCTATGACGTCATTTAAGTGAAAAAAAATTGTTCAAACGTTCATTATTTGAATGATTTTCTTCACTTAAATTACTTTAGAGTAGCATAAGCAAGTTTTGAAGTTACTTTAAGTTTGTCTTGAGCTACTAATTATACTTAATATTAATACTAATGGTGCTTGCAAATTGTGATAATAAATGATCTACACGCTTCGTTTGTTTGTGCTTCATGTCCAGATGTTCTATGTTACGTTGGTAGGCAAACTCATAGGTAAAAATTAAATCAACAAGTGTTTTGTACGCGAAAATTTAATTCGCGATTCTGAGTGATAATTAGTCTGGTATCAGATTTCAAAGGAAAACAAATTTTTGAAGTTACGATTCACAAAACCAGTCGAATTTTGAATTTCTATGAAATTCGTTGCTCAAAACGACTAGAACTTAAATTTCAATAATCATGTGATCAAGCTTAATTGTTTTTTCTAGTAAATGAAACTTAACAAAGATAATCCAATTATTGCATGAATTGTAAAAACATTGAAAACAAATAAAAAAACTCTAGCGCACCTGAACCGCTAGAAACACTAATGTTCGAAGAACAGTAGAAGAATCGTGCAGGTTTTGAGTGCATATTCCACCACATGAGCTGCTTATTACGGCCAAACTGATTCAAATGCCACGTTTTACTTTGGTCTCAAGAATGCATTATAACTCATATGGTAGAAGGTTTCAGATATTACCACTGGCATGGGTTTCAAATTTTATGAAAGAAAAACACTTGTTAATTATATTCGTTATCAGTTGCTTATTTCACCAAACTTTGAAAGCAGCATCTCATATAACATCAATGAAGAAAATGCTCAGTGCCTGCAGCACTGTAACTGAAGTTGGTGTTTGGGGCTGCGATCCGAAAAATTTGCAGAACTTTAGGAATTGAAACATTGGTTATTTATTTTCATTGTAAATGTTTCCGGTATGAATACTAACTGTAAGCATTTATTGAGACAAAAGTAGCACAACCGACTCGTGCTGGCAACCTTCTGCCAGTATCAAAGCCAAGAATATATCACATCTGCTTCACGTTGTTATATTACATTCGAAGTTATAGGAGTATAAAGAAATTTAGGGTTACCTACAGGAAGTTTTTTCAAATAATCGAAAGCTTAATATTTGCTGTTTATTGTCCCTACAATATCATTACCAATTGAAAATTCTTCAATAAAACCGCTTAATAAAGATATTGCAAACAAACACAAAACCAACAATAGCTGGCAGCCCTATCGTGGCTTTTCAACCAAATTCGGCCTGAATAATGCTTATAATAGGTTCCATTAATTTATGAAATTCGTATTGATTTCATGACTGCACTGGCAGCTATAGGGCAAAAAGTTTTATTTTCCTGAGCGAATTCTCAAAACCAAAGACACAAAAATTACCATAGCTGGCAGCACCAATCGAATTTTTCAACCAAATTTCTATCAAACAGAGTTTAGAGTAAGGTGCAGCTACTGTGTCAATTTCATGAAAATCTGGTAACTTATTCACATTTCATAGGGCAAAAAGCAGTTTTTTTTTCTTTGCAATTTTTCAAGATGGCACCACTGGCACAGAGTTGCCCCCAATTCAAAATCGCTTCTATCAGACCTGGTTCTACTTAAGTCCAATGCATTCTGTAAATTTCAATGGTATCTGATTATTGGTTCGTGAATTCCCGTGAACAGAAGTTTTTGATGCTAAAAATATAGGTTAACTGGGAGAGGGTTACCGTTCTTGTCCGACATGAGATTTCCAAAGTTTTACTTTGAACGTGTAGATAAAGCATAAGATTTGTATACAGATTGGTTTTATTGTAAGAAACGGACATTTTTAGGATATTCGATGATTTGAATGTTTTCACTTCCAAATTTTTATTTTTTCAAATTTAAGACACCAAAATTATCATAGCTGGCAGCTCCAACCGAATTTTTCAACCAAATTTCTACCAAACGTGGTTTAAACTAAGGTCCAGCTATTGTGTGAATTTCGTCAAAATCGAACGATTCAATCAGAATTTATAGGGCTAAAAACAGTTATCTTTTTTAGTGATTTTTCAAGATGGCACCACTGGCACAGAATCGCCCGCATTTCAAAATTACTTCTATCAGACCTGGTCCTAGTTAAAACCAATACAGTCTGCAAATTTCAATCAATTCTGCTCATCGGATCGTGAGTTTCCGTGAACAGAAGTTTTTGATGCTAAAAATATAGGTAAATTGGGCAAGGGTTACCAGGCGTGTCCGTTATACCATATCAAATTTTATTTTTTGTCTATGTACACACAAATTTACAACTAAATAATACCAATATGTTCTGAAAATTTGGTAATGATTGAATAGCTTTGTCAAAAGTTATCGCAATTTAAAAATTTTCAATTTTTCCCGATCTCTTTTTAGGCACCCAGCGCACACATGGGGTTAAAAAATTCCAAAACATTATCCGATTCACATGTAAAACACGTTCGAAATTTATTTTGTCAACTTTATTTTTGCAAAACTTATTTGTGTACGGAATAATAGGTATATTAAAAATATCACTAAAATGGCCGCCGGCACCAAAGGGTTAAAGATTATTCACTTTTTGTGAAACCTGGCACTATTCTGCATATACACCAACGTGTTTTGAAAGTTTCAGCTCAATCGGATGGCGCGTTCCTGAGATTTTTTCACTGAAATTTTTTGATGATATATATATATATATATATATATATATATATATATATATATATATATATATATATATATATATATATATATATATAGAAATATGAATTTTTGGCCAAAGTGATTTTAATACTAATGTTCTTCTTCGAACATTAGTAAAAATATGATTAGAAAAAAAAATATTATTCAAAATATCATTATTTCAGATTTTGCTTCAAGTTGAAATTATATAGGAAGCCTCTTTTTAAAGGGAAAATTTCAATCTAAACCTGATTTTGGCAATACCAATGCACACGAAGTTTTCGAGGAGATTTTTTTTTAATCTTGAGGGACTTGTGGCATTACCCTTAATTACTTTTTTTTAAAGTTCATCGTGCTGATATTTGATGTTTGGAATGCATCGTCAAAAACTTCTCATAATTTCTCTCCTTTTAAACGTTTCATTTATCACGCATTTTTGTGCCTAATTCAAGGGTTAGTTATGCTCATCAATTCTATGAAATTCTAACACATAAACAGCAATTGCTGTATTACTCTGTCTGCATACTCCCAATGACTCAACACACCAATGCTGAATATATGATTCAAGCCAAATCATCCTAATCAGGGATGTACCAAAATGTTTTGACTAACAAGATTTTGGCTTTCCCATGGGGCCGGATTTTTCTTTAGACTGAATAAGAATGGTAACCTACTCCATCTCCTTTGTTTTTACTTATCACTAGAGACTCCACCAAATAACTGTGGATGGCCTCCATCAATTATGCATATTAAGTCTAAAATTGGCTTTATTGTTGATGGAGTTGCTGGATTGAAAAGCCTTCTAGCTTACTGCTGCGGTTGGCCTAATTTCTTCTTTGTCATTGGCCACAGCTTACAATGGTGGTTCCCTGAAGTGCAGAGTACGTTGAGTGGCCCTGAGCACTGACCATCGCAGTGACAAAAACAATAAGCCATAGGAAAGTATTCGACAGAATTGCAATTGGGGCCCTTCTCAATACGAGAAAATTAACTCATTCAAGTTACTTAATTGACTCAATTTGTCGTCAACAGCCCGAATACAGAGAAGTCTCAATTTACCGCTAAAAGGCTTTGTTGCATGTATGAAAGTTGCAACTATGTTGTTTCGTCGTGCTTGTCGGTGATGCCGTAGATTGAATTTGTTTGCTAGGCTTAGGACCATGATAGGAACTGCAGGGATCCATGATAATAATTGCTGGATCTAATTGGCTTGGAGATAGCGTAAGAGTTTTCCACATCTACGCAATATCGGCACTGTGCAATTGCAATAGAAAGTGTTGCGAATTCATGTAGGCTCCCTGTATTGACAGAAAACAAAGAGTTAGCAAGTCCTTGAAACCTGTAGTTTTATAGTCAGAAAATCATTACGCCACAGGCTTTTTTGAGAATCATTCAATTCTTATCCCCTTAACCCCAGTCCCTGCGGCAAAACGTTTGTAAAACGATTCTTGAATACCAAATGAACGTTCGCAAAACTACAAGTACTATGTTTGTTTACGCATTGTCATATCTGTGGTAACCCTGACACGGAACTACTAGATACATACCATGCATCTCTGCAAAAGATGAGATACGCCGAGTTGCAGTTTTGTATTGAATTATATTACACAGCATCAATTGCAATAATCGGAGCCTTACATTGAAACGAACGGTCGTTTGAAGAACTAGCATCTCGACGGTGCTGCGTAGCCTCCCAGCCACTACTTATTCACCAGTTGCGAGCAGTATGTCATTTCGTATTATTCCTGTCATGAAATCAGTATCTCGTTGCATCGAGCGCAAAAGCTGCAAACTGCGAACGAGCCGAGTTTAGAGAGAGATTGTGTAATTAAGGCAAATTACCACACACTTTGCTGAAGTATGGCACGGACTTTTAATTGGGGTTTGCGTTGCATGCAAGAATTATTAATTGGGAATGGTTGACATCCGCGAGTTATGCATGGCACGAACAAGCCAGCATCACCTATAAGATCGTCGGGGATATGAGCAAAGGTAATAACCGATTCAAGCGTTAGAACAGCTATCACTTCCTAACTCCAGGGTAAGGATAAATTAAATCTATGGCCAACCCTCACCACCAATGCTCCGTTAATCTGAATTGACAAGCGTACTTACATAACTCAATGCAGTTTTGCCAGTTTACACTCGTACAATCAACCATAAATCACACTTTAATGTTTCTGACACTTATTTGGAGAAACCGTGGTTATTATTGGATTCTCTACCGTCCATAGACGCAAAAAAGGTGAGAACAAAACAAAGATTGACGATAAGATTTAGTCAAGACATTTTTCTCGATTTCGACTTGAGTTCTTCGTGCAGCACATAACCTGCCGTATGTGCTTCGGAAAAAGTGGTCCCACTGCGAGTGCATTAATCCGATTAGATCTCACGCGGGGACGCGCTCTTCCAAATGAAAGGTATCTATGTCTTGTTAAATATTCATGAGCAGTAGCGATCTTAGTTCGATGTTCAATGCATGAGATAAACACAGAAAAAAACTCACTTTCAATACGAAATCCGACTCGAGGGTTATCACCTAAGCAAATCTGAAAGCAGCCTTAGAACAGATGGAAAACTCGAAAAGCACTGCAACGCGTCGTGAAGGGACGCTAGCGTATCTGAAAAACGACGCCACAAAAGTAAATAAAAAGATGAAAAGATGAAAAAATTGATGAGTCATATATCATCGGCGAAATTTGTATTTTTCTTGTCTGCCAGCAAACGCCGTACGACAAAAACGACGAGAAAAAGATCGAGTGAAAAAGGATGCGACATGATGAGGTCTTATAACGGAAGGTGCAAGAAATCCGGACCCGGCGGATCTGTCGCCAAAGTCATCTCGTGACGTCGCCGCTTCCATTGTCATGGATGTCATTTGATTCGCGCGCAACGGATGATTGCGAAAATGATTAATTACAAAATTATGCGAAGCAATTTCGAAAAGCGTCCTCAGTGCCGCACTGTTTGGTGCAGTGACGGAGGCTGGAAAATGATGATGATATGCAAATTCACCCCTTTTCATTTTGCCTCATCGCGGACAGACTCGTTGAAAGACCATTGATTTTGATTGTCGGTAGCCTAGTGGGAGTTCCTATGTTTGTGGTATAGTTTGAGCGTTTCAAAGAGTAAGATATCTTATGCACGTAGGCCTGAGATACATACTGCTGTTTGGCGAAACAGCAAGCTAAACGTTTCATTCGCGCAAATCATATGTTGAATGCGGCTCTTGTGGTCTGCCAGTAAAGTCTAATCTCAATTTTTCCCGCTGGTAGCTCATTACTTCCCCATTCACTGGCAGACTCTTTACGCTGTCGCTTCCAATGAAAGGCCGAAATCTCAAACATCGTCCATGTGGAAATGGACATGAAGGGTTACTTACAGCCCAGATATTTGCCATAAATCTCACAGTTTTTCTTTTTCTGCTCGCAACAGTTTCGGAACGATGAAAATTTATGCTATTATGACTCCGCAAAAAAAAAAACGGTATCAAAGTAGACACGACTCGGCCTCGAACCAAACGGGCACCGACAACGGGAAAAAAGCTTGGATATAACTTTACATAAAAAGATGCTCGAAAATGCCACTACATTTTCCAGATTTCACTCATGCCTCGATGATAATTACTTTATTAAACGACGACGTGACGGTGACCGGTTCAAAGGGGTAGCGACTCTTAGCTTCTTTGTTGTTTCGTCGTGCTCTTGAAAGACAATCCAAGCGAAAATTACAAAAAGATTTGACTGGAAAACCGGATAACAAGGAATCGTGAATGCTTTGAATGCATTCAATTTGAATGGTCACTTCATTACATTGTGAAGTTTTGACTGACGACTTGCAGTTCAATGACAGATGACAACAGGGCTGCCAGGTTGGTATGTCCCTCACCCTTTAAATGGGGTGTTTGTTACTCTTTGGGGGTGAAAATGGGTGAGACCAAACGTAGTTATAGATTTTGGAGGATATTGGGGCTTTCTAAACAAAAAACTGCGATTTTGGCAACTTTTATTAAAAGTTTTAAGTGAGTTGACAAAGATATGAATGCAATCTATTTTTAGTTTATTTCTATTCATTATTAATTTCTTATCTCTGACGATATAATGGCTAACATTGAATTTATCGAGAACATGTGAAAGGAGTATGGAGTAATAATTTAATTTATAACAGCTTTACATTTATAGGTATAAAATTCAACGATCAACAGGTTGATATAATCTTCACCAGTGGTGGGATTGCTCCTGAGATTCATTTACTACAATCTTTCACATCGATACCCGGATTCAGTTTACCGAACATGCCAGTGATGTCACCTGCTATTTTGCGAAGACTAGGAATCTAACAATTGACATGATAAGATTTGGCCTATCACAATTGACATGATAAGATTTGGACTGTCAGTACCCAGTTTTGGAACGATCAGTGTGGGCTACTCCTTAGGTGTTTAATTACGGCAGGCGACTTGGAAGTTACCGACCACAAACTTAACTTACAGGCAGTTGTAAACTGGTCGCGACTCCGCTATTTCTCGCCACAGTTCCTTTTTAAGGATTGCGCACTGACCATCGGTCAGTTTGCCATCCTTGTCAGACACAACTATCACAACGATGAAAGAAGAAGATACACATCCTGCGTACTCCTTGCTTTTGCAAATGGTTTGTTTGTGCCAGAAAGACCAGCCTCTGCGAGATCTCTCTCGCTAATTTTGGCACTTTTCGGCACTTTGTGCTCTGAAACGCCGGCATTGGCTTTCACTTTAACCTTGCGTTTTTTCCGTGCCACCGCTGACAGATGTGGCATTTGTGCTGACCCATAGGAAGATCTCCGGTGTAGCCAACCGCTGTTTACCTTTCAGTGTCGTCGCTGATTCCCGATTTGCAACGGGAATCATCGATTTCTTGCACAGAGCCCTCTTCTGTCGACGGCTGAGAGCTTTCACTGGTTTGCTATGTACTGATCCGATAAACTGGGTGCTGACTGACAGTTATCGGCTCAGGACAGGCAACCTTAGCATCATCAGACAGCCTTTCTTTTGCTTTTTGCGATTACCCTATGACTTCTCGAGGCCACATCTGTGTTTTGAGGTCATTTTATTCAATAAGACTGATTTCACAGTGCAATGTCGCGCAATGCGGTCCAGTTACAAAATTTCAACGCAAAGACTAGCGCAACATAGTGGTGACACCATTGTATCATGAATCTTGGCTGGATGACGGCCAGCAGATAAAAAGCAAAATTGAATTGAAAATACAAAGTTCGTATTTTGAACACGACTCAGGCCAGCTTTTGTGAATGTGCAGGTGACAAATGTATGGTTTTCTAATTAATTTTAAAATTGCTGCTGAAATGGAAAAGCTGCAGTACGGAAACTTATCCGTCGATCCTATTGCTAACATATATATAGTAGTTTTTAAATGCTTTGATCCATTTTGTCTTTGAGTGAATTAACGTAGTGGTTACAACTTGCAGGTAATGCACTCCAAATATTGAATAAAGAGAATAATTTGCTACGTGAAATATCGAAATGAAATTTCAAGCCAATGCTGAGGTTGCAATTGTCCATGACTAAAGTAGAAAAACGGATATCTGACTGCTTGTTTAATTGACTTCCACTCGAATTACACTCGGTGATATCTCCTTTTTTGGATGCGAGTCCAATACATGCAATTTGTGAAACACTCACGAAATTGCAAAATCTCTGTGCTCCACAAATGAGAATAGTTTGAAAAAATGTCTAGCTCTTTGGAAAATTAAAATTAGAATAGTCTTTTTGTGACACATTTATTTTAAGCGATCTTTCAGCTCAATGTGTTTGCAAGATCTTTGGTCTAACGGAAGCAATTATTGAATAAATATTCCGGCGCCTGCTGGTCGTAGAACGTTTTCGGTTTCTTGACGTGGACTATTTGTGACTTGTGAATGACTCCTGACAGTAATTCTGTTTGTCATGTGCTGTAAAATCAATTTGCTGAAGTTACTTTAGCATTGAAAAAGGAAAATAGAAATGGCTGTAAAATTACTACTCTTAAGTTAGTGCTGTACATTCTCCATTGCCATTGCATACTTTTTATGTCTTTAAGGATTATTTTTATTTTTAATAGGAAGTATATGCTTTCTGGGCTAATCAGTAATAAATAGAATAGAAAAAGGGCCAGAAGAGGAGTTTGTGATTGCAGCTTAACTAGATTTCCATGAGAGCAGGACTCTACCTTTTTAGGATGTACAACTATAAGAAAGCTTAATTTTCTAACGTCCAAGCATTGTGATGAAAAAAAGGAAAATCTCCAATTTATGAATGCTCTTCGAACGGTTACAGCCTAATTTCGTCCAATAACAGAAAGCAATGTGGCTACCAGCTCTCAAGTCAGACTGAAGCAGCAGCCCGATCTTAGATATTTCCTTCTTTCTGTACAAACAGCTCTGCAATATTGTTGATATTGTTATTTGTTACGAGCTCAGGTTTAAATTCAGCTTTCATAAAGTAAATTATTTTCCGAAATATAAATTACAAGAAATTACCGAAGACATTTATGGATTCCGTAAAGTTTATGAACATTATTTTTTAAAACGATTTTAAACATCTGGCTGTGATTTGCAAATTTGAATGAAATGATTTGATGTAAAAATTTTCTTATGCGATACCTTGGTATAAGAAATAGAAACACCAAAATTAAAAAATTCCGTTAAAAACATAAGCATCATTTTATGTTGAAGTAGTTTAAGTTGAAGCTCACCTTTGCATAGCTTTCAACTGCTATTATTTCCTGTCTTTTCTCCTTGAAGCTCTGATGTCACTGGTTTTGGTTTTTGGGAAATCGCTTCCAGAGATTGGAATACTGATTCTAAAAACTAAAGGAACTCATCGACAGTTTGAAGTTCATTAGGATGCTTTATTAATTAATCGTAAACAAAATTTTTCTTGTTGTGTCGCCTCAAACCTTTTGACGTTGCGACAGACTTGATGGTGCGTTGCTCAAGAAGTCGTTGAAAAGTTGTAAATGCCAACCTTTTTATGATATCTATCTTTCAAAGTGGTCTGTGCTGTCCAGTTAAATTGGTTTTTAGATAGCACATGTTTTGAATACTATCCGAAATTCTTTTGTGAATGATCCTCCAAACACAGATCATAGAACTGATACCATTAAATAATGACCATCAAATTTTGGGATTCCGTTTTTGGCCACTTTTGATTATAGCTATATCTGGTTGACTGCTCAACTTGACGGCAAGTGTAGGTAGTACGGATTGCGCTTCCGTTTCAAGCTCAATGTAGTCCTTCATGGAGTATCTGACAGTCTCAAGGTGGGTATCCATATGTTGCATTTCTTCCGTATCGTATCCCTGTTGCGTATCATTCACTAAACGGATACTGTGTCCACACTACTCAATATTCCATGTATCATCAATACGATCCGTTGCAAAAAGTTCGATACGCAGCTCCAACGCTTTTATTCACGAATCTATAGTGTACAACGCAACGTGTCCACACATGACTCCACTTAGTATCATATCATTCCTTGCACAAAATGATATCGTCGATATACTTCAATAAATTGAAGAATGTTTTCTTTATTCCACTCCATTATCTATGCACTGCACTACAATATTGACAAGTTAACGACTCAAATGTCAAATCATACAACGCGACTTGTGCAACGCAAGTTGTCCAAATATGATTCGAGAGCGTATCGTTTCATTCCTTTGATGCGACGGCAAGAAACCGCCAAATGACCGATCGAGTTCGTTGCGTTTCTTTGTATCAAATTTTGATACGCAACGAAGATTGCGTATCAAAATTTGTCGTATCCACTGATACGCAACGGTGATACGATACGCGAAAATGATACATATGGATACATACCTTCAGGTTGCCCCGTTGCGTCACATATAATGTGATGGTTGGGCTCAATTAATTTTCATAGATGATAAAGATAAAATTATCTTAAACTCTCATCGATGTAAAGGTTATTGATTGTGATCATGGTTCCCTTCTTGTCTATAAATCAGCATAGACAACGTATATCATCTCTAAAGCTTATCATAGCAGAGAATATTGATACGGGAAACTCGATCGTTTTGTGCAAAAACAATTCCAATTTGATTCTGCTTTCGGAGGCTGATTCCGCAAACGATCGAGTTTGAAATGCTGGTACTGAGTTAAGGGGTTATACGCAGTTAGAAGGCCGAAAAAAGACGTTTTTTATAAATTTTTTGTGAAAATGTATTTTATTTTACAAAAACAAAAAGTATATATGCATTTAGTGGCAAGTTTATAATTGCACTAATGATTTGTAAAAATATGGATCTAGTACGCTCCTCCAGGCGATCTCCTGAAGGTCTTCCAAAAAAAAGGTGTTCGTCGGTGACCACGATTTCTCCGGTACAGTTCATCTGAAGTGAAAAAACTAAAAAGATTCTTTTAGTGAATATATAAAACTAAGTATTGATCGAAGGAATGATCGAAATTTAGATTTTTCACAAAATGGCAGCTTCGTAAAAAGAAATCGAATTTTTGACCAAAATAACCATTTCAAATTGTTTAGAAAAATAGAAATAATAATACGAAATCTTATTCCTTCGATTAATACGTGAGGAATATATCTGAAAAAGTTGTGTAAAAATTTCAAACCGTTCGGTTGAACCGTTTTTTAGAAATCTTGGTCACCGACTTGGAAAACATAGTTTTCAGAAAAACGCGTTTAAAGTTTCGAAAGAAGCTAACACATAAATAATTTTTTTTTTACTTACATGGAGTCATCTATTCTAGGGCCATAAGATGTATCCTTTGTAGCATCAGCAGCTTCTAATACTTCGATTTGATGTTCTCTACGAGCCATTCTTCGCTCTTGCGTACTCCCATGCGCTCTCTAGTCAGAGATCGTGACGCGCTCTGCATCCTTTTTCTCGACATAGGCATGGGTATTGGGCCCAATTGATAGTCCCATTGCATTCATGTAATATAAAATTGACGTTGTACCTGCTATTTCAACAATGTTTGAGCCACACGGAACAATTTTCGGAGTTATTTTTCATATCAACTGATTGTAGCTCTCGTTGTTTTGCGTAAAACCACTTACACATCTATCCTGTAATTTTTTATCACAGATGTCTCGGTAAATTGGAAATATAGCTTCAGCAAAATTAGGTGGTAAAGACAGATAATCATGTTTATACCTGGGAATACAAAGAAAGAAAAGAGCAACTGCTACTTCCTGTATTCTGTCTACTTTCTAACAGTCCGAGACATGATTACAAATATGCGTAAATCTCGGAAATCACTTGTCGGATCGATTTGGAATTTGCAGGGAATATTATAAGTTAAATATGCATTCCGAAAATGCTGACGGATAAAATGTCAAGAATTTCAATTTTCGATCGATTTTCTTATTGGAAAGACATTTGCACTATTCAAATTTCAAAGTCACACACCAAATGTTACTTTTTAGCTCGAAAGAATGAGCTGCACAAACTAAAAAATACTAAACTAAAAAATCAAAACCACCATATCATAAACTAACGACTAAATGAATATTCAACTAGATATTAACTAGATAAACTCACCGTTTATGTTAATATATATGCTATTTACTTATATTCAAAAATGTTATTAGTAGTGGAAGGTATGTTTTAAGTTTTGATACTTTATGCATTTCTTTACATTCAAGTTGCAACAGTAACTGATGTCACATGATATGGGCATATTCCAGTTACAATCATCATATCGGCAGGTGCATAGAAAAATTTGTTCATATTGTTTGATTGAATGACATTGTATTGCCTTTTCATTTAGACATCCCTAGTCTGACATTTCAGAAAAATAAATAAAAATCTTTACTTATCAAAGCATAATCTTTGCAAAAATAGATCCCATTCTGTAAAAAAAAAACGTAACAATACAGTATTGTACGCGAGAGTTTATGGTTTCCGTCTTTTTATCGAACCCAGATAATCACCTGCCTATAAATAAAAACAGCCACGTTTTAGAAATACACATACGACTATACAGTATGCATACTCGATTTCGATTTTAAACATGTTAAGACAAGTTTCGTTTCTTGTGCCACATTTCGTAGACTCCTTCTCCAGTTATTTGCCTTCGAAGCATCATTTCTGTCGTCCTCACTTCGAAAAACCTAGAAAACAGAAATACAAAACTACAAAAAACGGTCTCGTGTATGGCGCAAGTGTTCCACGCTACAAACCTTCCCGTAGCCTGGAGCCATAATTTTCTCAAGCATAATTTCTCAAGAAATCCTAAACTTTACATGTGCGTGCCTGTACATTTATAACTCGGGTAGGTTTTTATGCATTCGACCCGTATCATGCGACGCAAGGGGTACACGAACGGACGATGATCGACCCTTTAAAGTCAGACAAGGAAGACTCCTTGTAAATAATTTCTTGGAATAAAAAAACTTTTAGCAGTTTTCAAGCTATTCTTCTTGAAATGGCTTCGAACGGCATAAAATTGGTTTACAAAACCATCCAACCAGACCTTTTTTGAAATGAGCCAGACTTGTGTGTATGGGATGAAAAAAATCACGATCGGATAAGAATAAGTTAGGAAACCTTTTTTTTGAAAATTCAGTTGTTGTAGGGTTTCTCTTTATCGATCACAGAGTCCCTGGTCTGTCCGCACCGAGGAAAAAATACACGGGACTGGACTATTTGCTCTTTGCTGGGCTAATGGAGTACAATGGCACTTAGAAGACCCCTGGGTCGCAGGTGTATGTGCTTCGATTTGGGAAAAAAATTGTACAAATTTGTGCTAAATGCAGGTGTCCTTCAATGTGATGTGTGATATGCATGTCTTTGAATAGAAAAATGGGAAAAAATCAAGATCGTGAGTTTTGGACCCTATTTAACAATCATTGTTAATTTTTCTTTTGTTTTTCAGTGAAACAAAAAAACAAGGTATAGTTCGGATTGGTGGACGATTGTGAAATATTGTGAAACAAAGGATGCAGTAATTGCAGTATGCAAGGGAATGCATTTTTGGGTGTACCTTTTATTTTTTGTTTTATGACAGCTGTGCAATCAGTTCTATTGGATCGGTCTCTATAGGATATTGTCGAGTCGTATCTTGTCGTCGTTGGCTATTCTTTGTTTTAGTGACAGCGGGGGTGTTAATAAAAAATATTTGTTTGATGGTGAACAGAAATACCTGAAATGAATAATAATTTGTAGAGAAGAATAAACAGAATCCTAGGAAATTTAAAGCGATTGGTTGTTAGGTTGTGTGTTACTGTGTTCATTTGTTGTATGACATATTGAGAATGATTCGTTACTGAACCTATTTTTTTAATCGGAAACAGATCACCGTATACGTGCAGTTACATACAAATATATAAACACGTACATATGTATTAATCCTTCATTCTGGCTGTGAAAATTTTCCTCCAATTGGTTACACATAAGAAATATATGGTAAATATGGAACACTAAATTACTGCAGAAGTTAATTAATCAACCCTAGATTCAATGGCGACTCGTGTCTTTAAGACTCGGGGAGTCATAAATATTTTTGCATATTTTTGCAGAATAAACAAGTAGGTATTTCAGTGCAGCAAATATATAAAAAGTTGTATTCGATTTCCAATAATTTGATTCAATGGTTTTTCTTCTCACTATTATCGGCATCAAAATGGTGGAAGATATTTCAAGGTAGCATTTTTTTCAATAAAAAGTGAAATTAGTGGTCATGGTCATCACGAACCTATAAAGTACCTCTTTCTCTTCAAATAGTCTAAGTGAAAAATACTACCACTGTAGATTATTTCTATAGTGAAATCGCATCAATTTCCAAGATAAAATAAATTTAAAATTTGTCATACAATGTGAAAATAATTCCTCACCCATTAAAGGTAGGGTTAGATTTACCCCATAATACATTGTATCTATTCTGTATATGTATTAAATAGAACGTGCTCAAATATACTTTTTTATTCTATGTTTTAACAAGCTAATAATAAAAATAAAAATATACCATTATTAAGCATTTGTCAAAAGAAACATTCAATTTCGATACCTCTTCCATAAAAGCAGCTTAATGTCTTTAAGTCTAAGGATTAAAATAATCCCACGTTGTATGCTATTATATTGTATACTATTTACTTGAAACAACAACTTTTGTTTTTTTAATCATTTGAATACTAACTTTCGCACTGTACGCACAAACAAGCAAACAGGCAAATCAAAAGAAATTCGATCTACAGCAAACATTAAACTCTAGAGGCCAGTAATAAATCCATTACTGAAACGCAACATACGATTAACATCCTATGTTAAACAATCAATCCATTACAGTATTTATACTTACAAATAACATCCTAAACTCAACCGCCCGCCGCAAACCAGGTTCAAGATGAGTAGCGAAACAGAAACTGAAAAGAAAACGCTGCAAATCATTCTGCGTCCATGCACAAATATTTCTGGGCCATTTAGCGGGAGGATAAACAAATGTTTTTTTTTTTATTTTCACTACACAGGAAAACGCGGTGAGCTGAGCAGCCTCCGCGCGCTGCTGTTTGGGAACATACAATGTAAAATTTTTATGACTATTAATTGTGTAATGCTTGTTATAGAATAAAATGTACCCATTATTAAAACGTTCATTGAGGAAAAGTTATTTCAGTGTTCTGTGTAACATATTTCAATGCGCTGCAGTGAACTAAGCGTTCTGGCTTACAATGGTACGAGATGGTTAAGGTTTCGACTCACACGGAAGAATTTATATCGCGTTGCTGTAAAGTTACTCTTGAAGCACTTTGCCTGTTAGAAAATATAACTTTGTCGTGTATGATCAAAATCAATTGATTTGTTTTGAATTTCAATATGTACTGTTAAGCTATTTTTCTTATGTAGGGAATATTTAGCAAAGGAAGCACTGCTTCCTTTGCGTACAAAATGATGAGCCGCTTTTACCTAGATTCATAAATTATATTCAGTGTAAAATCGTTCATAAACATATGTTTGTCAGACACCTTTTATTTAAGGGTCACTTATTGAATAGCCATGGTCATTATAGCAAAAAAAAACTCATAAGTTCAAAGAAGAAACTTTTATTTATACTTTAAAAAAAAGATAAAAGACATTACTTAGAGCATTCTGGGTATAACTACGCACGCTCTTCGATCTTTCTTGCGTCGCACTCTGTGAGACTTTAACGACGTGAAGGTGTCTGAGAGACACCTGTTTGGGATTCTAGGGCTAAGAACATAAAATTAGTCGGTAAATAAGAAGCAGTAAATGATTGCAGAGCGCAGTCATTTTCGTCAGCAGTCTTCAATAGCGAATATGTATGTCAATCATTTGATTTTCTCTGAGTAGGATTTGATTTTGAAAAATCAAGACCAGTAAATAAATTCAAGTTTTTAATTGAATTCATAATTTTTCGACATTCTTATTATTTGCGAAAATTCCTGACCATGACTGCTCTTAACAGCGCATAGTATAAACTGCATGTTATACGATGAACTGAATGGCATATTCATTATGAATACAGAGTGGAATAGTCATTGTTACACAGTAGCACAGTTTTAAATCAATACGCTGATAGATGAACTAACCAGAAATTTTTTTATCTAAATAAACAAATTTCACAGCTCACAATTTTAATCCTAACCAAAATACTAAACACGTACGAGGGTTGATCCTAAAGTAATGATAATCAATATAAATCAAGGCTATTGAACTAAAAAAAAATATTTATCTTTCAACAAAGTCTTCTAACAAGTTAATAAATTTAGTCCATCTTTTTTCCAAAGATACCCTTGGAAAAAAATGACTTCTCTCTACTCTCCTCAAAACGCCTTAACAGTGGCCATTACTTTGCTATCATCTTCAAATTTCTTGCTTGAGCCTAGCAAAGAGGTAGAAGTCACTGGGAGCTGGATCTGGTGAATACGATGGATGCTCAAGAAGTTTGAATCCTATTTCTTGAATTGCAGCCATCGCAATTGCAGCCTTGTGAACTGGTGCGTTGTCTTGAAGAAACAGCATTCTGATTCACAGTTTGTTGCGTCTTTATTCCTCAATAGCCTCCCATAATCTTTGCATTTGATCTGTGTGGTAAAAGCCTGATATAGAGGCTGTACAAAATCGGGCTACAAATATTATTGCTGAAACCTTCAATTTCATTTTAACTTTTGCTTGTACTTTATAAAAAGTAAAGAAAATGAAGAACCAACTAGAACCAAAATATCACAAAACCATTACCCTGGAACGTCTAGCACTGCTTGATAACATCTCTCTAGTGTTAAGTTGCATACAAAGTATCTTATTATTATATATATTATAATCTAAATCAAGACAAAAATCTGCAACATTTAAAGAAATTTCTTGTTTAATATGAGTAGACAACGACAAGTACCAACACACCATTGAAAATTATTTTCGATGTTATCAATGTTGAAGTAAGTTTGACATCGGTGTTGAAACACAACCATTGTTAAACAAACATCGCAAATCATCGAGCCGCACTAATACTTACTCATGAAATAATATTTTTTTTAGCATTCAATAAATTGAAAGTATATGTGAGCTTTAGAAATGATTCTACTCAGTTTTCGTTGCTTCCAATAAAGAAGAGCCCGAATGTTTGAAAGATTTCATGCCACATATGACTAACTTTTAAACTTGCTAATTTTTCCGGCACGCTTAATTTGTTCATTTTTCAATGCATTCAATCCCGTCAAAAGTTATTTGAAGTGTTTTCCGAGCTTGAATTCTGCAATTATTTTTAAACAAATTGTTGTTTGTTTAATATTTCAGACAGTTCAATACAAAAAAAAAATATTTTCGAAACCATCACATCAATTTTCGTAGCTTTTTTCTGAAAACAGCTAATGAACCGATATGCAGCTAATGTTATGTCACTAATGAGTCGACAAAGTTATGCTGCGGGATTTTCAACGGCTTTGGCAATCTATATTTACCAATGATTTCCAAATTATCCTTCAAAACTTTTCTTGTCCAAACCAACTATGCTAGCTAATTTTTAAACTGTTTTTTAAATTTAGTATTCAACTGCTATTTAATTATTTATTTGCTATTTACTTTTAGCAAATATATTATTTTAAAAAAACCATAAAAAAATGATCCACATTATAAGCCAGATTGAAATCAAAAAAGTGTGAAAACATGCAATGAAATTTCAAACCCCCCAAAAATTCCGAATCCACGCTGCACATTCTTTCAATATGTTTTCAGCGAAGTATTTCTTTGATTTCATAAACAAGAATTTAATGTGTAAAGTAATACAAGCTTACAAGAAGTAGTAGAAATATTTAAATTTATTCTTTTCAATAAATTCTTTTTTGCCTTGCATCACACTTGCACCAACAAAGCAAAAACCAATTTGATGTTTGAGATGAATTTTTCGTGATTGAAAATGTTGCATCAAAAAATCAGCTTTGCACCGATCAAGATAGCAGAAAGCATCAGAAATGATTAACTAATGTTTATTTTTGTAAAAATTTGTAAGTAGTTTTAGATCGGCCGCAAAGAATGTTGGACGTTAAGCACAATTTTCGAATTTTGAAAAAAAAAAAAATTTTAAAAACTGTAACAATGCGAATAATTTTTCGATTCAATTTTTATAATATTCTAAGGCATTCAAATAATTAGTGTACAAATAATAAAATGAAATGATTGGAAAAGCATTTCTTTTATTCTAATATGCATTAGAAACTTTATCGTACTGCTAGTCTTTTGCATTTTTTATTGTGTTACAGCATTTTTTCAATAGCTAATGAATTTCAACATCAGTTTTTATTATATTTAATGCAATATTAGATCTACGCTTGCAGAATATTTACTTGGACCATAATTGGAAAGGGGGCTCGGAAGAATTCATCATGGTGATTTCAATTGAGAAGGCCGGATCCATTCTGGACAACCCTTCAGTATTTCTGAGGAAACAAAAAATTATATCGGAGTAGATGCACGAGATGGTGAATATTAATTATTGAACTGCGTTTTTCGTCTTCAATTAGTTTAGGCTCATTTCGAAGCTCGGCTGGTGTATACTTCGACCTTCGGTTACAGGAACTAAACTTAATTAAACTTCAAAAGGGAAATGAAATAGCTAGACTGCACCTATCACTCACTTTTTTTCAAAGAAAGCCAAGCTTTTTTTCTTCAGATCGATGTAGTAATATGAGAGATATTCTAAAAAAATTTTACTGCAATACATTTTTAATTAAAGTACGAATTTACGTAGCCATCAAACATTAGATAAGCTAACTTTATTGTACCAAAAAACACATAATTAACGAACAATATTTTAACTTAAATATTCTTGAAAGAGATCGGATATATGTTCATCCATGTAGTTTAAATACAAAATTGTAAAGAAAAGAATGGAGTTTTTTTTACTAAAGACTTTATGTAAGTAAATATTTGAAAATAAAGATATAAGTTAATATTAGAATCGTTAAGACAAATAATTCATGAGATATTTAATTCATGCTTTTACCATTTTGTTACCCAACAATTTCAACACTTAATACACTTCTTCACTGCAGCTGCATTTTCTTGATGGCTGACTATTTAAATTGAACATGCATTTACCTTTTGAGCAAGTGATATGGCCTCTGGTTGAAACTTTTTTCCGAACATATTCATGATTTCGAACCAGCATGACTCAACTAACGATAAAAGTGTCAGATAAATACTAAAACCTTATTACAATTCATTCCTTAACAAATCAATAGCCATCGACTGCAATAACGCCACCATCAACTTCTCAACAATTATTGAAATTATCACAGCTCGTAGAAATATTTTCCACTGCCAAGATTACCATCGACTGAATGCGGTATCTTTGCTTTGCTACACATGAACACTCTAAGCAGGAGCAATAACAATCTATTTTGTGAAAAATGCACTTAATGCGGTCGCCTTGCAGCAGTACTGGAATGCTGAAACTGAGGCAGGATAGAAGGATCGTAACTTATTTTGAGAAATTGCCACCAAAGTCTCGGCCCCGGAACAAGTGTTAGCGATACGAAGCTCAAGCCAATGTGTCTAGTCTACCATAAAACTTCCCCATAATTTTTCTTAATGATATCCGATGATGGCGATATGGTCTTCTTTTCTTTGTCATCTGATTTATTTGTAGCGAAATATTTAATGGCTAGAAAAATTTCGTGAAGTGAACAAGTGTAATGATGGTAAAAATTGTTGTTTGTGGGTGGTTGTTTGCTCGAGTGCTATTTATTTCCTGGTACGGTAGGCTACAAATAAAATAGACCAATTAAGCTGTCACACAAGTCATCCATGGGTGCTAATTCGTTTTTACAACTTTGAATGTTCATTTTAAAGTTCTTACTTCTTAATTAAAAAAAAAATACATGATAAAATAAGTTTTGACCCATGAGAGGCAATTCGCTAACTTCAATTAATTTTTCTATGTTGTTTGAATATAATGAGCTGACTGCGGTTTGAATTCGCTTGATGAGAAGCATTGACATTTTTCAGCCAGATTAAAAGGGTACTATTTATGAACAAATAGAAAATAAATTCATAAGATGTGTGTTACATTTGTTACCGTCCAAGCTTTCAGAATTTTGTTCACGAAACAAAACTAATCATAATTCGTTAAAAAGACAGCAATTGTTAATCAAATATTGAAATAAGCTCATCATCAGCGGTTTCCAAACAATATTTATCTATTCGTACTTTCAAAAAAAATCATATATCAACTATCTTATCATTCGTACATATTCAAATCAAATACGACAGCGTAATGATTATGAAGATCGTTTCATTTCAAAAGTCGCCTATCGTAAACGATTCAATACCTTGTCAAGATAAAACAGCAGTCGATCCATTTATTGATTTCATTTCTCTTCGTTTATTTACAGTCGTATTTCTGGATCAGTATTTTTTCCCGCCAAATTTAATCCGCTGCATATGTAAACATTTAACTCAATTCGAAAATCTTTCCTCTACAGAAATCCAAAATAGAAAAGCAAGGGCAGATGAAGTAAAAGAAGCAACACGTATCTGAAGTGCATGCATCGCGTCCGAAAAGATAAACTCTGATCTTGCTGCCAAGTGTTCGATGCAAAGGTTTGGATGCATAACGAACGAGATGCCCGTATGAGCAGCTGTGGTAGCTCGAAAGAGCGAAAACAATAACAAATGGAAAAACAGGTCAATGCCTTGTTGATCCCGTGATCGCAACAAAAAACAAGCAAGATGCGTTTACGGTTTAGAGTGATCCCTAGAGACACTTGCGTGCTGTCACAAACGATAAGCAACGAGTAGGAGAAACGTCGAGTACAATGGAGCAGCGGGTGGCAGAGGAGAGTCCAGTACATAGGAGTAAAAAGTCGTAAAAAAACAGTCAAGATTTTACTATATCACCGATACAGATACGAGACCGTACGTGCGTAGTAAATAAGAAATCCCTTTTCATTTCTGCTTTTCCCGCCATTCGTTATCAGTTGCATCGGCCGATGCACGCTCGATCACATGTGCTTCTTGGAGAAGATTTTACTCTGGCAGGTCAAGTATCAGGGCATGTCATACGGCCATTTCTAGAGAGTACGTATTGTATTAGTTCAGGATAGTATGGATCGGGCAGTCTGGAGAAGAAACGAGAAACTTGCAAAGTATCTACAGAAAGAAGATGCATGCGACAAACGTCCATTACGTCTTACGTTGAACAGAGATGATATGAAGACAGAAATAAATGGAACCCATCGAAGCAGCATGGCTATTTCACAATAGTTTTGTGGAATACTTTCATATGCAGGCTCCTTGAAACTTCCTCTGGCAAAAAAAATAGCTCAAGATAGGAAAAATGCACAACTTAATAATATTTTGGCTATTTTTTTCGTCGTAAAATTGATTTCCTGCATGAAAATTTCATGTTTCTTCCAAAAAATAACTATCTATTCATCCATATCAAATCAAAGTTCTATTCAATTCTCGAACTACTGGGCATTTAACATTAACAGTTTTTTGTTTATGATGCGTATCGCCAACCATTTGGAACCAAATTTACTTCAGAATGGATAGTTCAGTTTAATAAAGTTGCGCGCTTCTTGCCCACATTGGGCGCTTAAAGATATCAATGATTAAATGTAGAGTAGATTCAATTTCTTTTCAATCGTTCTTTTATTGAATCTTTTTGCTTATTTACCGTCTTTCTTGGTTTGTGTTATTGTCATTTTTGGGATATTTACTAAGGTAAGATAAGTGTAGATGACTTTGCTAAAATGTGATACTCCAAATTTGTTAGAAAAATGTATTTCTGGTAAACGTAGGTGTAGATATAACTTTTTTTCACAAAAAAATTAAAGAACACTGCGAAGAATATTTCAATTATTTTTCTCATTACATATACCATATACGTATACCTTGCCTAGAGAGCATTTGTCTGTGTAGTGCTTCGTTTAAAATGTTTTTTTTTTCATTTGTTCGTAAATAGCCATCAGTCTCAATATTAAAATGCAGGTCTCAAAAAACTCAGGATTTCGCTTTCAAAATTATGAGATAGTCCTGAGATCTCGGGATTGACAAAAACAACTATATAAAATGAGCAATTGGAAACATGCTAAACCAATAGTTAATAAGATATTTAAGAAATGATTTCAGTAACAAGTCCTCAAAAACTGTTCTCACTCGGAGTGTATTTAAATGCCATAAAATGTCTTATTCATGCGAAATATCATACCATAGATTTTTTCTTCCATGAATCCTGTTGATCATTTCAAAGATCTTAGTCAATTTTTTGGCTCAAACTCAAACTTAAAAAGCGCATTAGTCCATAGTTACCAAGGATTTTTTAAAGTCTTGCCCTCAAATCTTCCCATCGTTTTTTTTATATTTCTTTACATCATGAAGTGTGTAGCGGTTTCAGTTGTTTTTTCTGCGCCGAAGTCCTGAAGAAAGCTTGCCAACGGAGTAATTGTATTATTTGCTCCTGGAACATGAGACCATAGAAATAGAAGACATCCCATTCCCATGAGTGGAGCACCTTTGAACCCACACCGGAAAAATGCTGGCTTCCTACTTTGTTAGCTGTATATGCCTAAAGTGGGTTCTTGAAATAAATGGGATGAACTCACTGCAAGAAAAAGGGCCGACACTTATTTTTCATCTGTCATGAAAAAAGTAGCAGCTGCATTATCAAACGTAAACATAAAGAATAGATTCTTTGTCCGTAGAGATGTGAAACCTCTCAGACATGATTGACGAAGCCAGACTTAGCAGCGAAGTGACAAAACGCGTTTGCTAGAAAAGAGGACTCCATCTAATTTGAATCTGAATTTTCCGCTGCAAAAGCTCCCATACATGTTCTATTGGGTTTAAATCCTGGCTTTGAAGAAGCGTATTAAGCTGCCTGGGAGCCTAGTATAGCAAGCAGTTTTTGATGAAAAGTGCTGTGTGCTTCGAATCATTATCTTGTTGACATAGCGGTCCAAAGTAGTTTCAAAAAATGCCAATATGCCGACCCCAGCTGCAGCTATGGCTCCACATAACATACCACTACCTCCACCGTATTTGACAGGAGGAATCAAATTGTTAGTTTCTAAAACTGTATTTGGTTTCCTCCATATTTTAACGCGACCACCACTTCCGAAAATGTCACAAAAATCTTTTAAATTTGATTTCCTGAAAATTGGCCATCTGATTTAAGTTGGAATCATATAATTTGTTTTAAAGTGCAAATGAAACCAAAGTGGAATTTCTCAGATATGACAGCGAAAATTCGAATGTAGCTTATCCTTTTTAATTTCTTTTTACCTCGAATCTAATAACGTTTATGACAGAATTAGTGTCGCATTGCTTTCAGTTTTGTGTGCGTGTGCTGCAGCATTTTTATGACTTTGAATTTTAGATTTACACATCAGACGTTAATTTTCAAAATGAATCTAAAAAAGCTAAGAATATTATTATGCTGTTATTGCAAAATTTTATTTCTCTTAAGCCTTATAAAATTTTTATTTAATTCTTTGTTTTCGTTTAGCCTAGAAAAGAACCGTAAATATTTGCATGCTTATAGGTACATATGAGTAAATTTTACTCACTTGCGAATTTCCACGATATTTTTTGAAATATAATTGTTTTTTTTTTTTTGTTAAAAAGAAGGCAACAATGGTATTATTTGCATGTTTTATTTTATCATAAAACATTAAAAGAAATATATAGCTACTAGCCTCATGGCAGTCAGAGTGGCCAACCGGCTGATGTGCGATTAAATATATCGCGTATATGAGTAAAAATTACTCACGGTACCATTTTAGGTAGAGCTAGCGAAATAGACCCACTGCAAACTTTTTCTATCTTGAACGTTTATTGCGCTCAACCTCCCGGCATTTATATCCTTACGAAATTATTGCATTATTGTCTGGTCAATGTTTGGGAAACCAAAAGCCTTCCTAAATAATTGGTATGATAGCAATTCCTTTTCAATTAATATTATTTTTCAATTTTATTATTCCAAGCTTCATACATAGATTTGCGTAACAAGTAAAGCATCTAGAGATTAGAAAATGTTTAGCTTAAGTAGTTAACGTTATACTTATAAAGGTCATTTAATTGTGTTAAAATTTTCGATTTTAACCATCCCGCAAAAAACAATTCCAAGTTATCCTTTTGTTTTGTATTTTTATATAGATACAAATAAAGTCCACTTACAAATATTTGACCATAATACTAGGGGGGACTTACAACCGAAGGGGTCTAATTCTAAGAAAACAGCTGGGGAAAAAATAAATTCTGAATTCTCGGAGCATTGGTTTCAAACCTGATAGACTAACCTGACCAAGTGATCCGACTTTCTCGGATTATATCCTATTTTTCAAGGCCTAGATCCGAGCAATCCGATTTTTCCTTCTCGCCACGAAAAAAAATATGCCGTGTTATTTTGAATTTTGCCCGTTACTCGACATTCGTTTTTGGCGCTGTCAGCAATTAATTTGGCAGTTTTTTAAGTGGCATGTAATGGCACCATTAGGTTTGAACATTTTGCTGTACATTTGATAGTTTTTGTTTCTGACTGAATCTTGGTTTCTTTGTATCGTTTCTTCATTTTTTTGAACAAAAGTCTTCGACAAAACTATTCTCTGATGTTACACGTTATTTATCGCCTACAGAAGGCGTCAAAGTAAAAGTTATTCAATTGACGGATTAAAAAATGGAAACATCTGATCTCATTATCAATCTTTTACTAAAAGTTTTGGATGATTTCAAGCTGCAAGCCAAACTGGTTGCATTCTGTGCTGACAATGCACCTGTGAATTTCGGAAATCTCAAACGAACTGGTACCGAATATGTTCTTTCGAAATTGAAATTAAGGAAGCCGAACATCGTGGGAATTGACTGTGCCGCGCACATAGTCCATAATGCAATGAGAAATGCATGCGATGGATTGGATCTAGAAGTGGAGGGTGGTCAAAATATTCACCCATTTCTACATTCACACAATTCGAACTGAAAAATTGAAAAGCATTTGCGAAGCCACTGATGAAGAATACAATCAACTACTCGGCTACAGCAAAACTCGCTTTATTGCTCTACGTGGCGCAATGGAAAAAATAATAAAAATGTTCGACCCACTTAAACAATACTTCAGCGAAATTCTGAAGCCCTTATCGAAACTTCGGTTCATCTTTAAAAAATATCAGATAATTTCGATCGCAGTTGCCTTCGTATAAAAAGTATGAATTTTCGTATCAATTTTATTTCAATGGATGTAGGCTCAGATTTTCGAAGATGTCATTGATTGAAGGAAATGATAAGTCGGCGATTGCAATCTATGGGGCCTTAAAAGTTCTCATGAAAAACATGAAATAAGCGAACCAGCATAACTTTTTCTCAGCTGTTGTAAAATCTGAAATAGAAGACTTGCAAAAAGAGAGCAATCGGTTGAATGACTATGGATTTTCGCGATAATTCACTGTTTTTTCATTCAAACATTCAGTTTTTTTTGCTGAAAACTGCTACGATTATCTGAAAATGTGGAGTGAGCAGCTGAGTCATGTTGAACATTTTCAATGGATTTTGTTGACAAATGAGCTCAAATGGGAAGATATTGAAAAATCGATGCATTTTCTAACAGAAAATGAACATTGAGACATGCCCGGTGACTGGTCATCGGAATTTTTTGAACAGTACATTTACATCAAAGAATTCATAGCCGGAGAAAAAAATCGAACTTTGGGACAGAAAGAAAGTTCCTGTCGACAAACAATGGACTGAATGTTTTCAATATATGCTCAAAAAAGAAGCACCTTTTCAATGTATTTCTGCTCTGGTTGAATATGTGCACTCATTAGCTGGAAAATCAGCGCCGGTTTATCGAATTTTCTCGACTATCAATAAAATTTGGACAACTGAGAAAACTCGTCTCCATGTGATTACATTGAAATCAATTCTGTTTGTGATGTATAACTTGGATTTCAGTTGTATCGAACTCTTAAGCTATTTAAAAGACTTTCAGGAACTTCTTCGTCAGATTTCGAACCAACAAAAATATATACATACGCCATCGACATCGCAATCGATTCAAGATAGAAATGAAACCGAATAAAAATTATGTTTATTATGGAATTCCTTTTGTACGAGTACAAAATAAAGAAGTTCGAAATTTCATTTTTTTTTACATTATTTGTACGTCCGATTTTAATGAAATTTTTGTATGGAATTTTGGCGAATGACCTATTTTTAAGAGATCCAATTTTTCTCGGAAAATATCTGGTCACTTTATGATAGACTGTACATTTTGAGTCAATGTTGGGTACTTAGGCTTCTTCTTTGTTAATTTTCCTTGTTGAGTAATAAAGTGGTTTATTAAGTACTAATCTTAAGGCTTTATTTTGCGCGACTCGTAGTTTATTTTAGTCGGTTTCTCCATAATGTGTCTAAGTAGGAGTTTATTGGCTACAACGTGATTTGGTAAATCATCATTTAGCTTTCTGTAGATATCTTTGACTTGCTATTTATTAATGGGTCGATGGCTTAAGAAAATTTGGTACATATCTTTTAGATGTAGTCTCTAAAGATTAGTTTCCTGTCAAAGATGATTCTAAAATATCGAATATTGTCCACATAAAGATTTTTTTTGAAAAGAACATCCATACATCAGCTAGGTATATAGGGTCTGTTTCTTTTACGAGAGAAAAATATAGCCGTTGTTTTGGATAGTTTGATTTTCCATCTGTAATAGTTCTGGTAAAATTTCACTAGTTGTTTATCCAAAGTATCGATGATTTATCCAAATTTATCCAAAGTATGGATGGTTAAGATAGGCTAGGCTATTTTTATGTGCCAAATATCATCAGCGAAAATTGGCATATGGCAGTTAGGGTTTTGAGATACATCTGCAGTGAATACAGTCAAAAGAGTTGGACTTAGAAAGGAGAGCCCTGCGGTACACCAGCATTCATGGAGAGAGCTTGAGCGTATTTTTCTCATACTTTTAGGACGAAAATATGAGACGACAGGAATGGTAACATTATTTACACCAGAAAGCTTAAGAGCTTGTAGATGAGGCCATGGGATAAGTATAGGATATACGGTACAAAAATAAACAACTGATAAAATCTTTCCCAAACAATAAGCACGGATTCTTTTCAAAATAAATATTATTCTTTTTTCTCATTTCTGTTTTTTTTTGTGTTATTTGCCTCAAATCAATTTATTCATATGAAATTCAGATTGTGTATCAAGTTAACATCAAATAATTATTGCTGGAGCTTAGCTAGCAGAATGTTCACATCATTAAATGAGTTGATTTTTGTGAAGCAATGTGAAGCCATTTTTGTTGAAAAATTTGTGTACTTGCTCTTTATTTCAGAAACGTGAAATACGGTGAGTATTTTGTAATTCCACCCAGTTGCTGTTATTGCGTTAGCTGATTCCAACTTGATGCTGATAAAGGAAGCTTAAATTAAGAAGAAATAAATCAAACTGTAAATTAGCATGAAAGTCAAATAAATTTCAAACAAATAAATAAATATTTAAACAGATTTAGGTTTTTGTAAAAATAGTAATTTTCTTTTCTGTTCTCTGCTTTGTAGTACATTTTTTTGTCGTACATGAATCTGTTATATACTAAAAATATCTCTAATCAACCAAGAACATTCTTCTGTTTTCACTTTACGATAAAAGCGAAGCTTTAGGAAGCAAATTTTAACAGGTTCTAATAGGTGCCAGTTAAAATTAAAGTAAACGCCTAAAAAATTAAAGAATTAGAACAAAATTTCCTAGTTTAAAAGTTTCCACGCTGGTCTCGTAAATAGTTAATACTTACAAGTCATTGCTTTCAATTTGAACCTAATGAAGACAAAAACTGATTAGCCTGCAGAAAATATAACGCCTATAACACATGAGTAACAACCATTCAGAATTTGTACCCAAAGCGTCAGTATCAAATCAATTATCTTTGCATGAGTAGTCTAGTTTCTAATTTGATGCAGATGATTAGAAATTAGATTGAGGTTCGATCTAAACTATTACGAACAACGTCAAGGCGGTTGTTTTAAGCTCAATGCACTTGTGGCGAAGGTGGTTTCAGTGCCGTACCGTAGTAATTTTCAACCGGCAATTTACCACACTGGCTATTACATTCAAATGATGACGAATGCGAATCCAAGTTCAAGAAACAATCCTTTCGTTACAACTGAAAAGATATTGAACTTGAAATGGCACGCGCCCATTAACCTTTCAATACGTTTCGATACAGACCATACAATGGGCTTAGTTACATGTATAGATAAAAGTGACCAGCGCTCACTAATGTCTTTTTAAATGATTGCTACGCTTCATAGTGACCATAATATAGCATCATCGAAAATCTTCTAATGGACGTTAAACACTTGTAATGAAAACGATTAGATACATTCGAGATGAATTAGATCCATTAAGATAAGGTCGATAATAATAGAGGCCCTGTATATGAACTCTGTGCCGGACCACTTCGCTTTTGAGCGTGAGCAATATAGTTAATGGCAAATTTTCAATTTTCCTCCAATTGATTTATTAATATCTTGGTTTTCGCTGAGAGAGTTGCTATGGTGGAATGAAAAAGACATTATGTTTTGGTCGGACCGGAGGATGTCAACGATTTTTCATGGTTTAATAGAATCAGAGCAGATCAGTGTAGTAAAAGTGTATTGTTACTTTAGGTCAGATTAATTGAACTCCTATTGAAAGGGTTAAAATCAGTATGTGCTAGGTTTGTTTGTGTCAGAATTCAACTCTATGCTAAATCTCTTCGATTACTTTGAAAATCCACTTGATATCGATCCGTAGTAAATATCCGTAATATATCTGCTGAAACTTCATTTATCAGCGTAGCGTCTATGCTAATATACGACGCGATTCCTGTTTAATTCACCGGGTGAAAAGATATTAATCTTAACGAAAGAAACAAAAACGTCTGAACATGATAAAAAAGCTAAATTTAGCCAAATTATACCGGTCAGAAGAGACATTAACAAAGCGGCGCGACGTGCAGCTAACAGCCACAAGTCAAAGATCGTTAGCAAGCAAACAACTTTTTCAAGTATTTGCTTACCCCTGAAGAAGATCAAGGGTAATTGACCCAAACTGGGTCAGCAAAAATAATGCACGACGACGGCATTATCATAATGATGAGGTTGTTTTGCAGACGCCGTACCGCGCCGGCTGCCTCTGTTGCGGGCTCGAGTATGGCACGAGCAGCAAATCAACGCCACGCCATCGCTATGGAAGCGCCCATAACACGGGAAAAGCTCATTCTCAGGTGTGAAGCGAGATCCATCAAAATTTACTTAGAGGCCAATGACATCTCCTTCTTGAGGCAAGACCGGAGTTGTAAGCGAGCGTAAGATACGATTTTTTGTTGTTTTTTGCTGCACCGTGTCCAAGTGGAGTTCAATTGCGCCATGCACAGAAGCGGAACGTAATAGATCGATCATTGTCCGAGCATACAAGACTGCTTTGCCTCCGGGTTGTGAGGAGGCTGCGAGGTCCAGCGTTTCGAGCCCATGATCAAAAGTCAATTTTCTTGCGATTGCTAATTGCGCCGAGACCTAATCTGGGCCCTTTATCTGTTTGTTACAGGCGGAGTGGTTCTAGCTTGGATATTCAAGAGTTGCCGCTTTGCTTGTAAGAACTAGTGCAGATATATTATTCGAATCTTCCGTCGATTCTGGGCTATAATCAGAATAAGGATTATTTCAAAACTATTTTTCGAAGATAGAGATACTGCCTAATGTCATACAAGGTTGGTGATTTGGTGCATGGAAATCAAGTTCTCATGCGGTTTTCTAAAATGGGAAGCCTGTTTCTAGTAAAACATTGTCGTGAGCTAGAACATCTGCAGAAAAACGAGTTCAGGTCGCGTTGTCGTTATTGTGATCCCCGCAAAGCCGCTGTAAATCCAATCCAGAAAAGATGACGCGAGTTGCGTGTTCGTTCTTCGGGTTCTTGTTGCTTCCATAAGAGTGTTACTCTTACGATGTTTTGTAGCATCTTGACTCTATTGTTCATACAAAAGACTCGACTATTTAGCACATCAATATATCTCTTGTACACATAAACAACATAGAGAGTTGCTTTTGTAAACATGCCACTGTTCCGGGCTGCAATAATGGATGTGGATGATTCTAATGGAAGCTTTTGAAATGATTATGGCTAGTCAAAAAATACTCTTACTTGGCGTCGCCAGATGTGTAATGCTAATGAAGGCTGCAGTATAAAAATGTTTATAATTATTGTAAATAAATAAATGCTGTGGAGTTTTTTTGAAAGTCTATGGACATTACGCTCCCTATTTCGCAATTCATTCCTAAATTTATAACTTTACATAATTTTCAAACTCTTACTTTTATGGTTAAAGCTATCCCTTATGTCTTTGGGTCAACTGAACTACATAAACAACTAACTGTTGGTGTAATCAAGAAGCTTTATCATCCCGAACATCCAACTCTGTACTTACTGCGGTGGACTAGCGTTGAAGCCCGTCTCGATTTAATGTTTCTTTCTACGACCACTCCGCATGGTCTTAGCAAACCATTGACCAAAGAAGATTAATGCAGCGTTATCGAAGATTATCTTTTATCTGGTTCGTTTGTGCAATTAATCTTATGCAAGAGATGGAATCAGAAGTCAGACACGAGACGACTGCCATTGACTCGTAATTATTGGAACTTGAAAATGTATATGCGTTGAAATACGGAAGACCTGCGTAGCTATTGATAGGTTTTACCAGAAACTAATTGCTTCTTGCACTCATAGCTTTAGGAAAAACTAATTATTCGATGAACGCGTGCGTTGATCGCTGAAGTAACTAATGTTCTTTTTATGCGAAATTCAACAAAGGTAATGTAGCTCTTAGCGTTAGGCATTACTAAGAAAAAAGTTTCATAAATCCTTAGATTTTTTGTGGTTTTAAAGAATAACATAAACAAGCAAAACAAAAGCACAAGTCATCTAGCATTTATGCACAGTTATGTTGATATATTGCCAAGAACATATGCGGTGTGTATGCATTCTTTAAGCTAAGTACAATCATGACACGCACTTAACGGAGGCAAAACGGTTAAACTTCAACAACTTGAACTTTGAGAGTGTCTTACCTTTAATCCAAGGAAGTCCCATTAAGTCATAATACTATTGAAAGGCTTATTATTCTTTTGCGAGAAGGAAATTCATTGGTGTCTTGCAAGGCAAGGAGACATTGATCTTAATGGAGAAAAGGCAATTATTGTTTGCTAAGTCAATCTATAGACCTCACATGGTGACTAAACTCGGTTTCTCTAACGACCAGTAGTAAAAATTTGAGTAAATCTTTACATCTAACAAATGCGTACGGAATAGTTTCCTTTCAATTGTTCACCATAATAATTTTAATTTATTTATTAAGGCAAAGTCATACTTTGTCAGGAAGGAGGGTTATCTAAGCCTCATTAGGATTGTCTGCCACAATATTTGGAATACCAAAAAGATATGCAAAAATATATAAATGCAGCTGCTTCTTGCAGCTTTCAAGCCAAGAGTTTATTGATATTTTTTGTTGTATCTCTAAGAGTTTCTCTTTGTATGAATGTAAATAGTTGAAATGATTCAAAAATGTTCAACAGTTTGTTTACGTGCTGACGTTTTTCTAAACATACTAACGTTTTATTGCGAACCAGCTCTTGCACGCGCTGCTTAAGGCAATGTGTTAAAACAAACTCTAAAAATTAGTTTTTACCGCATCATTGGTAAATTTTAAGAAGAGCTTCATTTAAAAATGTTCAGCGCCCCATTCAATCGAGTCTAAATTACACGATTGTTTTAGGCTCGTATTACTTGACCTTAGATAATCACTTGCATTTACGAGTTACTCGCAAAACAATATGTCGAATGAGTTCCTTTAAATCGTTTCACACTCGTTTCTTGCATAGCTTTTTCAAGCTGTTCTAGCTGTTCAAGCTGTTGTCACAAAATTCTATACATCTAGCTTCGAAAGGATAAATCGTTTTTTTTTTTATTAAAATATGCTCTAAGTGTTTGAGTTTTTTGCATTAATATTGTTTGCTGAAATGTTTACATATTTTACACTGAATAGTTTAATGAATTGTTAACATATTTTAGACTGTTTGTAATTGATCCTTAAGCTCTGGAGTAAACATTTTCAACTTATAATATCACGAAACTCTAATAAGGGAAAAAAACAAAAAAAATCCACCGAATTTGAGGGGATTCATAAAAGGCTACTTATTATCGCTATCTATTCAAAAAAAATGTCAATCGATTGAGAATATTTCTTATCAAAAGAATGCAGCCTATTTTAGTGCATGTCACGGGCACAATTCAGTGGCCATTCACCCAGATAGCATCTGAAATTAATAAATTTGCTCTTTATCGGAACTGTAAGAGTAAACCTAGTATTTATTCAGTAGCAAAGCTTTTCTTGCGAAAATTTGGCCGAATTTATGCAGCCTAAAAAGTTTTTGTTGAAGAGCTATAATTCCTGTCATATTAAATAAAAAGACAAGCTTTTAAACAATCTAAAAATAAGAGCAATATCTCTCGTTTGCTGTAACAACATTATGCTTCAATGTTCAATAAATATGAACTTAAAATATAAATTCAATTGCCAAGTCACACCTAAACATGATTTTCGTAGCAATCTTGCCGAGTACGGGATGATATACCCTCTCAAGACTCTATTCAACACTGCTAAGCATACGAGTTTAGCTATCAAAATTACATTACACTGGCAATAAATTTAACGGCTGACATCTCTATTGACTGCGAATTCAAATAAACGCGGAAAGCGGAACGAATTTTCACACTTTCAATTTTCTTTCGCTCTTTATGTGATGCATTAGTTCATATGTGAACACGCACTTCATATGTGATTATGATTGTTTTGAAAGTCATGTAAGCATACAAATTGCAACCCTTTTATTGTAATTGTTAGGGGTGATGTTGTTATTTAACATAATTTTGCAATTGAGCGCGCCTAATGTACCCGATGATAATTTATTTCTTGTTAAGGAATTTTTGAGTGAAAAAAAGAAAGGCAAGAGGGACTCAAATTGTGTTAGCAAAATGCATATGCATACATATTTACAGGATACATATGCAGCAAATTTTTTTTTAAAAATGAAGAAAAATTAAAAAGCATAGTCCCTGAAATTGCTACCTGCTAATTTAAAAGATTACTTAATAGTTTATAACTAATGATTTAAGCTAAAGAACGCTCTATAGCATACACTTAATGACCCTGGACATTGCTCATTTCACCCCTTTAAATTGTTCTGCTGAAATGATTAATTAGACATAAATAAACTAAAATAGTTTTCAGATCTGCCATGCTTCATTTTGTCCATCATCAGTTTTAAAAGCAAACTTCTTCTCCCTTCAGCTACCCATCATCAAGTCATAGAGACAAATACGGTCGAAACTCACAAAAGGACGATGAGCACAAGCAGTCAAAACGAATGAAAAATGCGAAATCGGGATGATCATTTTTCAATCGAAATTACTCCTAATAAATGACAATGACTTTCTACGCCCGACCAAATCACATAAAATCGAGAGAAATATGATGTGTCGTGGTTAAAAATTGCACTTGGACAGATAAACAACTGCACGACAATGTAGGGGTTGCAATCATGCTCCGTACGAATGTGCCGTACTGAATGAGCGAAAGGAACGAGCCGGACAAAAACTTCGGCAAATCACTCGTCATCGAACAAAAGAATGTCCCGTCGAGGTTGAGGGCATCCCAACTATTAGACAAGGTCTGCTGATAATAACCCCCATTCCATTATCTTGCCGAGGTGGAATCAATTGACTCAATCATCGATGAGCCGACAGGGACTGGCATGCTGAGCTTGTGTTCTTCAATCGACGAAAACTATTCGAACAAACCCTTTTCCCGGTTTCAATGAGTTTTCGGCTGTTATGTCGATTATCCACGGATAAGTTTCCCCTTTCAGCTCGACCACTGTTTGATACTGATCACCCTTGAATGGGCTTCCTTTTGTCCACAAACAGCCTCATAAACTTCAATTTTTTAAAGATTTGCTGAATAGCGTAGACTGTCCAAGGCTATTGTTCGGTAGCCACTTGATGACAGTCTTAAAATGCATTCGATACGATGGAATTTACTTCAATCTAAGTTTGGACAGGACAATTGGTGCTGCCGTCGCAATAATATTTTACTATTGAATTTATTTATAAGATGAAGTTTGTGAATTTTCTTCGAATAACTAGCTATTCGAATGCTTTTGCAAAATTCACCACGGTTTGGATTAAGCAAACGTAGTTTTAAAGGCATCCTGAATGCTCATAAAAAATATAAGGTTATCTGTAGAATGTTGGCAGCACTACTGTGTGTACTTACATGAATTTTAGTGGTGAAAGGATCAGTCAAGTGAAAGCAAATGGGCAATTGGATAGCATTTATGGCATTGTGTGGGTCATTTCGGTGCCAAGTGGAGAATGTAATGTTTCGAGTGGGTAAGTTTAAAGTGCCTCGATGTTTTCTTCATGTTTTCAAATCATTGGCAATGAAAGAGTTGTTAAGAGGATGTTAAAAGATTCTTTTAACTGCGAGTAGGCTGGATTATTTCTTGTTAAATTAAGTGGAAGTAATCAATATAAAATCAGGAGAAAAAAGAAATCATCTACACGGGTTTTGATAAAGAGCGTTTTGAATGTGAGTATCACTTTCAATTAAATGGAACTGCTTGCGTAAAATATTGCATAACTACTTCCGTAAACAAGTATGAAAGATATTTTCAAAATAACGTAGTAAATTCATATATTTTTTAATTCATACTTTTTCAAAACAAATTCATAGTTTCTTCCTGCAACTCTCTTTAGTTTTCTACTTTCTATATTCAAAGCAGAACCAAATTTTGCTGGATATTATGCATTAGCTTTCAGATTACAAACCATTCTTATGAATTCAACTTACAAAAATTATGAATTTGAAACGGAAAAAATATGAATTTGCGTTGAAAAAATTATGAAATTGACTCAAAAAATTATGAATTTGAGTTAAAAACTTACGAATTGTTATCGAAAATCTATGAATTTTTTTTTGAAAAATTATAAATAAGGCTCGATAATATTATGAATTTGTAATAAAAATTTATGAATTTGACTCGTAAATGGTGTAAACATATATATATATATATATATATATATATATATATATATATATATATATATATATATATATATATATATATATATATATAGGTAATACCAGTATTCTAAAATGTTTTTTTTAGAATTTCAATTTTATATTATTAAAACCATGTTTTTAAAGTTTCATTCTAACATATTTATCAAAAGAAAATGGATTTTTTGAAAATTTGAAGGTGTTGTGTCCCCTTAAGTTTTAAAATTAAGTTTCTAATCAACCCAGTTTTATATCTGTCTGAATTCTCATAAAATATAGTGCACAGGCTCATAATACGATCTCTAAATGGCTGAAGATCCATCGAATAACATCGAATAACAGATATTTTTATTTGTGGTTAGCAACGTTATTTGAAAATCCGTAAATGAAAAAGGAAGCCCATAATTATCCTCATCAGTAACATCGGATTCAAAATTTTGTAGATTATTGAAGTTTATTTCACTAACCCAATCGGATATTGTCATTTTTCTAGTACACAAATAAAAATTTCATCTGATTTCTTCTAAATTTAGGAATCGACGATTTTCATGAGAAAATTTTGTTCTCCATTCATAGTTTTACTTATCTTTTAAGTGCTCTTCAACTCATGACTTCCTGTACTCTCCGGATTCATTTTTCACACGGTTCTAACAACATTCTCACCCCACGTTCAGCCACTTTAATTCATAAGAAGCTTGATATCAATCGAAAAATCACTTGATTAATCTATTCAAACCATTCACCGTATAAAATTGTCTACGCTACTTGATCGAGATACAAGTGGAACGTTACAGTTCGTCAAGTGTTCAATGTGCACCTTCGCTCTTCGACAAACATTAAAAACTCTCCAACTGAGAAGTCGAACTTGCCAGACGCACGATAGATGATAAATACGGTTATTACACACTTTCAATTACATGTCCTTATGATGGTTAATTAAAAATTACGCAAGAATAAGGAAATTTTAATATGTCGTTCGTCTTTTCATAATTAGTGTACTTCATTAGATGCACTTGTGTAAGTCTTGGAATTGTCGGTGCATGGCAGTTCTTTATGTCCCTGTGTTTTATCGTAAACAGCCTTTGATAACATTGTAAAGTGGTGTTGCTATGGTTTCTTAATTACGCAGAGATTGAAGTTTTGAAAAGAGATTTCTTGTCAAGCTGTGAATAAGCCAACTGTAATTAATGATGAGGTTGTTCGAAAGACAGTTGATTAGTGATTGTACCTATATGAACCGAAATAATTGCTCTTATTAATGGTGATTTCAAAATGGATTATTAATTAAGTTTGTTTGATTTTGTGGTGGAATATTGGAAATGTATTTTATGTACAAACTTGAATCCAAAATCACTAAATTTAGGAATATTTAATCGTAAATTTTCCTATTAATTTAATTACTTTAGCTATTTTAAGTGATTTCTTTAAGGGGGTAGTACCGGTTAGAATGCTAAAAAACAGCCTAATTTTCAATATTTGTTTTTTTTCAGTTCGATTATTATGCATTAATTTTAAAATTTGCTTGGGTAAAACACACGTTTTGAAGATTATAAAAGAAATATTTTTTTTTTATTTTTTTAATTTTTCTACTTATTTATAGAGGGCGCCAATGTTGACGTCTCGAAAAATGCTTCGTCACACTGCGGACAGATAATCTCAGGAATCAAGAATCTGAAACAAAAAATCCCAGCCCGCATTTTAAAAAGGAATGTTTCTTACGTGGTAATCTACCAGAATATTTATAAAAAATTGTTAAAAAAAAATGGTGGTTGTTTGAAAATATTTTTCGAAAAATTTCACTTTGTCAATTTTTTTTGGGTTAATTTTGGCCTATATTGTGGAAGATAACCACACAAAATACTTGAATAAAGTAGTGCGCCAAATTTGACTTAAATCGGTTCGGCCAATCCGGAGAATAAGTGTCCGCAGTTTGAAAAAACGTAATTTCGAAAAAAATGGGTTAAAATTTTTTTTCCATTTTTTTTCCATTTTTTTTCCATTTTAAGCAGCATAATTATAAGCAGCGGTCTGCCGTAAACTACCGTAACTTATTTATTTTTGGTAATGAAGGTATAATAAATTGAAAAATGCAAAAAATTAAAAACTGAATTTTTCAAAATTATAACCGGTACTACCCCCTTAATGTTTAAAAGAAAAATCGTGACAACATACTCTCTCAGTTTGAATTAAAAAAAATTAATGTTTTTACGTTATCAGAAGTCATTTCTAATAATGGAGCTCTTTGGAGGCTACACTCAGAAAAATATCATTTAATAGAATCAAATTTAAATCAAAAGTTGAAATCACTTTGAAATAAAAAGCGAATCTTATATGAATTCCACTTTATTATAAAAATTTTCTTTTCAAATCAAAATTTTTCATCATTGAATTAAAAAGAAACGTATATGGAGCCAAACCATATTTGAAAATTTTTGAATCAAAAATGTTCAAATATGATTTGGCGCCATATACGTTTCTTTTTAATTCAATGATGAAAAATTTTGATTTGAAAAGAAAATTTTTATAATAAAGTGGAATTCATATAAGATTTGCTTTTTATTTCAAAGTGATTTCAACTTTTGATTTAAAGTGATTCTAAAAAAGTGTTAAGTGATGAAATTTTTCTGAGTGTAGGGTTATTCGTCGCTCTCGATATTATTCTACTTTGTAGCATTACTGAAATAAGTATAACATATAAAAGTAAAATAATTAAGAAAAATTACGCACGCATATTAATTCGTGTATCATTTGTTGCGAGTAAAATGTGCAAGTTTTATTGAAGAAGGGCGAATATGAATTAATTTTAATGAATAAAGTATTTTGATCACATGTATTTATATAAAATGAGCATGTTTAAGTGCAAAAATTACTTAGTACTTAAAAAACATTTTTTTTGCAAATGAAACAAAAATCCACATACCTAACTTTTTCACCCTTAGCCCGCATCAAACTCCATTAGTTTACAATATGTTCCACACATCGAATACGCATTGCCCGAAAATGAAGAAAAAATAGTTCGAATTAGTTCCTGGCACTTGAAATCAGTATCCCTTTGATTGTCACCCTCCCATTTTTAAAACCCCATACGGTTAAAAATAAATAAATTGTCTTCGAAATGTGTTTTGTTGAGCGAAAAAAAAGTTGAGTTGTGAAAAGGGAACAGATGAAATAATCAAACTGACAAGCACTAAACTCCCTGTATGTTGTCAACTTATGACCGAAAATGCATTGCTGAAAGTATTTCATATATCACTTCTCTGATTGCATCCTGACTTGACTCCAGGCTGACATCTGTCACGAGGACTAATGACGCGTATCGAATGACACCTTTATCATTTTTGAGCACTATTTGAAACACACGCAGGGCAAATGGTATACGAAAGAAACGTTCTAGAAAAATATTATTTTTTAGGGAAAAAGTGGCAATCAGGCAGAGTTATTGTAAATTGGTGGCTAATCAATTATCAATTTAGTATCTTAGATTGTTTGTGGTGATATCGATGGGGAGTTAATTTGGTGTGAATAGGTATATAATAGTAAACTAGGAGAGCGTGAGCAAGATGCAGGATTGTTGAAAATTTATCATTCTTATATATATCTGAAGAACGCTCAGGTTCAGAAACATAATATATGTTATTATAATGAATAATACACCATTTTAGCTTTTAGATATTTTATATTCTTTTTAATATTCTTTTAGATATTTAATATTTAACTATAATTAACAATGCTATCGAATTGAATGTCATCTAAGCCACGTAAATTTGAAAACGGTAAAAACTATTAGTTCATGCTTTTTGGTCAGTTTTTTTTACCGATTACCACCTGCGGTGGTTACGTTGATGCAAGAAATTAAAGCTTCAAACAATTGTGCTCGACACTCCAGCGGCTGCCCTTTGCGGTAATGAGTGGCTTAAATCACCATATGTGAAGTGTTTTGATAGAACGTGTTATTTACTACGAAAAGCGTGTGCTGTAGCATCATCTCATGCCTGATGTCGCTTCTATTATGGAGATTTACAACGGCTACAAACAGTAGCAAGCAAGCGACGACAAACGGCCCTATCAAGCAATTACTTCTGCTGCTGAGCCCATTTTGTTTTACTGTACTTATGCCTTTGTACTTCTTATGTGGTTTCGAGATTTTTTTCTGTTTCTTTTTCTTTCTTCTTTCATTATGATTATAGTTGGAATTGTCATAGCCTGGGTGTCGTGCCGCAAATGAGCGGAATTAAAGTGTTGGCATCGTCGCGTTATTCAAGATTATATTCTTAAATATTGAAATTGTTTTCGTTTTTCTAGACTATAATAATTTTAATATAAAATGAAAAAGTATGTCTGTTTTCTCCAAAACTGACGTTAAAGAAAGCAATTTCAGACTCTGGCATGTCAACAAGAAGGATTGTCGTCACCAATTCCACCTGGATACGAAGATGTCTGCCGATCTAACTAAGAGATGGTTGGCCCCTTGCTGGCAAACGAATTTAGTTTTTCATTCCCATCAATGTCTGTATGATCGGGAATTTGGTAGATTCTGATTCTTCTGTTGTTGAATAATTTGTCCAGGGCATGAATACCGCACTTCGATTCATATGCTTTGGACATCAGTGCTTTGACAGCAGCTTGACAATCTGTGAAAATGTTGATTCTAGCACCTTTAGTATTCTTAACATTTATTAGTTTTGCAGCTTTTCGTATCGCAATGACCTCTGCTTTGGAAATACTATAGTTATTAGTATGCCTGATACATTGCGGTCAGTAGAATTCGCTCTTGCAGCTGTTTTAAATCCATCGGTGTAGATTCTTTGGGCTAAATTACCCATTTACTGAAGACATCAAGTGGGGCAGACTAAGTAGGATGTTTAACGCAGACATAAGGAGTCTTGGTTAAAGCACTTGTAGTACTGAGAGATACCAATCGATGAATTCTATTCGGTATGTCACAGAAGGTGATTTTGTACATTGTTGGCCTCCAGACCTGACAGTCGTAGGCAAAAATTAGCCTTTTTTGCCGTATATATCCAGTGCATCAGAACAGTGATAGGCCCTGTGTTTTTTCAGCATATTTTTGCCTGCGTAAATTGCGTTTCATGCCATGTTCTCTTTCCTATTTTCTCGAGTTTCACCTCACGGGTGAGCTTGAAAAAAAATCTGACTCGAGTACTTAGAGTGTAGCTTGAGGCCAACCTGGTTGAGTTTATTTCAGCAATCTTGTATGACCTTGTGAAGATTTTATCGGAGTTGATACCAAGCCCCTCGGTTTATTTCAACTCATAAGCAACTAGAAAACATGCTCTATGAGATGCTCTATGAGCTGGTGTCATGAATCAAGGAAACAACATTACGACAAAGGGTGGTCGCTGTTCAGCGCGCTATCCACCGACGTCACGTACCGGAGACCGGTGAATTGATCGATGAAGAAGATGCCAAGTTTAAATTCAACATATTTAAAGAATTTAAATGTAGTTTTTGCGCGCACCTATAAAACCGGTTAATTTTTGATGCTTTGCAGTGTTTTGATGTTTTTAGTTTTTGATATTTTGATGTTTTGCAATCCAGTGATGTCACGAGTAGGTGCGATAATGTTCATGTCTTAGTCTTACTTGATCCATGAGCTGGTCTAATATTAGCCTGAAAACTATCTACAACCATGTGTCTTAATTCCTTTTGAAATTGGATTTTTTTGCCAGCTTCCACAAGACTAGAGATAAAACTGTCCTTTAAGGTGTGTCTTTTTGAGCCATCATTGTGATTTTCGCTTCCACCTATTTACTGAAATGGGTTTTTTCTTAAGTATGCTGCTTATCCAGATGCATATGAAAGAAATGAATTTCGGTTACGTAGAGGCTCTCCATTATGACTGTTGGAAACTCAATGTTGAAGACGCTGTCAATGTCAAAAAATGCACAAAAAGCGTACTCTTTTTTTATTCCTTATTCTTATTTCTTCTTTATGGAGAGCCGATTCAACAGATTTTTTCTTCATGTAGACGTTTTGGGCTTCCGATAGAGTTCGAGGTCGTATTTTCGCCAGTGCTGCCAGACAGTCGCTGCGGTTTACCCCCAGACAATTCCTATTTATCCCTAAAATTACCCTAAGTAGCCATAGTGACGTCATTTCCGGGAAATTTTTCGGCATTCTCAAAAACCAGGTTATTAAAGTGTAAATTTGAATATGTGTAAGACTGCCATCACATTAAGCAAACTTTTTTAAGGTGAGGTGAAACTTTCCCCCACTCATCCTAATCTTTCGGGACTAATTTATTCCTGGGTGCGTTAAGTTTTCACTCAGAAAAATTTAGTCCCGAAAGGTTTATTATCGACGGATTTCCGTTTTTTTTTTGTTAACAACGCGTCGTTTGACGGCATCCGTTCCGGAAAAATGCATTATGAAATTTCATAATGACATAAACAAAACCCTGAATATTTTTTTTCCCCTGTTTGTCCCCTGAAATTTTGAAATATCCCTAAATCTAGGGTCTCGCTTAAATGTAGATCATAAAGTTTAAGTACGACACATGATAGGCTGATTGATTTGTTTTCCATCATTGGATGTATTTTAATTTAATTGGTTAGCTCCACAAAAGTCCAAAATCCTAAGCATGTAAAAGTTATACACTGACAACATTAAATTCCAAAGCATTGAATTTTCTGAATCCTTTCTTTATTCAATAATAATATTAATATAATTTATTAAAAACCATGATCTTGTAACTTTTATTCAAATACATTTAAATCAAAAATCTAAAATACAAACAATTCTTTGGGACATTTTTTTGATGCTTGAATAAAATTTGGCTCGGACCTGTGGAGTGTGCGCTCAAGTTTATCCAACTTCATTGATTTTCCTAATGGATGTAAGATATAGAATATTTTTCTAACATTCAGTAAATATTATTTTCATGACAACGACAACTCTGCAATATAATCTTAACAAGATTAAATACAACACTCGCATCATACGCACACATATAATTACCCAAAGAAGTGTTGCGGAGCAAGTGGTTTTTCTGCTCCAGAATATGTAGGCGAAAAGAATAACTACTTCGTTAGCGTCTCTTTTACTGGAGTAACGATTAGACCTTGCTGGCATGGAGGGCAAAACTAAAGACACAAGAAAAATATACCTTGATCGTGGGTTGGCGCCAATGGAACAGGTTTATCAAATGATTCCGATCGAAAGACGTCGCGACAAACGTGAAAGACTTTATTTACAAGAAATCATTCTCTTTTTGCAATGTTTCTTTAGTTTCTTACATACATTTCGAGACACGCATTGCGTCTTCAATCTACTTCAAGAAATGTTTTTCATCTATACATGTATATGGCTTTCAGCGACTGTTATTTCGAATATAAACTGTCAGTCAAACGGTCATTTAGTTTTTGTCAGATACTTATGTAACTTAAATGGAGATCATTTGTCGGTTATACTTGTAACTTTTTCTGTGTTTTTCAGTAGTGTAGAACGCCTGGCAAAGGTTATAAAAAGTTGTACATACAAAAAGTTGTGCTACACAAAAGCTGTGATTTGAACTCGATTGAAATTTTAGGAAATTTGGGGCTATATGCTTATAGGTACTTTTAATAGTGCGGAGTATTCAAACCACTGACATTAATTTTTGAAGAAAATTCAACTATAAATGCGGAAATAGTTGAATAATTAATTTGCGTGAAAATCAAACGTTACGGTTTGTGTTTTAAAGTTGTACAAACTTCGCTTCGTATATGTTTAGCTTTAAATTCGACTGCACTATTTTCTACTAGAGAAATACGAAAAAGGACTCTACCGTGTTCAATAAATTTTGCGTGGTCTTTCATAATTTGTAAGCGGGTTTTTGATCGTCTGCGAAAGCAATAATCAACACAATTTAACTTTCATATTGAATTGAATCAATTGAACATTTGACCAAAGCCATTTTGGGTGCAAATCTTTTCTCTACAGTTATGCGGAGTACAATATAATTTAAAATACAAATGGGAGCAATATAATTTAGATTACAAATAGGTATTTAAGCAATACAAATGAAAAAATTTTGATGACTGATCAATTCCAGCGTATCTACTACACAAAAACAGGGAAAAAAAATTTTCAGAGTGGAAAGAACCATATAAAAATTATCAAGCAAATTTTTGGCGAACATTAAGGCAGTATTTTGGTCTAGAGGCTCGATTTTGAGGTGATTTTACGGACGCAATAAAAAAAAACCAGAACAATTTTTGGTATTTATATTTTGATCAGTTTTTTATTAAAATTTTAAAAGTATAAAAGTATAAAAAATAAAAAAAAAATTGGTGTAGATACAGGCCGGCAAAGCGAAGGCTAAAAAAAACTTGGCTATTGGTTGACATGATTCCAACCTTTCTGGTGGTCTGAAACATACGTTTTTGGTGAATTCTGTAAAAAGAAAAATGTAGAACTTGTCTGACGTAGGTGATTTGAAAAAAATCGGTTTTTTCACAAAATGGCGTCCATGTAAAAAAAAGTCGTTTTTTGCCTCGTTTTTTCAACTTTGGGAATTTTTAATAAATAGTATAAAAAAATTTCAAAAATCTCTACGTCAGACCAAATTTAATAGTGTTAAGAGGATTTGTGCAAAATTTCACGTAAATCGGTTCATTAGAACTAGAGATATCATGTCAACTATATCGAAAAAAGTGGTTTCGAGAAAAACGCGTTCAAAGCTTGGAGTCTCGTTTCGGGCAGTCTGAGTCGTTTAATGGTATGTTATACATCTATGTTTTTAATCAGAGATCCCCGTCTCATGCAACTTTCCTTCTTCAACTACATAAGCGAGATTTTCGGGAGTTCTTTCACCCATACGAGCAGTTCGAGCTTCTTTAGAAGCTTGAGAAGCTCGTAGGTCGAAGCGGTTAATATGTTGATGATCGCGTTTGTTGGTTTAGTTGGCGTGTCACAAAAATAACTGTAACTCCAAAAATAATTCCAATTTCCGAAAATCCTTTAGAAAGCTTATTCTTAAAGGTCTAAACTTTGAAAATATGCAAACAAAAGAAAATCGATTTGATCAAATTTTTAGACCAGAATACCCCCGTAATTAGTCAGTATGCAGATGAGTACCTCAAAAACTACCCAGACTACCTCAAAAATTGCCCGAGAATGATTAGAACCAGTGAATTTTGTCACCAAATTCTACAGTTTGCACCTACTGTGATTACGGTGACATTGCGGTGTTGAAGAAAACGAGATTGCTGCTGCTACTCCAAAGCAAGGCTTGACGTTCTACTATAGGGTCCAGATTCCGCCACACGTCAGCCGACTACATCTACATATGTATATATGCTATTCTTTGGAAGTGATTAATCGATATTCAGAAATGGAGATGAATAATTTCAAGCCCATCCTCTCTAAGTCTAACCATGGGTCTGCAGGTTAGTTCTGATAGCTAAGCCATGATAGTGTATGTTTATTTAGTTCACTTAAACAGAATATGAGAATTATACGCTTTTTACAAATTGGTACGAAATAATTTTGGATAATTGAAGTGTATTTCGAGGGAAAAATTATACATCTTCACGCGAATTTTTGTCACAAAGGAAGTAAAGCTATTTCACCTCAAGTTATATCAGGTCTGATGCTTGAATTCTGCAGAGCATTAAATACTGTTTGCTCGTTTCAGATAAAAAAATCGTCTCAGATAAAAAATTCATAATTAATGAATTTCAGTTATCATAATCAGAGCTTCATTTTTCAGGAAGCTGTATCATATGTGCAGACTAGCTGTGTGAGTTTCAAAAATAATCAAACTAACTACTTTTCCGTGGTCGCCCTTTCTTGAAAGTCTCTCGAACTCAAAAAGGTGGTAAGTAACGAAAAGCAAAGTAATCACACAAAAGGATCAAAATGACTCAAAGGGAAAAACTAGAGAGACAATATTTGCTAGTGTGTGAATCGATGAAAGCCTGTATTAAATTTTCCCCTGTATCAGTTTTCCTTGGGTGATAAAATTTCAATTGAACGATAAAATTTTCCTTGCATCTCTAGTTCTTGCTCTCTTCGATAGGGTGCGACAATTCATGAAGCATCTGATTCAAATATTGCTGCACTGAATAAAATTAAGAAAAGTTATAAGCGATAAGTACAAAGCGAATACAATGAAAAGAAAATAGAGAATGCTCCCTAGTATTGCAAGTAACCTGATTGAGCCTCACTTTCTCGTATTTGAAAAACTAATGGCTGCAAAGCTGTAAAGTTCCCTGTAAATGTATGGAATACATTTTTTGTTTGAAAAAAGTGTTATTTGGCGCTGATATGTTTAGAAATTGTTGATGTCTATAGGAAGTAGGTCGGCTTCAAATTAAAAGGGGGTATCTTTTCTAGTGAACACACTTCATACCATATTGAAAGAAATGCGGAAAAAATAAGTACGCAGAATAAAAATGAATAACGCTCTCAGCTTGATTATTATTAGATATTTTTCGATTTTTTAGCTCTATGTGAATGTTGGGTGCCTAAAATTAGGCATACGTTTTTTTTTACTAACTTTCGAAGAAAATTAGTATTAAAATCACTTTTGCCAACAATTAGTGTGCCCATAAATGTTTGTGTACGAGCATATGCATATATCATCAAAAATATTCTGTGACTATTTATCGGGAACGCGTGATTTGACTGAGGTGAAATTTTCAGTTTACATTAGTGCATATGTGTAAACGCTAATTATCTTTAATCCTTTGGTACCGGTGACATTTGAGTGATATTTTAAATATCTCTATAATTTGATCCACAAACAGTTTGCAAAAAACTAAGCTGGCGATATAAATTTAAAACGTACTTTAAATGTGAACATGAAAACATTTTGGAAATTTTTAACACTATGTGTGATCTATGTGCCTAAAATAAGATCAGGAAAATCTAAAAAATTTTGAATTACGATAACTTTTGACTGTGCTATTAAATCATTAGAAAACTTACAGGATACATTTACGTTACAAAGTTGAGACTTATTTAGTTTTTTATGAACGTGCTGGCAGCCCTGTAGATAGACAAGCACCGAAAGTGAAAACGCTCAGATCATCGACCATCCTGAAGAATATTCGTTTATTAGACAAAAAAGCAACTCATATTTAAATTTGATGCTTTGTCTTCATTCAAACTTCCTCTAAAGTAAAGCTTTTGGAGTTCCATATCTCACAAGAACGGTAACCCTTCCCTAATTTACCTATATTTTTAGCATCAGAAACTTCTGTTCAGAGAAACTCATGACTCGATGATCAGACATAGCTGAAATTCACAGAATTCATTGGTTTTGAGTAGGACCAGGTCTGATAGAAGCGATTTTGAAATAAGAGCAACCCCAAGGCAGTAATGCCTTCTTGAAAAATCACTAAGAAAAAAAGTGCTTTTTGCTATATAAATTCTGATATAGTAAACAAATTTTGACGAAATTCATACAGTAGCTGAAATTTGTCTTCAGCCAAATTTGAGAAAAATGTTGTTGAAAAAATATGTTGGTAATGCCAACTATGGTAATTTTTGTGCCTAAAATTTTTAAAATTCGCTCAGCAAAATAAAGTTTTTTTCCCTATAACTTCCAGTGCTGTCATGTAATAAAACGAAATTCGTATGATAAATGGACCTTATTGTAGGCAAAATTCAATAGAAATATGGTTGAAAAATCACGTTAGGGTTCCCAGCTATGGTCGTTTTTGCCTATTTTTGTTACTTCTTTATTAAGCTATATTTTTTTTGTCATTTCTTTACTAAGCGATTTTCACTACGAAATCATTATTATTTAATGTTTTTGTAGTGAAAATAAGCAAAAAATATTAGGATCTAGAAAATTTGAAAATTTTTGCGGGTAGTAGTCCTAAATTTATGTGAAGCCAGCCCTATAGCTTACAAAGCAGTCATCAGATCAAAAAGAAATTCGCAAGATAGGTTTGTTTCAACTTGAAACACGTATCAGCTATTTTTTGGTTCGGTTAGGTAAAGGGTTGTCAGCTTCAGTCATATTTGTTTCTTTCCAATCTATAAACGCTAACGTTAGCCATTCATGTTGATGTAATCTGCAATGAAAATTAGTAAGCAGTGTTTGATTTTTCCAAATTCTGAATATTTTTCGGATGGCAGCCCCAAACGTCTTTCTATCTCTGTAACTTTCGATGAAGTCAATGGGTGGAAACGAGATTCATCGGGTTGGTTGATTTTGCGTGACGTTTTTGTTTTTAAGTTCTAGTTGCAATGCTAGCAAATTTTTGCAAGCAGTGAGCATTTTCTTTATTTATGTTACAGGAGATGCTGCTTTCGAAGTTTTACAAGATAAGCAATCGACTACAAAATTTGCAGGAGGTATTACTCTATACTGAAAGTATGCATACATATAACTACAGCAAGCACATGAAAAAATCCTTTGTTCATCCTTTCAGTATAATATTTTCAAAATTCTATGTTCCACAATAACGGCCACCCTTCATCAAAATAATTATTTTTTGTAAACCCGATTTATATTCGCAAGAACTCACGGCCGAACCATCGAAAAAAACTGAAATTTACAGGATGTATTGGTCTAAAGTAGGACCAAGTCTGATAGAAGTAATTTAAAAATATGAGCAAAACTATGAAGTTGGTACCATCTTGAAATATTATCAATCAAAAAACACTCTCTTCCTATGTATAACTTTCGATGCAGCTATCTGAAATGAGCAGAATTGTATTATGTTTAAATTTTGACGATTTTGCATTTTTCGCGTGAAGAAACTCATAAAACCGTTCCACCAGAAATACGCTGTATGCTCTAATTTGTTCTAACTTTCAATGCAGTTAGAAGATTGAAAGGAATTCACAGAGCAAACATGAAGCAAGTGTGAACATTTTTTAGTTGAAGTACTTTCTAGTGTTCATAGCAACAAATGACACTGACAAATTTTCATATGATAAGCATCTTAAGCTGGAAATAAGGATCAAAGTTTCATTTTTTTCTAATGGGCGCTATACGTGGACAAACATGTTGTAAATTCTGTCGTCCAAACCAGTAAATTTGTTGTTGTTTACACGATAGTTTTACAGGACAGGTATTACAACATGTTCATCCGTGTGTCGAGCCCATAGATTTTGAAATTTTTTCGGACGGTGGCTCTCAAAATATTATAAACCTATCACTTCCGTCAGTCACTTCCGTAGCCAATAGATCGTATTGAAATTCACAGAGTAGATTGGTCTCAATTCGCTTCACTACACTTTTCTAGTCGGTCCTAATGAAGTGTTGGTGGCACCAGTCATTTTGTCGTGATTGTGCCAAGAGATGCTGAAATTTAATTTTAATATGACAAACACCATTTAATGAAAAAAGTAGCAACTGCTGAAATTTTACCAAATCATAGTCTTTGAAGGAAGTGTTACCACACTTCAAATTATGAATTAATCACACTTCTTAATTATAACTCTGCATAATTTTTCGGCAAATATTTAATAATTAAAGATCCTCAAAGTACTTTTTTTTCGAAAACAAAGAGATTTTAGCATCTGAGAAAAATGCATTTTATTCTTATCGAAAATAGTGTGCATTTTATCCACATGCATTCAAGTCCGATTTGTCTGGCAAACAAATTAGCTGATGACGCAATAATACGTCTCAGGCTCGAAGGAGTGGAGAAGTAGGCTCTTATTCACATCAGTCCTAAGCGTCAAGAAAGGTCCAAATTCTGCAGAAACGTCTGCATTAAATGGTTAAATCATTTCAAAAGAAAGATAATATTCCAATTAACAACAATAATCGTATTCACGCATTCAATGCAAAGCAAACTGCTTTAAACATGAACATCAGTAATGACACGGAATAATAATCGTGAACAATATCAGAGCCACAGACAAGCCAAATGCAATTTGCAGCAATAATGTTCACAAATCATTCGTGCAGTAGCAGTCATAATGAAAACCACAGCACTTAAGGAAATGTAAACACAGTTAATCTTGACCACAACAGTAGTCCAATGGGTTCGACCAACGAATGTTACTATTGCATTTCGCAAATTATCACAGCTTCCAAGTGTTCCGTCATCACTTACGTGAGATACGTTTATGCTCATTTCAAGCTGCAGTTTACTGTCATGCATAAAACGAGAAAACTGATAAAATAAGTCGAGTAGAATTATGAACCGGGTGGAAGTAAACCTCTCGAAAAAAACACACTTAGCTCCACCATCTCTAGGGTATTTGGCTTGGAGGAAAGGTGAACCCTAAGCAAATTGGTTTCGTCAATTCTCCGCGGTGACCACAAAAAATAATTTTCAAAATAAAACCAAAACCCATTTAACGGCCAAGAAATAAATTACATCTTTCAAGAGGTACACCGAGAGCTCCTTTCCGTTCAGACCTCGAAAATTCGAATTGGATCTGACATAAAAAAGGGTCTTAAATAATGACACAATGGTCTTCTTCAAGTGTTCAGGTGTTATACCACTCCTGAGCTGAGAGCCGTCAGAGCCTCGACGTTGTTCATCTTAAGTTGTTTTTAAGCTCATTTAAAATTCAATCCGAAACGAATGTACACGGCTACCGTATTACTCGGCCCGGATCCACACTGACTGTGATAACATGCACAGAACATGTGTGTTCAAGGTGCCAACAAGAATAAAGAACATCTTATACAGGCAAGCCCATCGAAAGTTGTCCACATGACTATGATTGGAAATCTCTTTTAAATAAAAATTGTAATATAAATTGAAAAGTGTTTTGGGGAATCCAGGAGAGCTACGTTACATACTGCCGAAAATTCTATAAATAAGAGCCTACCTGTTTCACGTTCAAAAGTATCTTCAAAACAGTCGATCGAATTTCAGCTACTTACGCTGTTGTTCCTTGTCCTCCAACACTAACTGGAAGAGGTCATTACTTCATAACAGTTAAGAATACGATGTTAGTTAATAATGCTGCCACAGCATCCCTGAGTTGTTTCAAATCCGTCGCACATTTGTGCAGACAGGCACCGTTGTTGCCTGGGTGGAGATGAAGACCTGACCATGTTATGGTATGGTTAGCCTCTTGATGAAGCCAAACCAATAAGTACGTGCTTGACTGCAAAAACTCACTGAAAGGAGCTCTTCACATATTAACTTTGAAATGACCGTGCAAGTGTTATTTGATGATAGTCCGAACGCCCATGCGTAGTTTGCAGTTAACCATTCGACCAAACTGCAATTGTTTGCACTTTGCTGAAGAGATGACGGATTGCTTTGGATTTGGTGAACAGGAAACAATATGTTTTATTTTACTTTAAATTGGTTGATTTGTATTTTGAAGATGAGTTCATGCGTGAAAAGGAAAATTTGAGCTCAATAATTATATTTTACTCGTTTGGTTTCTTGCTAAGACTTTGCTGGAGACGTGATTCCATAGTAGACATAAACAAGCGGCGCTCTAATTAACGTTTATCTTTTTATGCTATTTCTCGAACTAAATCTGTATTATGACCTTTGTGACGGACCCTAAACATTAAATTTATTTCTTTCGATTAGGCTCAGACTTCAAAATTTCATAATTCAGTACAAATTGTTGACTTCCACATTGTTTTCGATATTTTCAAAGATAATTATATCAGTAATATTTTAGCTAAGTTTATTAGCTCCAAAAAAGAGCAGGGCATATCAAAGCAAGTAAAAATTGAACAGCTGTCAAAAAAGTCGAACAAGTTAGAGCAACTGAGAGACTAAAAATATAAAGCAACTGAGAGGCAATTCCCAAAATTAATCGCTTATCATACGTTCAACCTGTCAATTTACTAAGTAAAAACTCTGCTTCAGACATAAATTTTTGTTAAAAGTCGACTCCGTGACAGCTGATAAACAGCTGGTTGGTTGCCCGAACTTGCTCTACCCAAAAAGGTAGAATAGAAATCGTGCTCTAAATTGCTCTAGTTCAACTTAGAGCAGGCTCATGAAATACAATTCAAAGCAACTTCGGACACGTTAGAGCAGCCGAGCAACCTAGCTCAACCTAGAGCAGCTCATTAGACACAGCTTTTGTTGACGTATGCTGTCATGCTAACAGAAACAGAAACACGCTGAAAAAAATTTTCAGAGATTTTATTGAATTCAGAGATGCTTCCATAGACAAATAAATTGTGAAGATTGTCATAAGCATGGATAAAATTTTTCTTACCATAAGTTATTTACTATTTGTTTCCTTTGAAATACGTCAACCTTTCCGAAATTTTTCGATTGAAATAGAGCGAAGTTTTTCTTACATCTATATTGACCCCACTGGAGTACTTCGAAATATTATTTTTCGCTCAACTACATCGGTAAATTATAGCGTGGACATCTTATACGTTGTTTTAAAAAAAAAAAATTAAATTTTCTCCTTAAATAAATAAAATTGTTTTTAATGTTGATTTAAATCAATTCAATTCAAAATTTAAATCAATTTCGCCAAACATTTATTTTTTTTTTGAGGCCATGCATGTTTCTGGTCAGGTAATTGAATATACATACCAACCCAGTGAGCACATTATTTACTGAAGTTTTCTTATCTCTGCGTTAACTGATTTTGCCATGACCATATAAGGTCATATGAGTTCTGATGTGTTGGAAGCAATCGGTTTGATGATGAACCGTGAGAATTGGCAAAACAACAGGAGACAGTAACCGACAGCCGGCCGAGTCAGGTGAATTAGAAAATATTGCATATATGGTATCATTAGTTTCTAATCGGTATAGGTAAGATTTAAATTATTAGATGCATCACATTATCCACAAGTTTCATATTCTAATCGGGTGGTTTCAAGTCTTTTTGCAGATCGGCATTAGTAGAAGCATAGGAAGGATGATGAAGAATTATGTATCAAAGGATCTATGTATCACTATCATTAAGCTGGGATGATTTACAGAATGAGTTGCTTAGCTGTGCAACGGCATAGTGTTCCCGATTTGTTAAAAAAATTGGATTTCCCCCACTAACCTACTCGGACTCACAAGGTATAAGGTCCTAAATAACCTTATATCTCGTTAACACAGCCCTTGAAACTGAGAAATTGACAGAAACTGACGATGCGCGTGGCTAACCAATACAGTCAAAACCAACTTGTGTCGCAAGACAGAGTGTATGGAAATTGTGTTTGTGTGGGAATTTTTTTTACAACCAATCAGGATGCTAAACTTAAAATATTGAACTTAAAACCGATTTCTTCAGAACCATTTACGAGCAAAATATTATTCCACAAGATATTTCGAATAATCATTCGAATCAAAGCTTTCAACATAAAAATGAGAACAAAACAGAACAAATATTATTTCTTCAAAAGAAAGTATTGGCCCAGTCATTTTAGCATAAAAAAGGGGTCAACCTCGGAATGGGAGATAATAAGCTGGATTTTTGTATATACCTTCACTTTGGGGTCCTCAACGTTACCTCAAAAGTCTCATAAAATCTCGTGTCTGCGTCGAAAGTTATTCAAGGTCAAAGGTGAGAAAAAACAGTTTTTTGCGATTATCTTGGTTTCTATTGCTCCAATGATGTTAACACTTTGGATCGAAATTGTAGAGCATAAAATTTGCGACACATTTTATTTGAAACATTTTTTCCTGCGCTCAACCGTTTTTCCGATAGAGCACTCAGCTATATGTACTGTAATGCAAGGTCAACCGTGAATATCTGTGAATACTACCTTCAGTTTTGAATTATTTGTATTATTTATCAGTAAATACATTGTAATTAATAGCATTTTACCTATTTTTAATATTTTCATTTAATTATATTTACCTTCTTTGTGTGATTAAAAACTAATTAAATGAAATACTATTTGTATATGTAAGTTTATTGAAAGTAGATTTTAAGTAGTAAAATAATTATGTATTTTATATTTAAAATGTGGAATTTTTTAAATATTTAAATACTTATCATAATTATAACTGGGAAGACGGTTTTTACGACCTTTTTATATCATCGATGGTGGATTTTTCTGCATCGCGTCGTTTGGAGTAAAGACGATGCTTTTTCTGTTGTTTTAGATAAATACGTTAAGTATTTAGAAACACATTATGCATCAAAAACTGTTGTTGTGTTTGACGGATACTCAGACTAAGAACATAAAAACATAGAAGAAATGCTGCTTTTTCGAAATTTTATGAAGTTTGTTTCGACAAAATAATGATTGTGCCAATTAGCCAAGAAAAGTTTTTGTCAAATCGATGTAATAAGAAGAAACTTATTGGTATGCTCATGTTGAGAGTGTATGAGAGTGTAAATATCACAACAAAGCAAGCAAGAGATGATGCTGATGTTCTAATTATAGAAACAGCAATCGAAGAATCCAAACATGAAAGGACTGCCATCATTATCGGAGAAGACATAGATTTACTAGTTATTTTAATTGGACGCACCCAATTACATCAAAAAAGTTGGCAAATGCAACGTCAAAACACAAATATATTCTTCAACAAGTTTTGACAAATATCCCATTTCTTTCCCATTTCTTTCTATCCCATTTCAAACATGTTTTATTTTTACATGCATTCAGTGGATGTGATACAACTTCTGCGCTGTTTAAAAAAGGAAAAAAAAACTTTCATAAAAGCACTAGAACAACTTGCCAATTTCGACGAACTAGCTCAAGTTTTTCTAGAAGAAAACTGCCATGTATTATACGATACAACAATTATACGATAATGGCATTCGGATCTTACTAGCGATATACAATGCTCCAAAATCTGAGGATAATATCGATCATCTTCGATATACTCAGTTCATTAAATCAACAAAACTTAATAAACCTGTCCAATTATCTAATCTTCCGCCGAAAAATGCTGTTCCATTACAAAGTGACTGTGAGCAAGAGAGTGCTCTTGACCATGAAATTCAGGAAGGTCTGGAAACACCAATTCAAGGCAACGAACATGATGACAATGATACAGAAATTCCCGAACGTCCAGAAGATGACGATGAAGAAGAAGAAAAGTAATACTTATGTTATTTAAATTTTTAAAGAGTGGTAGATTAAAAATATGTAATTTATAAGTATATATATTAAAATAAATTAAATATATGTAAAATGTTATTAAATACAATGTATTTACTGATAAATAACTCAAAACTGAAGGTTTCACGGTTGACCTTGCATTACAATACATATGGCTGAGTGCTCCGCGCTTATCGCTCTCTATCGGAAAAACGGTTGAGCGCAGGAAAAAATGCTTCAGGTAAAATGTGTCGCAAATTTTATGTTCTACAATTTCAATTTATGTGTTAACATCATTGGAGCAATAGAAACCAAGATAATCGCAAAAAACTGTTTTTTCTCACCTTTGACCTTGAATAACTTTCGACGCAGACACGAGATTTTATGAGACTTTTGAGGCAACGTTGAGGACCCCAAAGTGAAGGTATATACAAAAATTCAGCTTATTATCTCTCATTCCGAGGCTTTATGCTAAAATGACTGGGCTATATGTATACATCAGATTTGAATATTTTTTTTCGAAGTGAGATAAAGTAAAATATTTTGAGTGAAATAAAAAATAATAAATATTTTTGCAAAATTTTAATGAAAACGTGAATTTGTAATCAACGTGTAGGTATATTGGTGTTTGTGGTCGCTCAAGCAGCGGATATGCGGGTGCGAGTGTGATATGGTTCGTCGCCTGTTCCGTCTTGTTTTTGCTGCTCAAGACTAAACCGGGTCACCCAAAATTTTTGAAATTTCAACCGCTCTCATGTGTTATCATTACAGTCCTGCGGTGGCAAACGATCAAGAAGGTTCGCCCAAGAGCTACGTTATTGCTATGTTTTCGTTGCTAAAAAGACGCTTAACTGAGTTTAAAAAAGTACTAGTGAAGCTGGAAAATTAAAGTCAATGAACAAAAAGCCTACACAATTTTCATACAAAATACACTCTACGGTCTCTTTTAAAGCTAACTATTAACATTTAATTTGAGCTAACTATTAATATTTAATTTAATTTGCGAAATTGTTGAACGCTATTAAATTTCTTGGTCAACTATCCCTAGAATTTAATCTTTATGATTTCATGCTCCAAATGAACCTACTTTTCATTCGGGAACAGGCAGGCCATTTGTATTAGACCTAACCGTCAGCAACAGCGCAGTATAAATTTCAGACCCCACAGTATTGCATGCTTTATCCTCTACTCATTTATCGGTTTTTGCTGAATTAATTTGCTCTTTAATAACCCGAAAGCCTCCAAAAATAACTTTTTCGATCAAAGATACAAGCTCCGCAACGTCGTTAGCAGGGAAATCTGCCTTGACCGCTTAAATTTGTGCAGTATTGTACGTACTGAGCAGATTGATAATCTTATTATTCACGCCATCAGAACCATTTGGAACTCGGTACAAAAACCCACGCCACACAGAGAAGTGTTTCCGAAAGACCATAATGTGATCAATTCTTTCAACTTCATCAGGAGGAAATGGCATCTTAACAAAAAGATAAAAGATGAAATCGCACGAGCAAAAAACGCTGCTTGGAAAAATTTTCTCTCAAGCATGAACCATGGATGCCAAAATATGTTGAAAATACAAAAAGTATTAAAAAACAAGCACTCTGTCAGCTCATTGGTTATTCAAGAAGATGGGAAGGTGATCTGTCATGACGTTGATAAGGCCGAAGCACTAGCCAAACATTTTCATGGTGTTCATAATGCCACAAACCACATGGGAAACACTTTCATTGACAAAATGGTCAAAAATGCATGTAGCAACCTTCCCGCTGAAGAGCAGGACTTAAGAAATATACTTTGATCGAGCATCGATCGATTTATAGCTCGCATAGTAAAAACGCTCAAAAATTGTAAAGCCCCTGGCGACGATAGGATCACTAACTTGGCACTCAAAAAGTTTCCCAGAAAGGCGATAGTATTGATTACTTTCATATTTAATGCTTGCAGTAAATTATGCTACTATCCGAAAGCTTGGAAAAGAGCGATTGTCCAACCGATCAAAAAACCAGGTTAAGCATCGGGGTCTGTCAAAGATTTCCACCCAATCAGTCTTCTGCCTACTTTGGGTAAAGTACTTGAAAAAATCCTTTTTTCTCGAATACAGTCATTTGTCGAATCCACGAAAGTTATACCTGATTTTCAATTTGGATTCAGACAGAAATGCTCTACAGTCCACCAGCTATATAGAGTATCACAATATATTAAAAATTCTCTCAATAATAAAAAATCAGTGGGTCTCGTGACTCTTGACATTGAAAAGGCATTCGACACTGTTTGGCATCAAGGTCTTGTGTATAAAATAATAGCGTTCGCTTTCCCATCTTACCTTATTAGATTCATTGAATACTTCCTTTCGAATCGCACATTTATGGTTAAAGTCAATAACGCTTTTTCTGACCAATATCCAATCACTGCTGGAGTCCCGCAAGGCGCAATCTTAAGCCCAGCACTATACAGCATATAAACCACAGATATAACAGTAGACCCAAAGTGTGAAATCGCTACTTATGCAGATGATACTTGTTTGTATGTTAGTGACCACTGTCCGAATAAAATCATAAATGCTTTGGGGAGCAAACTGGAAAAAACCAATGCTGCTTTAAATGGAAAATAAAAATTAATTATGCAAAAACAAAAGCAATCTTCTTTCCTAAAAATAGGAAAACTATAAATTTTTCCACTCGTCCTCTTAGTTTGTTGGGACAAAATATTCACTGGGAAGATGAATTAAAGTATCTTGGCGTTACATTTGATAGAAGTCTATTATTAAAAAGCCATGTATCCAATGTTTGCAATAGCATTGCGTTGTCAGTTAAAACTCTCTACCCTGTTATAAATCGAAACTCTTATTTGTCTGAATATAATAAATTGCTCATTTATGAAGTTGGCATGCAAACAATCATTTCCTATGGGTCACCTGTGTGGAGCTGCTGTGCTGTGTTTCATATCGCAAAGTTACAGACTGTGCACTTTTCCACAGTATCACTTCATCGTATCTCGAATATCATGATGGTTGATTAACTGGTAAAGAGAAACACAGTTTCTTCCCATAACAAGCTGAAGGATCTTAACAACCCGCTTCTTGCATCCATTCTATTTAGTACATCCTTCTGATGTAGAACTTAGGTTAAAGAGCATTAGTTCATAAGTAGTATTAGTTTGTAGCTCTAAGGATACATAGCTAAACAAAGTTTTTTGCGAATTTTCTTTGCAATATTTAATATAAGTACTAGATAATAAATTCTTAGGTTATGCTAACTTATTAATCATAATTTGAAAAGACTTTAGTCTAAATCACTTAAAATCTAAGCTTGTATGTACACAATTGAAAAATAATGAATAAAACGTGTTGTTACTGTTACTGAGTCTTTATGATATCAACTGAAAAAAACTTATCATCGTGATGCAAATAATTAACAGGCACGTCAGACACTGCAACAAATTGAACTTGAAAGGTTTGGAAATTTGTTAAAATAAATATATCGTAGTTATCAGGAGACCAGCTCTTTGCGAGTAGCCTTAAAGTAAATTTATGTACAGATGCATATACTAATCTAACGGTCAACTGTTATTTTAGCTGTCGAATAAACATATCATATATATCAGGTAAAGGTATTTGCAATGTGTTTTTAATCTGAACAAATTGATTAACTTAAGCAAACTTAAGCTCTTTCAGCTTTTTGCTTTTTTTAATTAGAATTAACAGAAAAATAATAATCAAAAATACCAATGCACTCAAAGAGCTAATTTTTTCCCGACTCAAAAAAAAATATTCTTCCAATGTGATTATCATGAGAATTTAAAAAATGAAAAATATCAAAACTTAATATATTGTCTTCGATGCAGAGGAAAAACTATTGTGACGTAGTTCAATAAGCTGGATATAATTTTGTTTCCCATTCATTTAATCTGACGTAACATAAACTGATTGAGAAATAAATTCTTCAAAATGAGATGCCACCATGAGAGCTATTTGATTATTCATTTTGAATTAAAAATTAAAAAAAAACTTCTTTAGGGCATTCTTTCAATTGAAAATAATGAATCAACAACTTCTACCTTGTTGCAGTGAGAAGATCACAATGACCAATTCTAGTTCTATTTTGAATCCTTTATCACAGCGCACAGTGTACATCCGTAGCTCACCTTCTTAATCGGATAACATCGAAATCAGTATGTAGCTGGATAAATCGATCACACGATCATCTTTTCTCTAATCAATAGGCGAAGTGAATCGAATCGTTATTGGGTTCCATGAAAATGAATTGTACGCTGTGATCCGAAATTAATCAGAGTTCGTTGTGATCGCTGTTGGAGTTTTCTCGAGGATTTAATCGAACACCCCGGGCAAATGCGTTCTTTCCTTGTTCATTATTGATTCGATGATCACTTTTTTCATGATCAGACGAAACGATATTACTTAGGATTAGCATATCCAGTAGCAATGAGGCTATTATTCTGATGGTGACTATAATGATAATGATGAGGATGATTCTGGAGATCATTGCGATCACACGCGGATGAGTACACAGAAATCAGTGGTTCTCATTGACCCGTGGTGATGCACTGTTGTGCTATTACAAGTTTGAAATGAGCAGTGTAGCAGGTAGATCTCGTTGTGGAGGGATAAATTTTAGGTAAACGTATGTTTCAAGACCTATGATAGTCAAATCAGGAAAGACAGCAGGAGTGTGATGAATTCGATATGTGTCATTATAAAATGGAGCTCAGATGTTATATAATTTTTGGCTCACAATTGAGATTGCTTCCATCCACATTATTCAAAACATCCAACTGACAATTTATTATATTATCGCTCCGCCTCTGGCAGACGATTTGACCGGATGAACTCCTCAGTCAGTTTGGCTCGCGCAGTCCACCTACCTGTTGTCGATGACACGGTCAAAACCGGTAGCCACCAAACGAAATCAAATCTGAACGCTAACGCTTTGATGGCTTTTGTGTTCGCATATATGTATGCCTGCACAAGTTCAAGAAAATCACCAGCACCTACATATGTATACCTTACGAAACGAGTAGAACCAAAAGCCTGAGAGTATGCCTACCTGGATTTAATCAAGCTGAGACTTTTCGTCTTCCAATTTTATAGCCTATCACATAAGGAATCGCGTTTCAGTCGTCTGATGAGATAACTGGTTCTTTCACGCAATCAAAAATCGAAACTGGTCATTGGACAGCTGTTACTGCAGTAAAGATGGAAATGTGCATTGCATTAGTTATTTTGGCGTGTGAAGGGTTGCTGTCCTTATGGAACTCTTTTTATATGAAAGAAAGTCATTTGAATTTGTTAAAAAAAATTACCTTTTAAAAGGAACGCATTTGTTATAAGATAATTTTCAATTAATACTTCCGCAAATTTTGTTCGACTTCGAAAATTGATTCATGAGTTTCCCAACAGACTTATATTTCGAGAACAGTTTTTGAAAATCTGGCGAGTATTTTTGAATGCTGAGCTTCAGTTGGAAGGAAATGAGTTTTTACCTCAAAACAGATATATTTTAGCGTAGAAGTGAAACTTAGCGAAGCGATTTCACTACAAAAATACAAATCTACAAATAGAACAAATTGAAAGCGAGAAAACTACCTTAGAGTTTCACTTTGATTTGTCCGCTACCTAAGCTGGGTGACCAGACTGCCATTAACGAAATCCCAAACTGAAGTCGAAAAATCTCCCAAACACGTCACTTTTTATAAAAAAATCCCCCATAAAGCAAAAAACAAACGACGTAAAGCTACCGAATAAAATTTTAGTTGATTCAAAGAGTTACTTAGTGCTCTTATATCATTTACATAGATTCCATCTGCAAAAATATCAATGCACTTTTCTCTATGATCACATTTCATTTTGAACATATCTTCTAATGTGAATTTCAGTAAAACTTTTTCAGTTGGTTCAAAATTAATACAGTATTTTCCAAGAAAATCACGCACTCTTATTAGGCTATCAGCATTTGCTAAATCAAATCTCTTTCTTATTATATTTTATTTTTGAACTGAGAATGCTCTCAACTGATGCGATTGAAAAAGGCATATTTAATTTGTGTTTGTAAATTTTTGTTATAAACTTTTTAATAAACTGTAAAAATGTCATGTAGAGGAAACTTGCTTTTTCAGATAGCATCAAAATTAATTGATTTGCAATAAAACATTTTTCAGCTTTCATCTCATGGCTAAGAATTTTTGTAACTGCGGCGGACCTGGAAGCCACCTTGTTCCTGAAAGTTTGTCAATTTTAAGTGTACTTTTCCATTCTTGTATTCAATGTACTTACCTAAACTTACCCTGCTCAAGAGTGCAAAAAACGCACCTATTATTTCGTACATGTGACCATGGAATAAAGCGGAGACTCTGCTGAATACAAACAGATAAAATGTCCAAAATTCCAATTTTTGATCGAATTTTGTTTTATCTGGTGTATCGGAAGCACTAACGCAGTTCAGTTTCTAACTCAAATGCTTATTGATATTAAATGGTACTTTTTCGTTCAAAAGAATGGCCTGCATATTCTACCATATTGCTAGACTCATCTGGATGTTCATACCTGATTACCAATCCTAGTTATATTTCATGTTAAATTTCATGCTAAGGAAACTATACCTGTATGTACGTGAAATTTAGTATCCGAAATTTACGTGAATCCGCTGTCAGTATTAAGCTTATTGTTAAAACCTTCAAATTTCAAACTTATTTACGCTGAATTTCCCCAAAAGAAATCAACTATGAAAAAAATTCCGCCATAAATCCTCAAGGTTGTAAGTTTTCCCGCAAATTTAGGGGATCCCAAAATCGCATACAAACGAAAAACCGTAAAAATGACTGCGGCGAAGTTAATTTAATTTTTTTGGGTTTTGAGCAGGAGCCAACGCTTGGCACAAAGCTTTGAATACGTTAAATATTGCGCCTGCTTGGGTCGGTATGCTTACTTTTATGTCCTTGCTTCGAACAAAAATTTCTCACTTATTCTTATCTGCTGATTCTAAAATATATGCGTGTTTTCAGGTCGTATAAATGTTCCCCGAACTGCACCTAAGCAGCATGTTTTTAAAATCAAGTACATATCTTGTTTGAAAATATGCAACCAAAATATAGTGTGGGGAAATTCTCAAATTTGTAACCCTCCTTTATCTTTTGCAACCAGGCTTGGGACCGGTTTAGGTGCAATTAGGTCATTTTGTTTTTTGATTTTAACCTCGTTGGCTAAATATATTAGATTGTATAAAGTTCGAAACTTCTGAGAACTAATCAAACATTTTATTTCCTAACTATTGGATTTTCATGTACTTTAACAACTCATTTAATTTTCTCTAGCTTCATAAAGATATAACAGATTAAGCCACTGGCGATGCAAAAGTCATTTCCTACAATGTAAACAATATATCAATGCACAAACTGTTGTTTCTCAGTATTAGAAGCTGCATATATTAAGACTGATAAACGCTGAAGAAGAGTTGTGTGTCTGCCAAGAAATTAAAATGTATACAACCCTAAAAGGAAAAATTCAGCTTTATATATCCCGCAAAAACAATTACAATTTGATTCGGCTTCGGATCCCTATTCCGCAAAATGATCGAGTTTCCCGCATCAATATTCTCTGCTTTGATAAGCTTTAGAGACGTTATACATTGTCTATGCTGATTTATAGACAAGAAGGGAACCATGATCACAAATCAATAACCTTTATGAGTAAATTATTTCGGGGATATAAGTCGGAGATGTTAAAATTTGCCACAACCAGCGTAAATAGAAATTAATGATTTCCAACTGCAAGTGGTCACACCAGTCAAGTATGCACTGTCTGCTGGTGTCTGATGAGAATCAGTGCATGCTTTCGAAACCACTTTGTAAAAATTAATATTTTCAACGTTAATAAAATTTTTTCAATTTTAATCATCCCGCAAAAACAATTCCAATTAAAATATTAGTTTGGAAAGCTAAAAAAATTGATTCATTTTCATTTAATAAAATTCTTGCTGAGATCAAAGAGCTTAACTCCTAATAGACTTAGCTAGAGAAAAGAACGTATGATTTCAAATATACAGCTTTAAAATATTTGCAATTTTTACCCATACTAAATTTGACTAGCAAGTTGCTGGGAAAAGTTTTTTAAAAATTTTTTTTTTAATTTTCTAAAAACTAAGCTGCCAACCAAAAACTCAGCGGCACGCAAATGTGATTTTATGATGCTATTATCCTGTAATTATTTCTTCACGTCTTCAGAAATATTTTGGACTAAAATAACAAAACCTAATATGTATTTTAAAAAGTTATAGATTTTTAACTTAACTGTATATTAACAGCCCACCAATCAAGTTTGTTATGCTGAGTCATTCTATTTAAAATGTATTTTCACTTTTCTTTTCTGAATATAAAATATAGAGAAAGGAAAAAACTACAGCCTTTGTTCCGTTACAACCCATTTGTGGTCTATATCAAGAAGATACATAGTAGTTTTACGAATAATATGTAAGTGAACACATTTTTTTTAAATTAATGGAGTGTGAGGATCCTGGTGGTGCACTTATTTTCTGTGTTAGTCATTTTTTGAAAAGTGTTATATATTTTTTTATTTAAAAAGGTAATATTGTCAGCGTAAAGTAGAGAAAAATGTATAATTTTGTTTTTTTGTAAAAATGAAAGCTGTTTTGAAAAAACCCCTATATTTTCATGGAAATTTTGAGTTAAAGAAATTTATAGCTTATTACCCAATCAAAAAAACTCCTTAGTCACGTCTAACATAATATTATAAAGAATATGTCCTTTAAATTTAAAAAAAAAGAGTTGGTTGAGTAAATCTTGAGATACATATCTTGTGCACCAGTTTTAAAAGAGTAATTAGGAGAAAAACTCTTTTCAATTTTTCTGGCCTCCTCAGGCTGCTGTTATCCAAGTTTTCTTTAAATTGAGGTGCGTTTGGGCAAATTTCAAGGTTTACTAATTGTATCAAATGAAATACACGAGGATATCTGTCTTTAAATATTCTAGCTGCAACATAAGCTGCAATCTTAACAATTTTTGGCCCATTGGAGTGGACTTTTGGAGCCATAAACCAAACGACTGCATTTAGATTTTGGTTATTTTGAATGTATTCTAACAAACTCTGGTCGAATAGATCGGTGTTGGACCGTAAACCGGCTTAATTCCTTTTTGGGCAGATGTAAGAATAGAATTTGTCCGATAATAAGTTCCAGAGGCTCTCGTTTTCTGTTGCAAACCCCAGGTATTTTCGCGCGAGGAAAACTTGCCATGTTGTGGCTTTTTATCAGTGGATATTTTATGGTCATAAGTTGTCCATATCGCCCCCTTAAAATTGCTATAACTTTGGAAATATTTTTTTTTTGGAATGGTTAAACATTGAAAATATTCTTTAGAGTATAAAGAATTAATGTATTTATCTGCCAATGAATCGATATTTTGAAAATCCAAAGATAATGTGCAACTACTTGATAAGAGATTTTAGTTTGCTACATTCACAATTGGTTTTAGGGGAGTTCGACTGAATACAATACATTTACAATATATTTTTGGGGTAATATATTTGTTTTGGAATTATTGAAATTTCAAGTTCCATAACTAGAATGATCTCAGTTTCCTTTCTATTATCAACCATAATTGATTACTTCTGTCAATTTCTAGCTTTTGCCGCAAATTACAATATACTGTTCAAAGCTATAGAAAATGTTTACGTTGGTCTAAACGTTTAGCGTATAAATCAGATTCCAGTGGAAATGAATTTTACGAGCTCAGGAAAGAACCTATTATTGTACCTGCACCAATATCTTTTCGTATTGCGATCACTTACCTAGTAGCACAACTCAAATTGAACGATCAAGTTTATTACAAACTCATCCATTGTTATCGTTCATTGTAACACCGGTCATATCGCTGTAAATGCGATAGGTAATCTTCGGTTGAGATTTTCCGAAGACCAGATCAACGATGGTCAAAATATACACAGGTGTGGGTATTGCAAAGCAGAGTAAGGAACAGATAATCTCCATCGTTTGGCGTACTATACTTCTTAAGAGGTTCTTTGAATTGCAGAGCCCAACGAATGCTAAGGGGACCCGAGTTCAGGCCCAGACCAGACAATCAACTGTGATAGCGTCGTCGTTGTTGTCGTTGATCGTGAACACCTGTGATCGTTTTTTATGACCTTTTCTTCGTTTAATGCTCCTCTACTGTATTCTTCTGCTGCCAGCCAGGCTGTCCTTTTTTGTCTGTAGTTACTGCGAAGGCGAACTAACTGATACTTGATTTAATGTTTACCTGTTGATGTATTCACTTTTGTTGTTGTTTTGCTTCTTCTTCTTCTTAACATTTTACTGTCTTTGACGAACATCTCGCATCCTATATAATTTTTGTTGGTAGTTGCGTGGACTCACCACTATGTGCTGAAGTTTGTTTTGTATACTTCGAGGAGGGAAAGTGTAGAGTATATAATTTATCACAGGTTACGCTTTGACAGTAGAGGGCCGCGTAGGTGGGAAATGTTATGTTTCGTATTTCAGGAGGAGAATATTATAGAAATGAAATGTTATGTTTCGAGTAAGAACATTCGTTACAAACTGTATAAAGCAGATAGGTTTCCATACTTAGTTTATATCTCCTCAACGACTCGTCAAAAGGCGGAATCATATTCATGTCGCTGTAATTTGATTGTTCTCCTAGTTTTGTTTTAGGCGATTGTGTTTTCTGTGGACGAATATGTTTTTAATTGCCACGGGCGCAAACTCTCCAAATTTTAGTCAGTATTTGAGGATGACTTTGATATTTTACCGTTTGACAGTGCTAGATTGAGACTCAGAAGCTGCTTCTTTGATTCTATCACCACTTAATGCATGAAACGTTTGAGTATTTATACTATTGATAGATTAGCTTTGAAAAATTGAATTTGTGTTGAATGCATGCTATTATGAACTATTGAAGTGTACATGATATTCGAAGCAGTCACGTTGAAAATTATTTCAATTACGAAGTCAATTCTTCTGTCAATAATTAAACTGGTGATGTTTATTGTACAGGAAATTTCATGATTGGCATCAGAATGGAAAAATAAAATAGAATTTAGTTTACATATTTGACGTAATTTATTTATTTATATAATTTATTTATTTTATTTTCATTTATAATTTAATCTCATTTTCTGATATTTTAATAAATATTTTGCACAAGTATTTATGGTTCAATTGTTAGCTGCCAGTTGCTTTTTATCAGGAAAAAAAATTAAACCAGCTACGGTATAGCTTTTTCTTCATCACAAAAGAAAACTCTAAAATAGATACTAAATAGAAATTTACACTAAATGTCATGAAATGCATTAGATTCCAACCCGCTGTGCATTCTAAAGGCTTCAATGATTCATGGAAATTCGTTCGATAGGAAAGTTTTTGGATGACATGGGGGGTAATGTCGATATTCGTTATTCGTCTCGTCGATGCTTGGCACAAAAGGGTTGAGAAACATAGCTTTTTGCTGCCAGCATAGCAACTAAGCTCAGTTCTTCTATGTAATGAAGCCAACGAAACGAGTAGAAGCCATTAGCCAGAACGTCGCGACCACAGTCAGCGAATATATGCACATTCATGCCATATTTCATTCTTGATTCGGGGGTGTCATGTTGTTCCTCGCTACATTAACTTCCACAGGCGACAAGTCATTCCATTGTTTAACAAATTTATCAGCGTCACAAGAACAGTACGAACGACCTAGCAAATATGCCAACATTCCCTTTGAGTACACATTCAACCCTTTTGTTTCGAAGTGATTTCATCGATTCCTTTGATTTTCAGGGGTTAATTTAAACTAATTTTGCATTAGTATGTGGCAGGATTTTGAAGTTTGAATAAAGTAGTTTTATATGTGTAAGAAATAAGTTGCCAAATGAACTTTTACTAGCGCTATCTATTTCTAGATGGGTGTTTTAAAACAAGCCTCCCAGCTATAAGTAGATCTTACTTACTTAAAAGGATATGATAAACTATTTCCAGCTTAATATTCTTTAGAATATCTAAGGAATACTTCTCTGACAGGAAACTCTGGCCAACAAGAGTTCAAATCGAGGCGCGGAAGAAAAATCACGCGCAGAGCTTTGAGTTATCTAGCTCGAAGTCAGTACTTGAGTCGAATCATGGGCAAAGTGTGGCGTGAGACTAAAGGTAGAACTATAATGCAATTAAGTGAACTTAAGTGAGCGCTGAAACTGAACGAAAATTCACTCAATATAAGTCGATCGGTTAATTTGCCCATAATAGAATTAAGTGAAGGTTCATGAAGCTGCCGTCAGAGTGGCGAATATGAATTTGAATTTGGAGGCATATGAGATGAACTGATGTGAGCGTTTACGCAATATATTTGAATAGATTTTTGCTGCAATTGAAATATAGTTGTCTTCATAGCCTGCTAGCTCTGTTGCAAAAAATCGTAGAAAATTGTAGCTGAGCTGAACCTCAGCACTTTGCTGTAGATTATTAGATCTATAAAGATGGGCTTGGTGCAGGCTCTTAATTTGTGCTTATATTCAAATTAGTGTACGAAAGAAATGTTTTTTGAGCAATATTGGTATGCGACCGGAATAAATTTAATCAACAAGGTCTTTACTGCTGAAGTTTAATATTCAATAGTGGACAGCTGAAGCATGGTGTGTAGTTATTCTTTGAATGAAAAAAGCTGTGAGACGGCATTTTAAGTAGTTTATGTACTTGTATTTTTAAAAGTAAGTAATTTAAAGATACAAGTAAATAAACTACTATATAATTTATTATTTAGTATGTTGTTCAACGCGTTTTCTCTTTGAAATTATGTTTGAAACTCATTATTCCTACCTCCTGTAAAAATAGCATTTAAGTGATCGACGAAAAAATATTTTAGATACCTGTTATTCTTTTTACAATGTCACGCAGAATCATATTCGAGACATCTAATTACTACTTCCTATATTGTAAACTGTCAATGAGCCGTTTAACAATAAAAGGTATGTTCGCGTACTACGATTAATTGCAATTAATTGCAATAAAGCCGTTTTTGCACTCCGTTTTACTGAAAACGGAAAATTTCCCCTTTTTCAGTAGGGTCTGAGCTACTTAAAAATACTGAAAACTGTCAAACGGTTTTTGGCCTAATTTAATAATATTATGAAGGACGAATATTTTTGTGACGATAATTTATCACCGCTTAGGATGACTTTATTATCATTATTGTTCTCCTGAAAACCGACAACTGACACTTTTGTTTGTCAATTTTCAGGAAATGCAATGTGAGCATTTTTGTACTTTTCATGAATGTCCCCCACCACATGATTCAGGAAAATTCAGTAAAATTCAGTGACTGAAATTACGCGAACAGACCTAAAATATTCAAATATTTCACATACCTATTATACCGTCTACAATACCGCATATGAAGGATCATTACTTCTACCTCCTGCAAAAATACCAAACGATCCACGAAAACATTCAAATATTTTACGTGCCTTCTATTGGTTGTAGTCGTTACGCAAACCTCTTGTCAAATTTACTTAATTGATGTACGGTCCCAGTCGTAGGCCACTTAAGTGGCCCGAATTGAACGAAACTTAACGAAACGGCAGATAAGTACATTATGGGTATGCCGCTTGATTTCTATGCAACCGTACTGTCACTTAAGCTACTTAAAGCTCACTTAATTGCATTATAGTTCTACCTTAAGTATTTCACACTTGCCGGAAAAATTCTACTAAAATTAGATTGGTTTATATTCGACCGTCTGACACAAAATCAGCCTAGATTTTCACCTTTTCAATCTCGAAGAACTGAAAAAAATGGGGGGAATATCTTTCCAAGATTTGGATTAAATTTATATGGAACTAGCATGTTTTTGGTATTATTGCGGAATAAATGGTTGTGGTTTAAGTATTAAACAATACGTTTTTGGCTGCTACTTTGTCATACGTATGTATATTTCGCGCTCAAGCTCAAATCTCAATATTTTCATCAATGATAGAGCTCGAGTTTAATTCAATAGCAGTTGTCTTGTCACACATTGAAACCACAGATTTTATAATTAACAACATAGCGAGAGAGTCAAAAGTGATGGCACACTTAGAAATTTCATTTTTGAGCAAACATATTTTTCTAACTTTAAGGTATAGAAAACAGTTGAATATCTCAAATCAAAGTTTTATTTGTTTTGAAGACATTATAATCATTTCATAGCAGTTTATACAGTACTTATCATTTTATATTCAAAAACATTGTAAGAATGCTATTTTTATCAGTCAAAAGTAATGGCACACTTGTTCCTATCAATTGAAAATTACAGTTCAACTTAAAACTAGTATTTAGTTTGGGCTTCTTTTACCTTTCTCACAGCTTGCAGGCGTCTTGGCATATATTTTACAAGGTTCTTTGCCACATTTGGGCTTAGAGCTTCCCATTCTTCAAGCAAAGCATTCTTCAAATCTTTCTTGCAATAAATTGGCCTTTTTCGAACTCGATGATTCAAAATGTCCTACAAATGCTCTGTAGGGTTAAGGTTTGAAGACTGGAGAGGGTGGTCAAGTTTGACCAAGCGAGATGTATGCCAAGGGTCGTTGTCTTGTTGGAAGACCTACGTCCTAGGCAGTTCTAATTTTTGAACACTGGGAGCCAAATTGTTCGTTATACTATCAATGATCACGAAACGCCCGACAACTATCTCCGCCAAACACCCCCATACCATTGATATTTTGATATGATGTTTTTTTCTTGAAATTCGGAATTTTTAGTTCGTCACATTTTCGTAGATTTTTTATGCCCGAAAATTTCGAATTTGCTTTCATCGGCGAAAAGCACAGTTTTCCAGAGCTCAACTCCAGAGTTTGTGTATCAATTTGAATATTTTAGTCGCTTCCGTTTGTTTGTGTCCGATATGAAAGGCGCCATCAAGAGTGATGTTTTCTGCGATTTTCACTGCACACAACCTTTACTTCTTTGATCATTTCGTTTACTTGCGCGGGATCCAATTTCTTGGGTCAACCAAAACGTGGAAAATTTTCTAATTTTCTACAAAATTTGAACTTCGCGATTATATTTCTGATTGTCGTATAATGTTTTTTGACTATTTTTCAAATTTCGCGGTAGGTCTTACCCTCGTGCCATAAATTTAAAATTATTTTTCTTGTCTCTGAGTTTCGTGCCTCATTTTTCTGGAATATACTTAATACTGAGCATAACTCAAACACTTCACAGCAATCACAAGTTTAACCACAAAAGAACCGCTAGCTTTAGAGCCGACACATCTGCAAGGTATGATAAAAGCAAAAGAAGCCGAAACAAAATTCTCCTTTTAAGCTTAACTCTTATTTTTCTAATGATAAAAACAAGTGTGCCATTTTTTTTTACTGGTAAAAATACCACTCTTACAATATTTTTGCATATAAAATGATTGGTACAGCATTCATTGCTAAGTAATGATCATAATTTCTTCGGAACAAATAAAACTTTGATTTGAGACATTCAACTGTTTTCTATACCTTACAGTTAGAAAAATATGATAGTTCAAAAATGAAATCTCTAAGTGTGCCATCATTTTTGACTCTCACAGTATGTATATATTTATAAAGATGGTTTCGCAGTATAAAAACATAAGTTTTCAAGTTTGCTAGGTTTTATCAACGAATTATAACATACAACTCTGTCTGACATTCATATATTTTTTTTCTTTGACAATTCAATATTTTTTTCTTAACCTACTAGTGTGTTTCTGTATGTCGTCAAAAGTACAGTGTATGTGAAGAGTATTGAATTGTATGTGGAAATATGTATATTTATGTAAGTGTATCCACGCGTTCATACCAAAGTACGTGTGTGCAAATAAATGCATTGAAATTTTGAGAAACAGCATAATTGATTAAATGAACATCGCTATGCAATATTTTTGAAAGATATACCCTCACGTTTCATCAAGTTTTTCAGAATAAAGTTCGGGGCTGATTTTATATCAGAAGCTCCAACTTATATTATTCTAAACGACTGTTCGACCACCAAACTATTGTTTTAGAGAATAAATCTAGAGTTGAAGAGATACTCTTAAGTATTTAAAAGAAATTGCAACATAAACATATTACAATACAAACCATAGTTGTTTATTTGTTCGTTTTCGATCTACAATGTAGCTTGTGATAAAAGTTTAATTATATGGGAATGTTTTTCATTTATATGTAATTTTTATCTACTGATTTTTTTCTTAAATTTTATTACAATCTTTTGTTAACGTTATATATTTTGCGTCCATTTGCATAAACTGGAACAAAGTAAAAGTATCATTAGAATCATTGAAACCGTTACAAATCATAACGCACGCATTTAAAATTAAATCTACTAGCGAGCCAGATATGCCAACACGGATCTTCTTCCACCAAACCGAAGTCGACGTATAAAGATCTTATCAATTTTCATAGTGCGCTCTTTGGTTGAGTTAACATCATCTATCATTAAATTACCATAAGCATTTTCTTTAATGACAAATAATTTAATTTCACGCTCGCAGATGTTAAGCTAGTGGATGACAACAAATTAGTTTCTGTGCAATATAATTTCTGTAACGTTGCAATGTCAAGCTTTTCCTTCTCAAGCAGATGTGAATTGCTGGGTGACTCGTGCCCACCAGCATGCGTCGATGCACACTTAGCGATGTAATGTCCGAGAAATTTGCAATGTGTAGCAAATAAGTAATCTTTGATGTCTTCTAGACACGCAATTAATAGCCACGGGATCTAGTAGTTGATCTATTGGTTCAACAGTGCTACCACTCTGCCTGAAAATCAGAGGAATCTAAATTACTCCAGAATCTACTCAAAGAAAATGCTAATCGTGTTGGGCATTATTAAACTCCCAACAAAAATTCAAATTTTTATCGTTGTCATTTTTACAAGATAGCTCCGCATTGCTTAATTATCAATTTTCTCGTATTATCAACAAAATATTATAAGAATCACTATAATGGTGGCAACTCAGTAATTGAGAAAAACGTGTCTATTAAATATACTTGCAAAATAGTTTTCCAGGATCGCGAAACCATTACGATCAATTCGCGATCTAGATGGGTGAAACCGCAAACCACCCTAATGTAATTTAGCATTCACGCTAAAAGTGCTCGCTTCATGTCCTAGGTGCAAACATGTGAAATATGAATTCACCCCAAGAACGATATCAGTCATCAAGTACTTTAGCCTACCTATAATAAGTGCAAAAATAGCGTCAGTCACAGGGGTTTCATGTGTCTCTGCGATGCCGTCACGAACTTAAGGTATTGCCCTGCGCTCGAACGCGAAACGCTTTCACGTCAAAACTGTTCATCCCCTATTTGACCATCTGTCGCGTAAAATTCAAATTACGTCAATGTGAAAAAAGCGTCATTAAGTCGACGAACACGTGCAATATCTGCATATCACGACATGGAAAACGCTCCCTCTCCGATTCGGCGATATAAGTTGCAGGATGGACTTTTGTGGCCATAAGACGATACCATGATAGCGTCCCGTGTACGCACACACGAATAGCTGATGCATGATTGAATGAATGGATACTTAGGATACTAAGTTGAAAATTGAGCCGATTTTGTCCGGACATCATAATAACCAACAAGTGCAAATCATCTTCACCTGATTGAGCATGGTACGAGCATATGAATTTCATCCCTTGATATATCCTCGCCACTTTTGCTACCGAACAGGGATAATGTTCGAAACCCCTGAGCTGACTTGTCTTAATCGGATACCATAATTGAGAGCATTGTTATGAATATAATATGCTAAATCATTTTGGTGTAAATAAATTTTCGTATTATCTGCAACAGAGTGAATTCCTGATCCGAAAATATGCATATGTATACAAGGACAGTGAGTGGAATAGGTAATTATCCAGACTCTGTATTCTCAGTGAACACTAAATGCATTTGTGTGAAAGACTATTGAAAAAGTACGAAATTCGGTGATTTGAAGCATAACATTTTCGATCATATTTTTATCAAAATTGGATAAAAATCGCAAATTAAATTTTCCTCTCCCAAAAATTCAATTTGCAATTGGAAATTATAATACTGGTGAAAAACTCAAGTTTACATAATATTTATTTTCACTCTATAAAATTTTTAACCAACAGAAAGTGTTAAATTACTTTTGTAGATAACTTTAATGTGGAATCGCATAGTATTTGAAACACAGTACACATAGAAGGACGCACAAATCAGGGGTCTATACACTGTACTACCGAATTAAATGAAATGCACTATTCTTCGTCTTCACAATTCAGACACTTGTCCAGCTATGATTTTCTGTTAATCTTTGCTAATCTTGACTTATTTTGATCCTAATTTCCCGAAAATATTAGCATATGGTCTAATTCGGTATGAATAGAGCTGTCTTAAAGCGTGATTTTTATTTCTGCTGACTAGGAAAAGGATTGCTTCTCATATTATAATTGATTTTGATGAAAATGCTTAGTAAAGGTTAATTTTTGAAAATATATCATAGAATTTTTTGAATCAATGATGAGCTAAACTGGTCGTTTTTAAAGTTTAATGTTTGCCACCTGTGTCATATCTGTTTGTTAGGAGTAATTGATGTCATTTTGTTGTAGATTTTTTAATAAATTTACAACAAATATCTGTGATATAATGCCGGATTATGATAAGTGAGTGAGCGTTTTTGTTAATTTATAGGTACATCTTTATATTTGTGGAAGCAAAATATGCCTCGGCTTGGGCAAAAAACTTACAGCGGATAATGTTCAAGATCAAACTATAGCTTCTTTCAGCATCAACGTTTCTTCTGACATAGAGTCTAGAGTGTGACTTCCGGCTATCTGCAGTTTTCATAGAGAGTTTACCAAACTTCCACGTAGAAGTTTTCGATCCAAAACAACAAAGAAGACTCAAAAAGAATCTGTTACTTAAAGCTATATTACGAAAACGTTCGTGAGGGCCAATCATTATAAAGTAAGTCTTTCTTCTTCTTTATCATCTGATGATATTATCTGCTTTACGGAAACCTAGCATGTTGATCTTCTTGAGTTTAAAAAACTACGCTCTTGTGCTAAAAAGGTTACTAAAAAAGCCATGCGTACCTACGTCGCCAGAGCTGAAGCTTCTATTAGTTCCAACAATTCTTAGACTTGCTGGTCATATTCTCTGAAAAAATCACCCGTCATACCTTTACACTGATTTCTCTAAGGCATTCGACTCTGTCTCTCTGTATGAGCTTTTTCTTGTGAAATCAAACAAATATGGTTCTTATGGCTCACTGCTCTCCTGGTTTTCTTTATCATTTATGAACGTACTTGTGTTGTTGCTGTGAACTCTTGCTCTTCTGCTCCCTTCTATTGCGCCTCAGGTGTTCCGCAAGGAACGATTCTTTGCCATTTTTTGTTCTCAATTTTCATTAATGATTGTCTCCTAAACTGCTTCCTTCTTCTATATGCTGACGATCTTAAAATATTGAGAGGAATTAATACAATTGAAGAATTACAGCTACAGAATAACCTGCGCAATCTTAGCAACCGGTCTAATGCGAACTGTCCGACTTTAAATGTCTGCAAATCTCGCCAAATGTCATTCACATGTAAAAATTACTCACTATTATTTTCTTATGGCGTTTCTAGAACCTCTCTCGATGTTGTATTCCATTTTAAAGACCTTAGAGTAATTTTCCACACCAAACTTTTATTCGACCAACACATCTTGTATATATCTGTTTTATACTCAGATGTTCTAAATATTTCACCTGTGTTCACTTGTTCACAAGGCTGGATTATCAGTAGGGGTTTCTTGTTATAGCTCTCAGCCAAACAAATGCAGTATGGTATTGTATGGTATAGTTTCCGATGTAGTCATCAGATTAAAAAAAATCACACTCTTGGTGTGAGCCAAATTTTGAAAGCTTTTGGTTGTGAAATTAGGATATGGTTTTCAGATGAGGTAATTTCGGTCATTTATAAGGTAAGAAAGAAAACTACATATATAAATAGTACATGTTTGGATTTGTTATATTGTGAATATTTTGCAAGCGGTGGCCATGATAATTTTTTGTTCATCTGATCAAAATGAAATTCACAAAATAAATTGATCTAAACGTGAAACAGATTTGGTTTACTTTTGGTTGCGGTGTTAGCAAAATATTTGAGCACAGGTCACTGTCATCAATTTTATACTAGTATCTATTAGGATCAAATTTTCGTATGATAAACATCTTATGATGAAAATAAACAACATGTGTTTATATTTGACAAATTTTAAAAATTTTCTGGATGCCAGCCCCATAAATATTTATGCTGTCATAGCTTCCGCTGCACCCATGCTTTTGAAACAAAATACAAAATTTTCAGAATTAGCTGATCGTAACGTGGAGCATATGCCATAAACTTTTTGCCTTGGTTCTAGTAAGGATTTGCCATCAGCGGGAATGTTTGCCATTTGTGTACTGGGAGATACAATCACCAAATTTTTGTACGAGAAATATTGTGCAGTGAAAATAAGAAAGAAATTTATATTTTCCTAAATATCCGATGCGTCTATCGGGTTAAAACTAAATTCACAGGACAGGTTTCTTTCCAAATGGAGCAGATCTAAAACACATAGTCAAAAGACACACGTAGTCAAAAGCAGCATCACGTCGTGAATATTTTTGCACCCAACATTTTGGTGCCTTCTACTGGATTGTTTGGCTCTTTCACCACTCCTAAAATCACATAAATGCTGCTTAAACTTATCTCTAAATGTTTAATAGGCGCGTAAGCTATGAAGTAACTACAGATGACGTACTTTTTGTATAAACTATACTCACAATAAAATTCTTAACCGAGTTTTTTTTAAGTACTCCTTTAGATTCTCTCTCTTTCTTGCTCGTTTAACATACAATCGACTCTCCTCACCCTTCTTTTGTTGAGGATTTATACTATGTTTTAGCAATAATACTTTTATTTGGAAGTGCAAGTACACTATCTTCGACTTTCCTTAGTATTTCAAACACGAAACTTAGATTTTGTGAAACATTTATTTAATAGCTAATCAACTTGATACTACGAACTAATCAATTGAAGCGGTAACGATACTAAATATGCAAAACGAAAAACTTGTATAAGGAAAACGATATCGAAAACGAGTCTAATACGGTCAAAAGCAAAATTGAACTATTACTATACTAAAGAACTAATCACCCGTTCAAACAACGGCAATTTACTTTAATATGGGAAGAAAATTTCGGTACATTTTGAACTATTTGATTAAACTACTCTTAACTTAGTTGAAATTTCAAATAGAATACATAGTTAATATCCAACATTCAGCTGACTGGAATTTCGTTAACACCACTGGAATGGCTGTCATCTGTCAACGAGTGATCAGGTAAGTAAACACTATCGTCTAATATATTTAATTATTTATTTTCAATTTGTTTCAACACAATGGCTTTCAGAAATAAAATCTCTTCCGTCCTCATTAGAACTTCTACAAAGCTAACTTTCAGAAATGTCGAATGAAATCAGTCTTATCAATTGTTATTTATTTTTCATCGAATGGAATGTTGGTGAAGTGTTGTGATTATTTTCTTATATTCTTATATTATATATCACTTCACTCCTATCAAACGTTCTATTAAATCAAAGGACGCATCTTGTTTCACTATGAAATTTTTTAGGATCTAAAAACTAAGGAAAAAGCTCATAAAAAAACTGAAAAACTTGGATTTACCACGGATCTTAAAAAATGCTGTATTTTATGTTTTGATGAAAAAAAAATCCTAATTAGGTGTTGGTAATCTCAACAGAAGTAGCAGTGTAAAAAGAAATGAAAACTCAGTCGTTGGAATGTAAACGTAATTTAGTTCATCCACTTTGAAATGTTCGATTAGTTCAATGTCTGACACACTCAAATATCTTAATGACCGTTTGCTAATTAATTTTAATAAAAAACAATCATACTTTTTTTTCGTGAGTTTGAACAAAGCTTCTGTTTGGACATAAAATGTTTCATTTTTAAAACATTAACAACACTGTTAACCAATTGAAGGTACCAGCCGTAGTACAGTAGACGGTGCTATACCGAAGGACCCAGTCTATCATATTTGACTTAAATCCATTGGTCTATATCAACATTCATATTCAAATATGTATTACATATTATTTTCTTGCGCTAAACAGCTTTGATTTGAAAACAGTAGGTAATGCTTGATTTCTTTTTGGGCATTAAGGCTTCAATTTCTTTCAATCGACGATCCATTGGTTATCACATCCTCTTCTTTGAGTTCAATTCATCATTTCCTGGTTCTGTGTGTATCGGTGGCGGTATTGCTTTTAATCCTCCAGCCATTCGTGACTTAATTGCTAAATTCTTCTCCTTCTCCTTTAAGGGGTTACCCCCACTTGTAGCGCAATAAAATAGGTCATTTTCATGAATTTTTTTTGACAAAACTACGAAATGTTTTTAAACGACTGTTATATTTTCTTAAAGTACATACTTTGAACACCTTTCAATAATTTTTTTATTGAAAAATATTACATGATTTAATTACAAATGGCCGTCAAAACAATGGAATTTTAATTTTCACCTTTTGCGGTGACCAAAATTGTGTCGAACTGGATCATCTGAAACAAAAAATAGCGATGAACTTAGTTAAATAACAGTATAAACTAGTGTTTGATCGAAGGATTTCAAACAATATCCATTTTTCACACAATGGCGGACAGTCAAAGTTAATATTTCGATTTTCACTTAAAAAAAATGGTCGTCTTTTGGCTATAAAACGGCCATTTTTTATTTAAAAAAAAAATTGAACGATCAAACACTACATTTTTATGTATTAAATAAGCCTGCTAAGTTTCAAAAAGATCGGTTCAGTAGTTTTCGAGTAATTTTGGTCACCGACTTCAAAGATGTCATTTCGAGAAAAACGCGTTTATAAGTATAAGTAACGGTTGTATACGCAACAGTTTCTTCTCTTTCAACGCTCATATCTCAGTTAATTATGTTTGAATCGACTTGAAATTTGAAGGACGTATTCTCAGATAGTTATACTTTAAAAACATGCAACAAAAAAAAAACGAAAAACTTAAAAGTTACAAGTGGGGGTAACCCCTTAAATATGCATCAAGCACCTACATTTTTTCTGATTTGCTCTACATCTCGTCAATTCTATCTTTATTTAGCAAGAACCATTTGGAACTCTAATGCAAACTTAAGATTTTGATACAAATTTCAGTCCTAATTGTATTCCCAATAAACTGGTGAAATCCCTCATATCTCTCTCCTTGCATTTCTTTAGCTATCCCTTTCAACATTTTCCTGACATCTGATGTAATGCATTTTTTACGAAAAGCAGTCTAGTTATTCATCCTTAGTTTTCAACGATCATCCTCTATCCTTCCTCTACTATTTGAGGCTTGTGGCTTAGCGAACTTTAACCTGCTACTCTTTAATCTCAATGGGTTTGGCATACTCAGCCCCCTTCTCTCCTAGTTTTCTTTCTATTTTCATACCAGTCAGTATAGAGCCACCTTATATGGTAATTATTGTTCTTGTTTCTTCCCACTTCGGAGCTCCGCATGTATCTTTCCTATGCACCTTACTTTTCATCTTCTTTGTCAAAGGCTTCTCTTTGGTTAGCAAGTCCTTCTGCTTTCTAAATGTGAATGACTGAAAATTGTACAAAGGATCATCAGCAGTGGAAAGCGGATTTGTTTCCACTCAATTAGTGATGCCAAAACAATATGTTAGCTCTTAACATGTTGAAGTCTCACCAGATGTCATTTTCACATAAAAACGCAGTTGATTTATTTTTTCATTGCCTGTCTAACAAAACTTGATGCGGTGGGAGATTCTAAACTCAAATTTTAAGTTAAATGAATGCAACGATTAGAGCCTTTAAGATTGTTGGTTTCGTTTTATATCCTTTATAAATGTTTACAAACATGTCCACCTGTATCCACTTATTTGTTACTTATATCCATGTAGTATTCAGGAAAACGCATGTCAAATCTTTGGGATCGTATCAAAATCCCGAATCACAAAATCCCGAATTAACAAAATCCCGTATGTTTCGAAATTCCCGTATTCCAAAATCCCGAAATACAAAATCCTGTACTTAAAAATCCCGAAACTCAAAATCCCGAAACTGAAAATCTCGTGGAATGAAACCTATTCATATAATGAAATAACAAAAACATAGTGATTTAAGTTTTTATTTAGGAATAAATTTCAACATTAAGATATTGTACGCGATTCTTCTCAAATAATCGATTGTTTCAGTTTCAGACCTTTTTCTAATAATTTTTTAATATTTTGGTACCTTGCCAAATTTTTCTTCTCTGATTCCTCTCCATTCATTTTAGCTATCGTCGCTTCAGCTACAATAAAAAGAGCTGAAGGAAAAATCCCGTAGTTTTGCATAGTATAGAATCAGGCGCGGCGCCGCGCCTGATTCTATATTATGCAAAACTACGGGATTTTTAAATCGGGATTTTGTATTACGGGATTTTGTAATATGAGATTTTGTCATACGGGATTTTGTAATACGGGATTTTGTAATTCAGGATTTTGAAATGCGGGATTTTGTAATCGGGATTTTGTAAACGGGATATTGTAATACGAGATTTTGTACCCAACCCCAAATCTTTTTATCGAAATCTATATATCCCTGTATTGCCGGTTTATAAAAATTTACACAGGATGCCAAAACAAGTATGAATACATTGAAAAAAATGAAAATGAAAAATTAATTTACACATAACTTCTATGGCTTACTATAAACTTAAACCAAACCAGGCCGGTGCCAAATTGCTAAAGATTAATTGAACCACTTCGAAATGAATTGTTTTGCTCACATCAGACATCATTTATACTTATTTGATTATAGCTTGTAATAATTTATCAGCCATTGCAAAACTGCTTTTGAAATATAAACAAACTTAACCTTGGTTCGATCTCTTCAATGCCAACAATCCACAGATAGGTCAAATTGACGGCGTGTTAAACCGTGCAACAAAAGAGTAAACTGTACGTGACAACTTTGCACTCCCGGTCAATTGAATAAATTGTCGAGTAGTAATGACTTCCACAGTTGCGTTACCTAACGTGCGATTGGACTCAGCGGGTAATTGAAGCTATTGGCGGTTGCAACGAAGCCGGTGGTATCGCTACAGCTTCATGCTATTTGTACAATTCTGCAGCCACACGTGGTATCTTTTTCAAATAGTGCTAGCCTACGTAATTGTTATAATTATCCAGTTCGAATAAGTAGCCTTAGATGTTTCTTGCGTTGAATGCTGCACAGTTCTATGTATACACGAATAAAATAGACTGCAACCAGCAGATTCAGAATCATATGTCTTTGGCAAACTGGACAAATGCTGGTGTCTAGTTGAATCGCAAAGAGTGTAATTTTAAATTTTCATTATTACCACCAGCGATTTAATAAACTGCGTCGTTCAAAAGCCGAAATAGGATTGCCAGATGAAATAGAACGAAAGAGCGAAAAATATAAGTTTTAATTAATATATAAGTTCTTAAGAAGAATTTAGTTTTTCTAGAGTCGTTAAAATAGCTGCTGCTTCAGGGTACATCTTTTATATGATCGTTTTTTCTACCAGGTGTAAATGCGAAATATTTCCGCAATTTTTCTAATATCTTATGCCTAGTACTATACTCTTCGCGAAACGAATTCAACGGTCAAATCCCATACAAAAAGAGCTTTTCAATTCGTCAGTAAAGCTCTTTTGTATGAGATTTGACCGTTGAATTCGTTTCGCGAAGAGTGTAGTACTAGGCATTATCTACAATTTTATTTTCTCCTCGTTTGACTACTTCGAGTACTATTTTATTTTAAAGTTTTTCCTATAAAATGCCGTGAGCCTGGTAATGTCTAATCGACAACTGCTTAGCAAACATAGATAGTTACATAAGTAAACCTCTTCAAACTGCATAAGAACGTATAGCTGGCTGTACTGCAAAACTAGCTGGAGCGCCTATCTAGCTAGTATGGATTGCATTCTGACAAGGGCAACAACTTTCTAACCATAAACAAATAAAATTCTACTGGCCGTTGCTGCGGCTGGACCGACAAACACTTGGAGGCAGGGGTGGTCGACCACACGACATCATTTCTGGCTTTTATGCAACACCGAACGAGACAAAAAGACGACGACCAACGGTCAAGTGGATAATTGATGAAGCGTTGTATCTTGCGTACTTACGGCTTGAATCTTGTAGTAGCATTTCACGATCCGTATCTACCTTGCAATTCAGTCAGCGAAGTAGTAGATCAGGTGTTTGCTGGAATCTGCAAAATTTGTATAAAGTGCGCAGTATACCAAATGGATCACTTGCAAGGTTGATGCATTGCTGGTGGGATCCACACGATCTGCAATGGAAACTCGGAGGCTTTTCCTACGTAAGCAGACTTGTGTAGATAAGCCGCTTTTCAAATCTAGCGGTTAGACTTGTGTCATAGGAAAAGATACAAAACGGCTTGCCCGCAGGCTGATACTGCAGCCAGCACTATGCCTTCGTTGACTGACTGATTGACTTACGAAAAGGCGTCGAACAAGTGACGCTAATGAGCAAGACAATAAACTGAAAGAGTAGATAATAAACCGAAGACATTTCGCAATATTTAAGAGCAATTTAAAGCGAAAATTTACTACGTAGACTTCACTTGTAGGGAATCGAAGGCCATGTTTCGTTGCTCTCGGTTTCCAGTATTATGTTTGGCTGTTGCCATTTTATGATTTGGTTTTAAGTGTTGTGGTTAATAGAGCTCGATATGACAATACAGGTTTGACATAGTTTCAAAATACCTGTAGGTTAATTGGTCTAAAATTAATGTTGCTTGCAGCAAATGAAGCTGGCGTTAAATATAAATTTTGAAACGTTAGAATAAAATGTCAACTTTGTGGTTAACTAGGGTCAGATTTTGTCATTAGTTTTTGTAAACGTTTTTTATTCGGATAGTGCATTCAGTTGGTAGCGATAGTTTTAAATATCCAATCATTCAATTAGGGTAGATGTAGCAATTAGAAAAAAAATCAAAGATATAAATTAAACAAAATCGTTTTTGTGAGATGATCAAAAATTAAAATTTAACTAAGTAATTTCCAAAGAATGCTGATCTCTTATCAGACATCAGCTCATAGTGCATACTAGACCGATGTGACTACTTGCAGTGGGAGATCATTAATTTTTATATATGTTAGTTGTGGTAAATTTTAACATTTGCGACTCATATCCAACCATAATGTGTTCTCATAGAATTGATTACTTTGCTATTTCTTTTTTCCTTAAAAACTCGTTTCAATCGATCCCAATATCATTTTATTAGTCTAAGTTTACAGCAATTTGGTGGGCTGGCTTCTTTGGGCAGGAATGTGACGTAGTTGCTCTCTAACCACTTCTGTATTTTCTTAGCATAATGACTGAGTCTGACCAAATAATCACGGACCCTTCATGCCTATCAATGAAAGGCAACAATCACTTCTGACGATATTCCTGGATGTAAACCTGTGCATTGATTTTGTCTTATAATATGAACATTTCGCTCCTTAGACCACATTGACAAATTGCCTACCACACCATGTATTGTTTCGGAAATTTACGGATTTTCAGCGATGTATATACTTCTTTCATTGCATCCTTCGCTTTAGCAGTGTAAAATTCATGGCCAGAAGTTTGTCTGAAGTCCGCTTTGACAAAAGTCTCGTCCATTAAAAGAAAGAAATCCAATTTCATCATATATTGATCGTATAATTTTCAAGCTATCGTTTTTGCTGCTGTATCCTTTTCCTCCGATCGATCTGCGCCCTATTTGTTTTCAAGTTGTAACGTTTCTTTATTCGATCGACTGTTGACCTTGATACACCAGCAACTACTGCCATGTCTCGAACGGAAATTATGAGCTTGGTCTCGAACTTCCTGGCAATTTTCTTCGCTAAGTTCGGCTCTACTTTCAGATTTTCTGCTTGATCCTCTTTTCTTTGTAACAGCGAGCTTTTTCTTATAATTCGCTATTACTCGTTTGATCATTGAAGCTGACGTTTAAAGGTCCTTAATGGTTTTTGAAAACTGGATTTTCGAATTTTCCACGTATTTGAAAATTATTTGCTCTTGTACCTTTTCTTGTTTCGACTCGATGTTGCCAGCTAAAGGGCTCCTGGATGAATGAAGACTTATATTGTTTTCTGTGGGTTTGTAAAGAAGGTTACCATATGGCTTAATAATCTGAAGCAATCGTCATCATCATCATCGGGGCACTACAGCACGAATTGAGCCTTAGCCTCCTTAATGCTTTGCTTCCATTCGTCTCGGCTTAGTGACCGCGTCCTCCAGTTCGATGCTCCCAAAAGTGACCTGCTGTCAGCATCTAGCGAATTTTCCCAGCGCTTGCATGGCTTACCGACTGGTCTGGCTCCGCTTGCTCGCCCCTTAAGAGAAGGTTTGGGGATTCGATTATCGCTCATTCTTTCGATGTGGCCAGCCCATTGTAGTTTTTGTAGTCATATGACGGTAGAAACTTCTGGCTCGTCATATGTGGGATACAGCTCGTTGCTGTATCGGATTCACCATCCATCTTCTTCCCGTATTGGACCAAGTATCCTTCGCAATTAGAGATGGGCAAAAGAGCTCATAGCTCACCACTCACCATTCACTTTTACAGTGCAGCGCCTGAAAAAAGCAAAGCATAGTCTGCGAACGAAAGCTCTGGTTTGACTAAACTTAGTGAAATGTGCAGCGAAAAGTATACTGAGAGTACGGCGCAACACTGTAAAAAAGAGTCATGAGTGGTGAGCTAAGAGCTATTTTGCCCATCTCTATTCGCAATACCCTTCTTTCGAACGTATTCGAGGCTTTTTCAGACGCTCATAGGTGAATGTCGAGGTTTCGCTTCCGTAGCATAGTACAGGTCTGTTAATTGTTCTATAGATGTTTTATAGATTGTTTTATAGAATCTGAAGCAATCATACACATATAAATATTCACAAAGAGAAAAAGGGTAAAATTTTTCAGGGGCAGTCTTTAATACACAGAATATACTTTTCAAAGATATATAAGAGATGGAGTGTCGTCTTTGGTATCAAAGCTATTATCCAAGAATACGCTTAGTTCGTAATAAGTGCCATAGTAAGATCCTTGTATATCGAAATTGGGTTCGGAACGATACGTTTTTATTTTACAGCTGTCAGAAAAGCAGGCACAGTCCTGAAACGGTTCATTTCGTGCCTCACTTCGTCCCACATTATAGTCTAATCAGAGCTAGGTTGGCTTTAAACTTGGTATGGATTTTTTCGAAGCTTTCCAACCAGGAATCAAATTAAGGAGCCCACACGCTAAGTGACAGTGCTCTTTCCTCTAGGGTAGACGAGTTTAAACAAATTACCGCTAACAATTTGAATGACAAACATATTCACTTCTACACTCAGAAAAATTTCATCACTTAACATTTTTTTAGAATCACTTTAAATCAAAAGTTGAAACACTTTTAAATCAAAAGGGAATCTTATTTGAATTCCACTTTATTATAAAAATTTTATTTTCAAATCAAAATGTTTCATCATTGAATGAAAAAGAAAACATTAAAACAAGCAAGACTCACTTTGATACAACGTTGACTCACTTTGATACAGCGTTATTGAAATGAAGTGAGATTATTTGAATTAAAAAGAAACGTTTATGGCGCCAAATCATATTTGAACATTTTTGATTCAAAAATTTTCAAATATGATTTGGCGCCGTATACGTTTCTTTTTAATTCAAATAATCTCACTTCATTTCAATAACGCTGTATCAAAGTGAGTCAACGTTGTATCAAAGTGAGTCTTGCTTGTTTTAATGTTTTATTTTTCATTCAATGATGAAACATTTTGATTTGAAAATAAAATTTTTATAATAAAGTGGAATTCAAATAAGATTCCCTTTTGATTTAAAAGTGTTTCAACTTTTGATTTAAAGTGATTCTAAAAAAATGTTAAGTGATGAAATTTTTCTGAGTGTATGTATTTCACTTTGTGACAGTGATAATAACACCAGATAATGAACTTCTTCCAAACTTATTCCACCAGAACTTAAGGCATATAATATGAAATGAACCATGTGGTTGGTATTTCCCTGTGTAACTTTCGTATGCTGCCGTCCTTAGCATAAACGCCCTATCTGACATTCTGACATTATATTTCATTTCTAAGTTAACACTGGATTCGAAAACTACATACTCTATTTCATTTCTACAAAACATAATAAATCGTCTTTTATGGAATTATGTTTACATCAATAATGAAAAATAAAAAAAATTAGCCACTACTTAGGCGACTTAGGATCTATCGTAGATAAGGCGTTTATGCTAAGTATGTACCGTAAATAGGGCGTTTATACTAAGTAATGCTATCATTATTTCCTTACAGTTCCTATAAAAAAGAACCTATCCGCTTAAAACCACTCTTTTGCATATATTTTCAACGTGAATTATATAAAATAATATTTTCAACTTTTACTGCAGATGTACCTCAAATAAATGTATCTGTATTCATGTTTAAACTTTCCTTCCGCTTGAAAATACCTGAAGCATTTAGAACAACACAAATCGTTGAATATCTCGAAAGTTACTAAAATAGATAGGGCGTTAAGGACGACATAATGTTGCTTACAAATGTTAAATTGTCAACGATCGTTCAAAACAATCCGATATTATTTTGAATCTAAACTTCAGCGCCTGTAGCGACAATATATAATTTCATGAATATCTACTCATATGTATGGATATGAACATAGCCAGCAATTACCGATCGGCTCATCTAAGCTATCAAACCCGAACGTAATCAATACAACTTAGTCAACAACTGTGCTGCACCGGAGAAGAGGGTTGTTTGGTCATTCACTTTATTGTTACCTGTGCTCGAAGGTTACTCCTAGCTCTTCTACGGAGAGATACGTGCACCATATTATTGCCGGTAACAATCAAGACTATAGTGTGATGTGAGGGAAAAAAGTAGCTGTCATTGCCCTTGCACGGAGCAGAACGCAGGTGTTCAAATGATGCCTCGAATGTGAATACAAAATAAATGATATTTACCTCACCGAAAATGAAAACCAAGACAGAATCGAACACAGTTGTTCGTTCGCCGTTGCTTCGTTTTGTTGTCCCATTATCCACCCCTTGGCTTCCAATAATTATAATAAAAAAGGAAAAAAGAAAATCATAAGAGGGAGAGTCGTTGGGTCCCTGTTCGATCGAAGCCTACAGGTTAATGATTATTTCAATCGGCTTTTTGAGGAAAGGTACATTTTCTGTTACGTAGTCGCATAGTACAGCAATCATTGTTGAAAGTACATCATGATAATGTGCTATTATTTGGAGGATGATTTTCTTGTTCGCGTTACATATACAAATTATTATCGGTCGTCATCACTCTAACGAAAGTGATTTTTCCGGGATAAAGTGCTGGGGAGATTTCGCTTAAATATTTTGGCCAGAGTTCTTATTACTGAGTTTCACACACAATGCGGCGATGATAAAGTAAATTAAAACTATAGTTGAACTTGGTTCAAAAAGCAAGAATATAATTGAAAAAAGTTTAGTACTTTTTTTTTTACATTCAAACATTTTATAATCGCACAGTAAATTCCAAATTATCACATCGTTCGATAAAACCTGTAGATAAAACCTAATGATGTAGCTGAGCCTCCGAAATGACTTCTTTAAGAATTTCCACTAGCCTACCAGTAAACTTTAACTCGGAGATTAGATCCCTTATCGTATCCTTGTTTGTGGCTATTCAATTTCCGACCGACCCATGATTGCTTCCTTTTGACCGGTAATCGGAGATAAATCCTTGGACCAAAACATTCGTTTCGACAGTTAATCAGATTTCGTGGCCTATTTTTATATGCATTTAGGGCTAATAGCATAGTGGAATTGATTATTAGTAAAAAGCGATTTTCACCGGATGATAGTGGATGCGTAGAGAACCGGTGATTTCCTCCCTTTTTTATCTATTGCACCATCTGTTCCAATTAGGATGTTTATTAGTTTATATGTCTGGTAAATTATTTAGATATTTATCGGTGAAATTATAGATTAGTTTCAATTAGTAGACTATTGACAGAATTTTTTCGAAATTTTAATTTAATTAGGAAGAATTTAAGCAATGATTATGTGAATTTATATAATTTGTTTTCCTGTAATAAGCTAAGTCCGGAAGTATTTTATCAGATTTGGTTTTTTTGTTTTTTTTTGAAAACTCAAAGTATTAGTTGTGTGATTTAGTCGGCCTGATTTCGAGAGATGTTTTTGCTTCGAAGTTTATTTTGAATTCAGAACTGGCCAGATATTTTTAAATTTTTGAAAAATTTGCTATAATTTATTATTCAGGCAAAGAATAAATTCACAAATTAAAAAAAATGTACAAAACCTTAAAAAAGAGAAAAACGAATGAGTTCAAATTCAGTGATTTATGTGATTTAACAATGGAAAAAATAAAAGATTATTTTGGACGGAATATATTGTCAATTTTTTTTTTGTTTAAATCGAGTTTTCTTATTACTTATTTATTTATTTATTCAATAACCTATTTATTATTTATTCAATAATATATTTATAATTTTATTATTTATTTATTCAATAATCAATATAACAGACATTATTGATTAGGTAGCTTTAATAAGCAAATGCTGGTATTGACCTAACCGTGAAAATAAATTTTGACAAATCTCCACTATCTGGTTATCCTTTGGAACAAAATTTTGACAATGGAGAAAAGTGGAGACTTGCTAGCTCGAAAGAATGAAGCCCACATATCAAATTGGTGTGAAATGAGTGGAGGCATGAGTCAATGCCATCTGCACTTTGAAAGCGAAGCCAACTTTCAAACAACTTTTCACCGAAATAAGTGAATGCCACTCTTCTTAATTTCAAGCAAAATTTTCGCCGAAACAAATTTCAAATCGAAGACAACTCCAGCCTGAAGGTTAAAAAAAACGACAGTTCTATTTACTAACTCACAAAAAACGACGAGTCTTTATATTTTAGAATATTTTGAATTCAAGGATCAAGAAACACTCGAAAGGTGGAATTTTTAATAGCATTAGACGTTCACTTTGTGCAACATAGGGGAAATTGGGTTTGAAAAGCAAGGAATGGATGAGCCTCCGTTGAATGGATTCTAAGGCATCCACGTTGGCTACAAGTAATGAGAATGACACAGAAGAGAGATTTATAAAATTAAAAGTTTTTAATCCTATTCATGTTTGACCTTTCAAAGCAGCTAATGTCACATTTTCAGATAATTCTATTGAGTAGTTTAGTTGTCATGATCAAGTGAAGCGGACATGTCTGAGAACTTTTTGAAAACGTAGTAAATCAAAATTCGTGCTGTTATAAAATACCTGCATATCAAATGGTTAATGGAAACTGGAATAAAAAGTCAGCTGAATTTAACTTAAGGAGCCTCTTCTCCATCGTTTGCCACAATAAGCAATTTTTAACATGGCCGTTCATCCATTTGTGATGAGCCACGTCCATGTCGCCCAAAAACCGCTGCAAGTACGCAAACCATCACCAAACTCCACAATGTGGTGTTACAGGATCGACAGGTGACAGTACGTGAGCTTATTAACATTGCAAGGATTTCAATAAGCTACGTTAGTAAAATTTTGCATGCAGCTCTGCAAATGACAAAGATTTTGGCGCGATGGGTGCCGCGTTTGCTAACGATCGATCAAAGCCGCATTCGGATGCATTTTTTGCAAGAGTGGTTGGACACTTTTAAGCGCAATTCAAGTGATTTTTGTCACGCTACATCACAGTTGACAAAATTTGGATTCACTACCATACGTCGGAGATAAAACAACAGTCCATCTTTGGGTGAAAGCCGATGAAAGAGTTCCGAGGAAGGTGAAAAGGGGAAACTAGTGGCAACAATTTTTTTTTGGGTTCGCAAGACATGGTGCTCATCGTCTATCTGAAGAAAAAAGGCATATCAAATACGGACTTATTTGCACAGACATAGGCCTATTGTAGGCATTTTGCCGACGATATTTAAAAATTTGAATACCATCAAACAAAACGTATTGAGTTCAAAGGAGACTTTGTTGAAAAATAAAATGTCATATTGCTGAAAATCAGATGTTTTCCTTATCATTCTCATTACTTATGAAATAGCCCTCTCATAGGACACCTGGAATCAGGACCCCACACCTGACAGCAATGTTCAAGGATATTGCGAACAACAGATAGAAAAAGATGCACAGAGAATCTGATAAATCTGATCTGAAGACAACTAGAAAAGCAGGAAATCAGAGAATCCAGAGCGTCCTAGCACCAAAAACAGTGGCTCGTGTTCAACAGAATTGAAAGCTTTAGGAAATTGAATGTATGAAACAACTATTTGCTTTTTTTGTTCTAAAGCAGACGCAACTGTACACTGAAAGAAAAACTCTTGGTTGGTTCAACTATTTTTAATAGTATTGCAACGATTCATTCAAAATCGTTAAACGAACTACGGAAAATAGTTATTTTTATTATGTTAATATAGTTAATTTAACGATATAAAAGTAGTTGGCTCTGGTTATACAAAAAATATCACAACGTTCATGAAATCAACTGTTTTAATTGTTTCATAACCACGAAAATTAGTTGATAAATAGAAAAATATTCATCAATTCACTCAAAACTTCAACGTTTCGAATTATCAACCGTTTTTATGGTACTTAAACTACTTCGCAATAGTTGATTTCAGCAAACGTAATTCAGTGAGCAACGTCTTTGGAATTATTCTACGCAAAGTAGAATGGTTTCAACATTTGGACGTTTTTCATGCTCCGAATGAAATTGTTAATCAACCACGCGTCATGGTGCATAAAAGTAATCAACGATTTTCTTATGGTTGTTTTAACTATAGCCCTAGTTGATGCAAAAACAACTAAGGAAAACTATTGATTTTTCATACTCCTCATACTCATACTCCTATTCTGTCATAGAAGTTTCATATACTACATGGCAAAATTGTGTTCGGTTTGCTGTTCGATATAATTCATATTCATGTTATGCGGTGAAGTCTTTATATTACGTTGCATGACGCTTTATAAGTTAATCACATGACAATGTCTTCCACTGTGGCAAACGCAGTGGGCTGCGGCAATACATCCATTTTTTTTTGTCTTTTGTATTGCTAAATCCTGTTGTACGAGGATTAGGTTGGCTTGTCACAATACAAATCAGCCATTGCTTGTCTATTAGACCATTCAACCTAGTAGTGATGCCAACCTATGGTAGGTATGACAGCTAGCGGTGCGGCAAAATTAGAAATTTGGTAAATTTTGCCGCTGCGGCAAATTCAGCCGCAGCCATTGTGCGCGTTACCATACAAATGCTGAATTCAACAAACATAACTCCGTACTGCATACTATGCACACTGCGTACTATATATATTGTTGGAATACCATTGTTTGTGGTTGCTTATTTTTTTGCACCACGGACGTTGTTTAACAACCACGCGTCATGGTGCATAAAAGTAATCAATTATTTTTTTATGGTTGTTTTAACTATAGCCCGTAGTTGACGCAAAAACAACTAAGGAAAATTGTTGATTTTACCAAGATTTTTCTTTCAGTGTATTAGTAAATGACAAAAGATTAAAAAAAACTCTAGCGCATCAAAACCGCTAGAAAATTGAATTTCGAAGAAATTGTCTGTGAGTGACAAAAAAATGTGGAAAGACGTTATTCACTTTTTTGTAGTATAATATCAACGATTCCTTATCCAAAGCAACAAAACCCAACTACAACATAAATGATGAAAATGTTCAGTGCTGGCAACACTTTTCCAACGAAGCAGCAATAAGTTTATCATACCAAGCTCATACTTAAATCAACTTATCCTTTGAATTTCGTTCTCATCGTAGGATTTCATCGAAAGTTTCAGCGATTAAACGTTGTTTGAGGCTGCCATCCGAAAAAATTTTCAAAACTCGGAAAATTTAGAAATTGGTTCCTTATTTTTATTGCAAATGCTTTGCATATGAGTATGAAATTTGAAGCATCTGCTGGTGCAATATTTACGAACATGTCAGATGCTGATTACCTTGTGTTAGCAGCAAAGCCAAATACTCGTATATACTAAATTTGCTTCACGTTAAGTTAAACCCACCCAGTGAATTTCGTTTCGATTGAATCACTGCGCTGGAAGCTATACGGGTGAAAAGAATTTTAAGGTTACCACCCTCAACACTTTTCAAATTTTTGAAACGTTAATATTTATTGTTAATTTCCATTGCAAGATCATTCCCATTTGCGAATCTAATGACATAATTGCTTAGTAAAGAAATGCCAAAAAATTCCTACGACCATTGGCTTACATTAAGGTCCATTTACTACCTGAACTTCGTTTATATTTCATGAGCGAATTCGCAAGATTTAGGACACAAAAACCACCATAGCTGGCAACTGATTTCTAATTTTTCAATCAAATTCACTGTATTCTAATTTTTCATCAAATGTTGTCTAAGGTAAGGTCCAAATAATGTGTGAATCTTATTAAAATGTGGTGGCTGAGTCAGAAATTATAGGACAAAAAGCAGTTCTTTACTCAGTGATTTTTCAAGATGGTACCACTACCACAGTGTTGCTTGCAATTCAAAATCACTTCTATCAGATCTGGTCCTAGTTAATGCCAATACGTTCTGCGAATTTCATTATGATTGGATAAGCCGGTCGTCAGTTCTCGTGAACTGAAGTTTCGAGTGCTGAAAATAGAGGTAATTTGGTGATGGGTTGCCGTTCTTGTGCAAACTAGAATTTTGAAAATTTGAATTCGACATCATGGATAAAGGTTTAAATTTATCAATGGCTTGAAGTTTTTGTCAAAAAGCAAAAATTTTTCAGGAGGATTCGTTGATTTGAAGGATTTTTTTTTGCAGGAGTCAGCCGTAGCTACCGGGTTACCCCCATTATCTTGAAAATACACATGTATTAAGTCTTGGTCAACATCAACACGCTATGCAATTTTCACGATGATCCAATGTTTTAATCAGAAGTTATGACAAATCAAAATTTGAAAAAAAAATCCTTGCCTACTTTTGGGCACCCCGCACAAACACACGGCTCAAAACTTCCAATTCTTTATCATATGCAAGGTAAAAACATAATCAGCTTTCATTCCCAACACTTTTTTTAATAAAAATTTACACTGCTTGGAAATATAGGAGTAGTTGAAAATTCACAAAAATGCCCGCCGCCGCCAAAGGGTTAAAGATATCTGAATTCTAGCTAGTCATGCATATATTTTTTTCTTGTTAATTTTTAAATACCGTGTTTGCAAAAATCTTTCTTTCTTGAAAAAAAAAACAAAAAAAAATTAAAATTGGAAAAATCCCCAGGTAATTTTATTTATTAAAATAAGGGATGTTGTCTCGTTAAGTGACAAAATTTGGCTCAAAATTCGATTGTTACATAAATCACCCAATGGAATTTTCTTTGTTCGCTGGAAAATTCCGAATATACTTAAACGGTTTATCATTTTCTGCATAGTTACAATTGTGCTCTGGGCCATATGCTTTTGATTGAAAAGTTTCCATTTGATTAATTATTCCTTACTAAATTTGCATTTTTGTTTGATTCTGATGAGAGCAAGGAACCTCACCTTGTGACGCTTTCTAGCCACCCTAGTTTTTGGTAAAATACTGGTTTGAAACAATTCCCGTGAGTTGACCTCCTTAGCAATGTTTAGGAATTAAGTATTTTTTTCTCAGGAAATAGTTTCAATAATTCATTCTAACAAAAGACTCTAGATTGCTGGGAATCATATAAAGTTCAATTTTCCTGAAATAAATTATCGCCTATGTTCGTCGAAAAATTACTGCAGAATATTACGATAGTTAATTATTAATCGATGAGGACACATTATCGCAATTTTCACTCGACTTACATTTTGAACGTGTCAACAGTATGAAATCTTGTTATTTCGGGAATAATAACAGCCTTAACGAAACGACGAAGTCATTCTCAGCACCAAAAATATTTACAAATGCATAGCATATCTATTTGTTAAGAAATTAGATCTTTTGTTGAGTTACCGAAATCAATGACATAGACTTCACACATGCCGTAACCAATTATCTATAATTTTGAGGTTTCGTCGTGTACACACAAAGTGCTTTTTTTCTTAGCGGAAAATCGTGACAGCCAGTAATTTGATTTCTTGGCAATCACATATCATTGCCGCTAAGACACGTGACTTGCCAGGAAATGAAAAAAGGACTTACCGTTGATGGGTTAACATTTCTGTTGACTTTACCCTTGAACTGCAATTATGATCGTTTCTTACAAAATTGTCGACTAGTTTTACACCATCATTTATTTAATAGGGAATTAGAGTGTGCCGAGGAGGGAACCAATTTATTGTACCAATAATCCAGAACGGTGTTGATGGAATCGACATTGCATTGGTGTCCCTTTCCGGAACAATAACTACACAAGAAAATAAGTATGAGCGTTGTTATCGCGAATTACTTCTTCTTCAGATTCAACAGAGGAGTCATTTCGACTGCTACTGGTTATCTAGAGTACATATTACCGTCATGCTTTCCATTAGAGAAAATGGCGACATTCAGCAGACAATCCAATCCCATCAGTTTCGCTCCAGACGATGCTAATGACTTATGACTAAATGGAGCCATCTTGATGCGTAATCCTCAATTCAATGCTCTGCAGCAATAGCAGCCCAAGTTAATTTCACTCAAATTGATTTCTTAAGAATAAATGCTTCTTATCAGAATAATTATTTCCGGTAATTTAAAAATTTATTTGTTTCACCCGTCTTAGCCTGTGGTCACATTTAGCGTATCAGCACGTGGCGCCAAAGCAATTGACACTCGTGACCACCAAAGGTGCACGCAATGAAATCCAGTCGTGTAGCTGCTTGAGTAGCACATCCGCAAAACCCAGATAATTTTCAAATGGCCTTTGCATACGTGAACGGTGAAAGAAGACATTCAAAGGCTGCAGATTGGTCGTGACTTATGAATCAGAGTCCATCAACGTGACCACTATAGACTTCTGGTTAAGAGCATCAGGTTCGGATAAGAGTCGGACTAAGTGCTAGAAATTCGGTCTTATCGCACCTCTCGAAGCGGATTATCGGCAAAACGCCCGGTCAAATGGAAAATCAATCGCAGTGGCTTTCAGTCTTTTAGTTGTCACTTTCAGACAACTAAATCTTCTGCAGACAATACATAAACCGTGAAGATAAACTCCAAGTTACAATAAGATGGCATTTACTTGAAACGCAGTTCTGGATCGAGTAAGAAGAGTTATTGCTGATTGGCTGTAGGGGATGAGTGATTGTAACAGATTGATTTCAGTTGCAGGGAAAATAACGTTCAGTGGTAGTTATCACTGACCTTGAGCAACAATGGCATGTGACATTAAAATACATGCGATTTTTGCTAGAATTGAATTATTTTTTGTATTTTATCATTGAGTGGAGGCGGATTTTCTAAGTATATTTTTCACTACCATTCCACAGTATAGGCTCAGATCAGATCTCATTTATGCAATTATTTCGGATGATATCCAAACTCATGAGGATACTGAATCCTACTCTAAGTATCAACAAAAAAAACATCTTCAACCACAAAGTCACCCTAATTTATCGTAAATCACATTGTAAATTCCACCATGGGTCCTGTCCAATACATGTGTTTCATTTTGTCACCGGCAGCCGAATCCAGGCGGCTTTTTAATGAGCCGCCACCGTTGAACGCAATTGGGGGTGGTTTTACTGTGCTCGCCAATGTTCGCCTCGTAATTTGTTTTCAGTTAATAATGGGTCTAATTAACGCTGTGATTAGACTGTCGGCTGCCGAAGTGAACTCCTTAAATTAATGTCGCGGATGTTTGTCATTTTTTCAAATTAAAACTCTGTCGACTTCCTGAGGAACAGGAGTATTTCTTGCTATTTTTGGTTAATAACGAACTTCGAAAGGTTTTTAGGCGAGAGAAATGATTTCGCTTTGACCTTTACGATTTAATTTTACCAGGATAATTTGGAATGATTCTTTAATGGCACAATGGTAAAATAATTGTAAACGAATGTATTGAGAGTGATATATAGGTTTTGGAGTTCAGTTTGTCAATATTATGTTCAAGAATTATTTGGAAATGGAATTAGTTTAGTTTTGATTTGACACAATTAGATTTTATTTAACGATAAGGAGTATATCGTACCAGTCGAAATAGTTCCGAATCAATCTTAAATGGCTATGCACCTTTAGTAGTGAAGCCACTGTTTTCAAGGCATTTCACTTTTGGCGTTTTCTATTTTTTAGTACTTGAAAATAAAGTTTTTTTAATATTATAAACCAAATGCAATCATTAGTCAGTTTTTAACACTAAACTTACCAGCACCGGTCAATTTGACCGGTAGCAAACTTTTGTAAAATTTACGTATATTTAAACGCTATAATGTGGTTATCAAACTATATGACTTTTCTTAAAATATGCATACAATATATTCTCCCTATTTCCAAGAAATGTTTGTTTTGTGCACTACCTACCGCTGTAGGTCAATTTGACCGCTGGAGAAAATACTTTTAGTTTCAAGTATAATCTCAACTAGAGCAGTTCTAACGCGTTTCTATGTGATTTTGTTACGATTGCGTATTTGAAAAAGATAAAGGAAAGCATCCAAACTTTGGTATAATATATAATAGTCGTGAACATATATAATAGTGGTGAACATTTTCCTTCAAAATGTCAAAGCGTTTCAAAATTACAAAGTACTTAGAAAAAATAACGGACATAGAAGAAGCGTGTTCAGTGTGTGATGAACAAGAAATTTCCGGAGCTGATCAATACATGGAAACAGATAAAGTGCTGCTTACAACAAGTGAATTGAAGCCAAATAGCGAAAAGGAAGAGGAAAATATAGCAAATAAGCGTCCTGGTCAGAAAAGAACGAGATTTTATCGACATTCGAAAGTGAGACCGATATAGAAGACCAACGAATCGAAAGTGCGGTCAATGGAACTGTTTGGGCAGAAATAGCCAGAAGTCCCAAACCTGGAAGGACATCGGAGCATAATATTTTTAGGGATGTGCCTGATCTAACAATATATGCTAAACTACATATAATGAGAGGCAAACTAAAGACGTCATTTTCTCTTCTCATAGGTCAACGAATAATGCATCATATCATAAAAAATACAGAAGAAGAAGCATTTAGGGTGTTGGGGACTAAGTGGAAGCTAAATGCTACAAAACTAAATGCATTTACATATGAGGTGAACAATTTGGATGTCCTATATTTGTGGAATAAAAATTGGGGACCCACTTTTTTGCAAAAACAATGAGCAGAATTGATTTGACTGAAATAATGAGGTTCTTATGATTTGATATGAAAAGCGGAAGAAGCCAGCTTTTACAAACAGAAATTTGCTATGATATCTGCAATATGGGATCGTTTTATTGAGAATTCACAAAACTGCTATAAACCTGGTGCATGCATTATAGTTAATGAGCAGTTGTTTCCGTCAAAAACTAGGTGCAGATTTATTCAATATATGCCAAACAAGCCAGATAAATTTGGAATAAAACTGGGTGGCGTGTGTGTCAATAGCAAGTAAATAATAAATGGGTTTCTCTATTTGGGAAAGGATGAAAGAAGAGAATCTTGAATTCCACTTGGGGAGTTCGTTGTTCTGAAGCTGATGAAACCATTCGCAGGATGCGGAAGGAACGTAACAACAGATAATTTTTTCACGAGTGTATCATTAGCCAAAAAACGACTTACAAAAAAGGCCACAATTGTTGGGACAATCCGTGGAAATAAAAAAGAATTGCCAAAGTTAGCCAAAGAACGGAAAGGTAAAATGACTCGATTGTCAAGCAAATTGTATAAATCAAATGACATTACTCTTACGGTATATAAAAGTGAACAAAAAAAGTTATTATCCTAAGTTCCTTACATAAGTCAAAAGAAATCGAAAAAAGTTACACAAGTATACCGGACACAATTAGGTTTTATAATTTTACAAAATTTGGTGTAGATGTTGCAGACCAGATGGCAAGGAAATACAGTGTGAAGTCAAAAAGTTGTAGGTGGCCAGTTCAGGTTTTTTTCAACATTCTGGATCTAGCAGGAATAAATACCTGAATTTTGTATAAAGAAACTACGGGTAAAAATATTTCAAGGCAGGAATTCTTATTCAAATTAGCTTCAGAGCTTGGTGCTTCACATGAAAAATTACAGGGAGGAAAAACTTCACTAACATCATCCACAAGCTCAAATTCTTTCGGACGAAAAACTTGCCAAATTAAATTTTGTAAAGACAACAAAACTACGAAAATCTGTTCAAAGTGTGAATAATATGTGTGCGGCAAATGTACATTTGCTGATTAAAGATAGCTTCAAAAGGTTTTTGCTTTTAGATAAGTTAAACGTAAGGTTTAGAAGTTTAAAGTAATATTATTTTCCAATATTTTTGACTGACTACATCAAGATAACGTTAGTTAGTAACAAAATCCAATATACTTTTATACATTTACTAAAATAAAATATTATCTAAAACTTAAGTGCAAGTATCTCTCGATGACAAGATTAATTTCGATTCTCCGTCGATGATTTCAAATTCTTTATTTTTATTGAACAAGTTGTTCACTGCCTTGTAAGCAAATGAGCTTGCTTATATATTCAAATGTAAAAATCAATTCGCATGAACATAGTTTAGCCACAAATCACATAGAAGAGTGCTGAATATTATCTTCGTTACTAAAATTTTCATCATGGTTATTATTTTTATGGTTGATGTCAGAAACTGCTACCAGTAATTATTAAAATAAATTGTTTATTTCTCAAAATGTATCTTTAAAATCAACAAGATCTATATCTTATCGTCTGCCTAAGTCAAAGTCTGAGAATCATTTGAATTTGCCAGAAAACTTCTTTGATTAACGTATAACGCATATACATATATTCTTAAGAGTTTATTTAAGATAATTGAAATCTGCATATTTGTAGGTATCTTAATAAAGCTGATCGATTTTTTCCCCTTCCGTTGACCATCTTCAATGCCTGCTAGCCTTGTATTTTTATTCCATTGATCATTTTGTCGTTGCTCCTACTACTTGGTTGCCTGTCCCAGCTTCTTTCATCACAGATGGGCTTCCAAACGAAGTGAATTCCGCTAGAGATTAGATAAAAAATATTCAATGATTATTAAATATAAAACAGGTTGAATTTTGTTATTAAATCAACAAATAAAGTGTATAAGTCGCTATAATTATTTTCGAATAGTCACCTAAAATTCTTTTTTGCAGTTGTTCTGCTTCCTGGGGCGTGCTAAACTCCAAGTAGACAATTTTTGGCATCTCCGCAGCAGAAGCAAGTAATACCAGCGCAAATAGTGTAATAAAAATAATCTGAAATTGGGTAATTTGATTTAATAAATAATATCAATTGCGAACCACTTACATTTGCAGCTTTCATCTTACAAAAACTTACTGATAAGAATCACAGAGTTAAAATGCCGTAGAATTGAGTTCGGTTGTCGTCTTTTATAACCGGAATCCATTCAAAAAAAGCCAAAGTGTAACATTATTGAAGATGTTTTTCAATAATAATAATTTTTGTATTGTTTTTGATACGAAGGCGTCGTTCACCTTTATGCTGTTTAGCTTGTTTTACGGATTTACAATTCGTGATCCAGTTTCGCAGTCATGTTTTTTTTTTAAATATAATCGGAGGAATAAATAAAACTCGCTATTCTGATGCTAAACAGTGTTTGAACAGATAGTGATGACGAATATTGTTGGATTATAATGATATGCGACGATAAACGAAATTAGTTTATTGTTTCGGATATACAAAATTGAATGTTCCGGTGTAGGTTTTTGGTGAACATAGCTAAAATTTGAGTTGATATACTTTGTAGTCAATGCGGACGACATATGATTTGGCTGTTTATGCAAATATTGCTATGCCAGTCGAAGTAAAGATTTAAATGCAGAAAACCCACAAAACAGGAATTAGTTGTTTAAATTAGTTTGAATGACAAGTTATTAATGCACTTCAGATTCATGAGGATGACTAAATTTCAATTTAAAAATACAAATATGAGTTTTATGGATGTGAAAGCTGCGTTCGAAAGTTGGAATCATTGAACTACCCAAAAAATCTGTTAAAAAATTTTCAGTCTTATATATTCGGATTAGGTACAACCCCTATGATAAGTTCACTGTAATCTCGGTATTCGGAACAATAATATTTTTTATCACTTGAACAATTAATTTAATATACAGGTACACACATAATTTTGGCTTACTCTTCCTTTGGACTGCAACCTAATTGTTTTTTTAATTGATTAATTTTGTAATAATTTTTTTTTCAGAATTAGGATGACCTAATTGAAACAAATATAAAATATTTTTACCAAATTATTGCATAAAATATTAACTAGGTATGTTTTTTCCTTAAAAATAAGTACCACAGTGTCTGTTAGCAATGAGATTACTTTGAAGTTTATCAAACACCATGTGCCCCCCGGCGGGTCTCTTCTTCGCTCACTCAAACGTCAGTCTGCAAAGCATTAACCCTAGATACATAACGTGAGTCAAAACGACTCACGCGTGAAACGTATTCATCTGTATTTTTCCAACCATTGTATGAATCGCATCACTTGTTCGAACCAACTTAGTACTCGGCCAGAGCTCTAAAGTTATGCACGTCTGCTATAGGTAAGCGTTGTATGTACCTAGATATAGTGACATCGTGAGTCAAAATGACTCCACGTTATGTGATTTGTAACATTTTGAACTTAAGAAACCGAATTATTTTGTTTATTTTGAACATGTAAGCTAAATATTTACTACAGGAGCGTTATAAGTTAACTATAGTTGGAACAATTCGCTCAAAGAAAAGGGAAATACCGGAAGAGCTAAAAGAATACTAGGTCTAGACCTGTTGGAACCTCAATGTTTTGCTATGATGGCCCGCTAACTTTATTGTCATACAAGCCCAAACCTGCAAAGATGGTATATCTACTATCATGCTGTCACGAGGAAGGTGTTTTAAATTATATCTCCGGAAAACCAGATATGATTGAATTCTACAATCAAATAAAGGGGGAGGAGTTGATTCGTTTGACCAGATATGTTCCCATATGAAAACAAATAGATGACCTATGTCATTATTCTACGCAATGCTGAATATGGCTTTTGTCAAAAGCTACGCCATTTATTGACACAAAATGCTTTCCAAAAAAGAAAAACCCTTAATAGACGGGCATTTATGAAGCAGCTGAGCACTGACTTAGCAAAATTATGCATGGAAAAAAGGCTTAAAACTCCTACTCTGAGTCGGAAATTGCTCGGAAACATTCAAAGCATATTACCGAATCCTCCTGCTGCGTACTCGCTACAAGATGTAGATGAACCTGCTGCAGAGAAAAGGAAATACTATACCTTTTGTCAGTGGAAACTCAGAAAAAAGACGCAGGGAAAGTACAAAAAATGTAAAAAAAACCGGTCTATAAGGAGCATAAAGTGTTGACATGTTCAGGATGTATATAGTTCCTGTTTGGCGACTGATGTGAATATTTTGGTTCTCATGCCTTACTTTTATGCTTATTGAAAACTTGAACTCGTTGTTAGTCCTTGTTTGAGTTTTACCCAAAAAAAAGAAATATATTTTTTTAGTGTCATAATGACAATTAATTTTGGTTTTTGTTTTGATTGAAGTAAAATAAAAGTAAAATAAATTAAAAGCTAGTTTTTTTTATTTGTTAGATTAATGTTAAAGTATAATTGTATTTACTTAATCAAAATATCACATCATTGTGGCGCAATCAGGTAGAAATGATGCGTGAGTCATATTAACCTCACGTTATGCTGTGAGGAGTATCAAAGAACGTTATGTATCTAGGGTTAAGAGAAGATTTGCGTCAGGCACCCAATGGCTGCAGCTAACTATACACACAGCTGTATATACATTACGATGAGGAACGTCGAGACAAATTCGTACGCCGATAAACGAGACTATAACATACACACTCTAACATCTTAGCCACAGGACATGACCAACACGTCCCCTACGCTACTATCTATGCCTGCTAAGCTCACGCACCCAGTCACTTAACTGGTATATCATCAAGAGGAGCGTAGAGCGCACTCATACGCCAATCACAAAGTCTATGAAAACTACCCAAAAATACCGTCCGATCATCTGTGACAAACACAGATCCTCATCAATTCCGTGACTTAGGGCAGAGAATTACTCACAGTTTATAACTACCGCAATTGCTACACTGCGCACTATACACACTAAAGCTCAACATTTCCATCCGCACTGCTACGGAGATTTGAACAGACTAATTTCATATGCCTAATGTGTTTATCTTGCTGGTCGTCTTCTGACCTGAGCACTGCTACACTTACTTTTATCCTGTACCTTAGACTTGAAGGGACGATGCAAAGTAACCATTACGAAGCGATTTCCAAGATTTATTTCTAAAAAAAAATTTAGATATTAGATTTAGATTTAGATTATGAAAATATTGTGATAGCTTTAAGCTTTGTTTTAAGATTTTTTATATGCAAAACTAATTATTTCTAAAGCTACTACAGCTGATCTCCGGGAACTCTTCTAAAAAAATGCGTCTTGCTGTGAGCGCAAAATTTTCCAACTGAATAATTAAAAAAAGAGGTATAGAGAGTTAACATATAGTATTTTTTAGTGATCAATTAAAGAAAAAAGCAAAGCATTAATTTTAACGAAATGGTGGCTCTTCAAATAGGGCTTGGATTTTCAACAGAATAAAATTGTTTCCGCATTTGAATATCTTAGTTTTACAAATTACCGCAAATTTTTTATGTTTCTTTACATACAGGCTATTTTAATTGAGTGCTTGCCTGCTTTGCCTATTTTTATCAAAAGCTTAGCTGCAAGAGGAGCTATAATATCAAAAGTAATCCCAAGACAACTTTCGTATGGGTCTAGGGGTTAAAGCTGGTAGAGCTTCATTACAAATTTAAAATCATTGTGAATACGAAAAATTTAGAAGAAAAGTGGATTCTTATACATGGTCTCGAATCTATAATCGAAATTATTTTGAATCCATTCTTAGAGATCGTGTTTCATCAGGAATCTCAATCGATTTCTTAACAGTATTTTCATGTTACTTTAAACTTGCTTTGAAACTGAATAAGGAAGAGTGAACCATTTACATTGACTTTCTTCTATTTATATCAGCTTCTTTTATCACGAGATGGCTATATCACTCCAAAAGTATCTGAGGCTGACACAACTTTTCACAACTTCACTCATTTTATCACTCGCTAGTTTTGAAGTTAGAAAAACTTAATTAAAATTCATAAACCTAAACAAAGGTCTAGGACTGTTAATTTCATTTGTCTTTTTCAGCACAAAGTAGCATTGCCTATGCCACTTAGCCATGTGCTACGAAAAAATCTCTTTCACGAAAAGGATAAAAAAACATTCATACGTATCGTATCTTAATTTTTGTCTGAAAAACCATATTTTTTTGGCTTACAACATGTCTATAAATTAATTGTGAGTACTGCACGAAGTCGTTTTCAAGAAATTGTTTGCTTCGATGTAAACATCCTGCCTGGTAAACTTTCCCGGACACTTATTAGCACTGCAAAACTTCGAATATTTATCAGTCTTTTCAAAAAAGAAACGTATTGAAAATGTTTTTCCTTTCTATTGACTTTCCTTTTTTCAATCTTCTGTGCCAAAATTAGTAAATTTATAAATGCAGTAGAGTACAAACTTACAACTGAGCTAAAGCTTATTTTATAAAATTTTGTATAAATATTTTAATAATATTTTGGAATATATGAACTGAAGTTAAATATTCAACTCCATCTTTATTAGCTTTATGGAACTGGAGCACTCTTTCCCCGTTAAGCAATAAAAAAAATGCTCGGCAATTCAAAGGACATTCAACACTGTGCCAAATAAACCGAGCGAAATATGACGACATGATTTTATCAATCGCTTGGAATTAGGTATGCCACCTTAACAATAGTATGCGCTTGATTTTTAGAATACACTGAGTGTCGTCTACGAAAACTCCCTTGAATTTATCGTGCTCTATGAAAACCAACAAACAGCAGACGAAAACAAATTTTTGTCACATCATTGAGAACCAATTATAAGTTTTTCCAAGGTAAAAACACACTGCGTACACGTGCCATCTTTACAAAGCTCAATAGGTAAATTGTAGTTTCAATGGAAATCTAAAAATTTTAATAACAATATTAAGAGCAATTGAATGAACAAACACGTGCTACTTATTCGATTCGAAATAAGATACAATTCTGTTTTTCTGTCCATGAATAAAGGAAAAACGGTCTCAGAGCACTTCAACAACGGAAAGCCACATGCCTAAGTGGTTGATTGAAGGTGTTGATGAAAGAACCCGCTGACAACTTTTAAATTTCCAACTGTGACGGGCGTATGTCGATTCGATTTTGATTTGATTAAGGCAGTGGGAGGCGGGCATTATTAAGCTATCGCTGAATATTAACGTGGAAACTATATTACTACAAATCGGTTGGATGATGAATACTTTTGTTATTTAAATTGTTTTTTCTTCTTTTTTCACAATTGTCCTGAATTTTTTTTTCAGTTCAGATATTACAACTCGATTCAACAGCAATTATTGCTTGTATTCATCTATGGTCAGTCAAAAACATGTATTTCTTAACGAAGTACGACGAGATTCATAGCAATCCATGCCATTAGTCCTTTCTAAGGAAGATATAAGACCATTAAAGCAACTCGTAAATTTTCTTCCATGTCTCGGCCGCACTAAGGGGAGCTCCGAAACTAATAATTTTGATCGTATAAAACAATTATAGGCCTGGCAAGAGTGTTGAAAGGGTGCGAAAAACAACCATTAAACACTGTTAAATGACCCTACGGGTCGAATATATTATCCTGTTGAACGAGGACCGAGGAGCTAAGTTGTTCACTACGTTTTCAACAGGTAATCGACTATATTTAAATTAATTTTGTACATGTACTGAATATGTTCGGATGCTGGTTTTGAATCGTTTGGAAAATTTATTGTCGAAAAATTGTGTTTCGTTGGTACAAGAGAGCAGTAAAGTTTTTTAAGGCTCTGGTGATACCGGTCATGAAATATAATTTACCTTCGACGGGGCTACTAAAGAGCTTTTTACATTAGAAAATAGTTTCTCATGACTGATACTTCGATTTCATACAAATAAAGCTTTATATTGATGTGGCGCTTACCTTCAAAGCTAAAGAAGTAGCTGGAGCAAGATTTAGTAATGCAGGATCTCATGATGACTTCCTCGAATTTTCGAGCTTACGATCTACTGCCAAATAAGCTGTCAATCAAACTATCCGAGGTTACTTTGCAAGCATTGAGTACTAGATCTAATCTTATCAGCAGAGACCCTTTTGGTCTTATGTCCGTTACCTCAAAAGTTTTCCTTCTTTTCTCAACGCAATCCAATTTCACCTGCTGAAGTTCCTCATGTTGCATCATCTTCTCTCTCTTTCATTTGCACCGATTCTCTGGAAATTCAATATTTCTCGCGTGTCTTGATGTGATTCTAATGGTATCCTAAGCCTGTTGGCCAAGTCACTTTCATCGTCTTTGTGTGCTCCTTTGTCTATTATATTTATCCTCAGCCTCTCCTCCGGCTTATTCTCAATCAGTTGGAAATCTGCTTGTAGTTCACTCATTCACAAGTATGACGATAAGCTTGAGTAGCTTAGTAGGTAGAGCAGTAGCTTCTTGTGTGTGAAGTCCCTGATTCGAATCCAGGTGCGGTCGAGGGTCCGCACACCAAGCTTTGAGTTCACCTAGCTCTGAATAGGTACCTGAATTAGTGAGGAGTGAAGTGAGTCGTGGAACTAATCAATCTACACTCATATTCACATTTATTATAAATTTGTGATAGAGCTCTCTTCCAACTTCAACTCTTAGACTCGTACGAGGGTTGTCGTTCGATTATTTTACTTACAAGCTGACGACCCTAGCTGCACTCTCAACTACCGTCCCATTTCTCTCCTTCCTTGTTTTGGTAAAGTTATTGTAAGAGTTATTTACAACAGACTGCTTCCTCTCCTCCACCCTTCTCTTGCTCTTGAACAGCAGTTTCATCACAGTTAAATCTCCCACCTCAAATCGTATATCTTCACTAACTTGGTTGTTTCTTACTTAGACCAACGGAAACAAGTCGATGTTATACACACCGACATCTCAAAAGCTTTTAATACTGTTGATAACATAATTATTCTTGCAATTCTTCGAAGCTATGAAGTGTCTGGTTTTATTTTGTCTTGGCTTTCATCCTATGCTTCTGGCCGTACCTGTGCTGCAACTGTGCATTCCTCCACCTCTTCCCTTCTCTGTCCACTTCCCGGAGTTCCTGGTGGCTCCGTTTTCCGCCCATTACTATTCCTAGTCTTTCTAGGTGTTTTTTCTTATTCCTTCTCCCTGCATCTTGTTTGGCGACCACTTCAAGGTACCACTACAACCATTTCAAAGCAATCGAACCTACCGACGACTGCCTCCAAGTCCAAAATGATCTTTTTATCCGGGGCGACTGATGCTCAAAAAATTATCTTATTTTTAACCACAGAGCTTTGAACATATCCAAATATCATCCAATGTCTTGTACGTATAAAATGTCACCTTTAATGTATTTCTACGCTCTGTATGGTTCTTCTATTACGGCTGTTAACAGTTTTAAGGACAGTGTTGTGCTCTTTGATCCCAAACTCAAATTTGATTAGTACATTGCGTCTTTAACAGCAGAGGCCTCTCGTTTGTCTGGTTTTATCCTTAGATGTGCTGCTCCTTTTACTAGCATCTTTACCTCTCTACATCTAATTTTTTCACTTGTTCGTAGCATCCTAAAGTATTGTTGTCAAATTGGGTCTCAGAGAGGCAGTAGAATACGTTCAGCGTGGGTTTATCATTCATTGTTGTTTAAATTTAGCATCCCTTACTCGAGGTATAGTGATTGTCTTTCCTTATTCCAAATTACTCCGTTAGAATCCCGACGATTGTTTCTTGACGAGTGCTTGCTCTTTAAGCTACTCCATTGCACTATGCTCTCTGATCTTGCCTATAAGCTGTGCTTACGTAACGTCAATCGATTGGATAGATCTCCATTAATGTTTTCGCGCGATCTAAAGTTTATTTTAACCAGGGCTGTGGAGTCGGAGTCGTGGCTCTGTGCATTTAAAGCGGAGTCGGAGTCGCGTTCGACTCCGACTCCGCTTTAAATATACAGGGGCACGACTCCGACTCCACAGCCCTGATTTTAACAAGAAGCTCTACGCTCTTCAGCTTGGTCCTTTACCGCTAACTTTTGCTCAATTTAAATCTCAAATTAAAGGTTCAATTCTTAATACTTCTTATCATGCTTGATTATTTTATCATTATTGCACTTTCTTCCATGTTAACTTATGTATTGCTTTAATTTGTTGAGGTTTGAATCAATTTTCAATCAAAACAGTTGTTTATTTTTTTAAAAATCTTTTATAGTTGGTTTTAATTATTTCTTATTGTGTAGCTGGGTAGCTTGTGTAACTTGTTAAAATGGATTGCTTGGTAAATAAATGAATAAATAAATAATTATTAAAGTGATCGCTCCAAAATATCTTTATTTCACTTTGAGCTGAATTGCAAAATTTATTTAAAAATAAATTGATGAACAGGATAATTTGATTTGAGATGCTGCAAACGTACAAAAGACAAATTTGGTAAGGATTTGATCTAGCGCGTAAGCAAGCCAAGCTAAATTGATAAAAGGTTTTACTTGAGATTATAGAGGATGAAGATGGATGAAGATTTCCATTGTTACTCTCATTGACCCCTTATGGATAAATTCTGGAAGTTTAAAGCCAATTCGGTATACTAGCTTAAACATATTTTTCAAATTTTGCTTTGGTGTTAATTTAAGTTGCCTCACTTAAAAAAATTTCACCACTTTAAATTCAATAGAATCAAATTTAAATGAAAAGTTGAAAGACTTTTAAATAAAAAACGAATCTTATTTGAATTAAATAAAACCCCACATTCAATAAAAATGATTCCATCTTATTATAAAAATGTTATTTTCATATCATAATTTTCATCATTGAATGTAAAACAAAACATTTTGAGCTAAGCAAGACCACTTTGGTACAGCGTTATTGGAATGAAGGTAGATTATTTGAATTAAAAAGAAACGCATATGACGCCAAATCATATTTGAAAATATTTGATTCATATCTATTTTTTTTATTTATGGAACGATTTTTCTCTGAGTGTTAAAGTCGAGTAAAATCATTTAAAAGTACCGAAACTAAAACGGGAAGTGAGCTCTTATGCTGATTCAAATAAAATAAAATAGACCTTTGGTCCTACAAAACTTACTAAGGTCTCAAAAAAAAAATAAATAAGAAAAGTAAAGCTACATATAAACCGCTTAAAAATTGCAGACCTACCAAGTGTTTAACTAAGCACTGAAAGAAAAACTCTTGGCTGGTTCAACTATTTCTAATAGTATTGCAACGATTCATTCAAAATCGTTAAAGGAACTACGGAAAATAGTTATTTTTACTATGTTAATATAGTTAATTTAACGATATAAAAGTAGTTGGCTCTGGTTATATCAAAAATATAGCAACGTTCATGAAATCAACTGTTTTAATTGTTTCATAACCACGAAAAATAGTTGATCAATAGAAAAATATTTATCAATTCACTCAAAACTTCAGCGTTTCGAATTATCAACAGTTTTTATGGTACTTAAACTTCTTTGCAATAGTTGATTTCAACAAACGTAATTCAGTGAGCAACGTCTTTGGAATTATTCTACGCAAAGTAGAATGGTTTCAACATTTGGACGTTTTTCATGCTCCGAATGAAATTTTTTTTTGTTTATCAACCACGCGTCATGGTGCATGAAAGCAATCAACAATTTTCTTATAGTTGTTTTAACTATAGCCCTAGTTGATGCAAAAACAACTAAGGAAAACTGTTGATTTTTCATACTATTTTCATACTTATGATAGAAGTTTCATATGCTACATGGCAAAATTGTGTTCGGTTTGCTGTTCGATATAATTCATATTCATGTTATGCTGTGAAGCCTTTATATTACGTTGTATGACGCTTTTTATGCAGTTGATGCTGTAAACACATAACAGCGGCATTGCGGCAGCGGCGCCACAGGGGGAGGCGTGAATGCCGCGAATTTGGTAAATCACAATGCAGCGACAATGTCGCTGTCAATGCAACCAAAGCACCAACCAAATTTTTTTTTCATTCATTCATTTTATCAACAATTTTCATAGTAAGCGAACCATTCTACAATTATTAAATTCAACAAACATAATTCCACACTACATACTTTAGTCATTTACTATTTCGTACTATGTATATTGTTGGAATACCATTGTTTGTGGTTGCTTACTTTTTTTGCACCACGGACGTTGTTTATCAACCACGCGTCATGGTGCATGAAAGTAATCAACTATTTTTTTATGGTTGTATTAACTATATCCCGTAGTTGACGCAAAAACAACTAAGGAAAATTGTTGATTTTACCAAGATTTTTCTTTCAGTGAGTGATTTATAAATATTGAAGAACATCTTGCACATTGTTTTCATTAGCATTTAAAGATAATTCCAATAATATTTCGGGTAAAATAAAATTTTATTCAAGCAAAAGACCCAGTACATTCATAAAATCACGTTTTCAAGTTATACGACGTACTATTTGATACATTTCAATAAGGGTCCACTAGACATTGTGCTCATAATATTCTGGCGAATAACACATGTTGATGCTAAAAAAATTTACTTCATCTAAAGAAACATAATAGATGTCCTAGATTACAGTTCCATAAATTATGTATTTTCCGTTCTAAAATACGAGGTCATTGCTACCAGATCTATTAAATTTAATTGCACTTTCTTTTCAATTGTATTGCAACGTACGATTGACCACTGGGCGTTACTAGCATCTTTCCAGTGCTATAGAGAAAAGATGTAACTGTTACATCCTGTCTCATGATTTATTTTCGTGATGTATCCCGAACAACTAACGTCTGTGCAACCACCAATCAATTAAGGGTACAATAAATATGTCTTGTGATACATGCATTTCACAGCATCACCTCAAGAAACTCTCACTCAATTAAATCAGATACTTTGCATAATAATCCGAAGGAACAGAAAATGTCTTCTCTAGATGTCCGACGAAATGAGTGAATGTGTCCTTTGTTCGAGAAGATTCCGACTCGGGACAATAGATATTAAGGGATGTTGCAACGGTCACTGGAACCCTTTTCTCGTTGATGCTTACCCCATTCCGGGCAGCCACAATGGACTGGTTTCACGGACTGGTAATTTATGTCCGAAACTAATCGTGTGAAAACAGCGACTGCGGGTCATTCTGCTCGACTTTCCACTGCTATCATTACAAATTATTATTTACTCGCTCTACGTTTTTTTATGTTACTTAGAAGTATTACTTAGAAGAGCGTTTATGTTACTCACTGCATGAACCTTTGTAGAGATCATTTTCAAGGTACCGTGCAATTTCCAGAAGACTTGTTCGGGACAGAGACTCTTATGAAGAGGACGAGAAATGAAATTATGAATAGTAAGAGGTAAGAAGACTTAACGAAAAGTTTCTGGGGTGTAGAAAAATATCTTAAGCTTCTGAATGTTCAGAAATATATTTTAATTTATATAATGGACTTCTGACGTTTTCGAAATTTCTAGCTTACAAAACAGTCTCTAAATTTCAATGGGATTAAGATACTTTACTTACGTATTATTATGGATTGAAACAGTTATTTGTACGATAAACAATGTTATTGCTCGCTGCCTTTTTGCTTCAAATGACATTTTCAACCGGAATGTCGCATATTTAAAAGCAATAAAGCATTAAGCTACCTATTTCAATACCTTTATAGGATTTCATAACGAAATGGATCTCGGTTTTATTTTATTCTTGTGCTATATTATTATCCTTATAGCATTTGCGAATCGTTACTTCCCATTGTTTATCATAGATAATCTGCCCAAGGAGCAACTGCCTCGTGAAGAATCTGCTTTAGCCCTCCACTTGTCCAAACCATTTGACGATAAAGAGCCTTAAAGCAAACAGAAAATCGCATCACCTTAGTAACGAAGACATCTTTCGCAATATCACGGCAGGCAATGAAATGATTCAACCCAACTTGATAGAGAGGGCAAGTCACCCGCTGTGTCTTTTCGATTCATAGACAAACAAGTAATTTCGCAAATATATGATTGCCATTAAATATAATCTTCTAATTTAAAATTTAACTCGTAAAATAGAAATGATTGCCCCTCCAAGTTTTTCCTTAGATTTTTTCACTTCGCGGAAGAAGTGAGCAGACTAAAAGTCCTGTAACTGTTTTACATTCAAATATCACCCCATCATCGTCAGGTCTAATCGACCAAGAGGTAATCCTTGGGGTTGTAAAACTGAGAAGGCCGTAAAAGACTATAGGATTCTTACGGGACAACCAGACACTTTTTTATGACAGTTTCTGTTTCAAAAGTTTTTTTTCGCATAAGCTTTTTTCGCATGTTGTTGCGTTCAATAGCATCCCGCACAAGATAAGTTTAATTATCGTCATAACAGGGTGAAATTCTAATTTACGATTATTGACGAAATTCGAATTGGTTATTTGCATAGGGTGTGAAAAGACGCTTGAATGATTCCTGATAGTATTTAAGACTCAGATTTTGCGGAATTCGATGTAAGTGCATACAGTATTTGTAAGTCCATTAATACTTTCACAAATGTTTTTTGATGAGACGTATGCCAAAATTTTTACACACATTTTAAGCAGCTTTTTAGCTCTTGATGGATTGAGTTGAGCTACCTGAATTACTACAATAATTATAATTTTACGTTAAGCTTATTTGCCCAATTCCATTTGGCCTCGAGAAAAGTTGTCCTTTTTTGAACAAACGTTAATATTAAGGCATGCTCTTGACGTGTGAATTCTGCATAGGGAATGTTTATAGTGAATTTTTGTTGTTTTATATGTTACTGCTTAATAATATTTTAGAGCTTTATGAGAATTTTCTTCAAGTTCTACGAAACCGTAGCATTGAAATCAATAAGTGAAAACAGTCCTGGCTTTTATCTTGACGTTTAATTCCAAGTGACGATAGTAGGTCTGTATCTTTACTTCTCTGACAAAAACTTTTTGGGCAGAAATTTGCTTGTCTCGCGGTGGAAAAGTTACTGAAAATTTAAAAAGTAAGGGAACAGATTTCGAGTAAAAGTTTGTAAAAGGAGAGCACTCAAAAGCGACATTTCACAAGTGAGATTAAGTTGCCATTAGTTGTTATTGCGCTAAAATGGAAAATTTGGAAGAAAAATTAATGCTAATCATAGCAAATAATCAAAATATTGTTGTGAGTGACAATGTTCCTCAGTTATTTAACAAACAAAGTGCTGTAAAAAATAGAACTTGTGAACAAATTTTTTGTTTAATCTTATAGTTAAACATTTCAAGAATACAATCCCGACATTTGAAGTCAATCAAAGCAAAACTCTCGAAGTTATTGAATACTTAGTCCCATCTCCTCTATCATTGTTGCTCCGACAGCTCAGAGTTTAGTACAGGTAACCCTCCTATAACACGGTAGATAGGTTCCTAGAAAATACCGTGTTGTATGAAACCGTGTTATACGAGACTAAGAGCCCATACAAAATGAAGGGATACGTGCCGGAAACTTTATAAAACAAAATATTTTTTATTAATTCAACAATTTTTATTAAGAATATAAACATATGTAAAACAAAAACGTAAGTAAACAAAAAATTTCTGTTCTCATTTAATTTAAGCTCATTATTTTAAATTTCTTCTTCATCACTGGTCAGCAGAATGAGACGAGAGCGTTTTTTCGTTGGAGCGATATCATCACTTTCTGAACCCATTTCTTCGGTAGGATTTTTTGCATCTTCTGCCTTCTTTAAAAAATCGGTTATTTTAGTCTGTTTCCTGGCCCTTACAAGTTCGCAGTAAATTTCATTGTATGGAGATAGGCAATTTTCCAGCTCCCTTTTGAACTTTCGGCTTCTTTCAGCACAAGGGTCTTTAGTCAAGAAAAATGACTCAAGATTTTTCGCTAAAGCAAGTCCTTCCTGTAACTCTTTTAGAGTAAAATTAGTAACTCCACAATTTTCATCAGAGCTGTCGTCTTCAGAATCGATTTGATTAACAACTTCGGACGCCATTTCCACTAAATCCGCTTCGCCAATTTCTTCTTCCACTAATAAATCCTGGACGTCTTCAATAGCCATGTCCACAAAACCTTCGCCTCCAATCGATTGAGCAAGTTCTAATATTCCCCCAATCCCGTTTTCTGGGGGTTCAAGCAAGCTTTCTACTGCCGATGGCCATATCTTCTTCCAACCTGCATTTAGGGTTGATTTTTTTAGTTCTTTTACCGAAAACGATGATTTCGATACAAGTTTTAATTGAAAATTCCTTCGAAGCTTTCATTACATCAACCGATTTTGAATCAATTGTGTCTAAAATCCATTGAAGTGATCGTCTTATGTAGTACGTTTTAAAGGTATAAATAATACCTTGATCTAATGGTTGGATCAACGAAGTAGTATTCGGCGGTAAAAACTCCACTTTGACGTTGGGATGACTTAAGTTCTGTGGGTGACCAGGAGCGTTATCTACTAGTAATAGCACTTTTAAGTTCAAATTTTTTTGCTTTAAATAATTTTCAACCTCCGGTATAAAACATTTGAATAACCAGTCTTTAAATAAATCTCCTGTTACCCAAGCTTTTAAGTTTGCTCTCCAATGTACTGGTAAGGTGTTTTTATTTACGCCTTTAAGCGCACGGGGATTCAAAGATCTATTAACTAGCAAGGGCTTTGTAATTAATTCCCCCGACGCATTGCTGCACAAAAGTAACGTAATGCGATCTTTAGATGCCTTAAAACCGGGTGCACTTTTTTCTTCTTTTGATACAAAGGTCCTCTTCGGCATTTTTTTCCACCAAAGCGCAGTCTCATCGGCATTAAAAACTTGATGTGGTGTATATCTTCCCTCTTCAATTATCCTTTGAATTTTTTCTGGATACGTTTTGGCAGCTTCATGGTCAGCCGACGCGGATTCTCCTTGAATTCTTACGCTATGAATTGCAAAACGTTTTTTAAATTTCTCAAACCAACCCTTACTTCCTAAAAAGTCTGGGTTTACAGGAGATTCTCCACTTTCTTTAAGGTGTTTGTAAATTTTGAGAGCCTTTTCTCTAATGACATCACCGCCCAATGGAGTCCTTTTTGTACAACAATCTTCAATCCAAATACTGAGTGCCTTTTCCATTTTCTCCATAATTGGCGCACGGGAACGAGCTGCATATTTTGCGGATATCGAAGATCCTGCGGTAACTGCACTTCTAATTTCCGTTTCATTTTTTTTAATTGTTCGAACGGTTGCCTCATTTAAATTTAGACTTCTTGCAATGTCAGATGCCTTTTTTCCTTTTAAGAAACGATCCAAAATTTGTATTTTTGTCTCCAAAGAAATAAATTTTCTTTTAAAAGTTGTTTTCTTATTTTCAGACATAGTTTAGGACTGAAATATAATTTTGAAATAAAATTATCCTAAAAACGACAAAGCTAATCAGTAACACATACCTAAAATTTCAAAAAAAAAGTTTCTCCAAAAATCACAACGCAATTTATGTAATGCACCAACTGAACGCTTTGAACACAAGATTCATACTGTGTAAATGATGGGCACGACTCAATTTCAAAGAATCTCGATGTTAGATAATTTGTGTGTATAAATACGTATGTATGTACATGGTTATTGTGAACTACACACTATGGCATAGTAACTTAATTTTGTAAATGTTTGCAATAAGTATGTATGTATGTATTGTATGTATATATGTACATAGTTTTATAAGAGGGTTTCCGCATTTTTATTAACGTGTTAGAATGAAACCGTGTTGTAGGTGGCCGTGCTATACGAGGGTTTCCGCAATTTTCTTAACGTGTAAGAGTGAAACCGTGTTGTAGGATACCGTGTTATATGAGGGTTACCTGTAGTCATTTTCTCAAAACTATTTTTTTAGAAAATCCGTGTTCACTGCCATTTAAAAACTACATTACCGATTCATTCAAACTTGGCAGACACTTTCTACATGTAAAATACTTCCCCTCAACGATAAGTTTTAGCATTTTTTTTAAACATTAAGGGGGTGTTCCACCTACAAAAAGGTGAAAAATAACATTTTTGTTTGTGAAAATAGCAGTTTTCAATTTTAATGTTCTTTGATATCCGATAGTTTTCAGCTGAGATACAGTGAACACAGCAAATCGTCTTTTTCCAAAGACGTTCTTGAAAAACCTTTGTCACCGGTTTGTTTGTCGATATTTTCACATAAAAAAACTACACAATGTTACTGAAATAATAATAATGTACAAAAGCTTTAACCAAATTTGCTCCATTCATATTTCTAAAAAAAATCGTGAAAAAGTGTTTTTTTTTACGCTGAAACCCTTACCTCTCCCTTAATAGGATGTCAATGCTCCACCGCTCAGCCATAAACGCTCCATCTACTTTTGAGTAACTTCGGAGATATTCATTGATTTGTGTTTTTTTTTCTACATACCTATGTACCCATAATAATCCCATTTTTGTCTCTTGGTGTAGATTTACTGTTTCATAAATTATTTCTGTTATTTTTTTTTGTTTTTATTATTTATTTTAACAGATCTTTAGAAGTTAGAAGTAAGGCTCTAAATTTGCAGGGCAACTCCTTAGCTAAAGATAAAGTTATCATATTTGAAATGTTTTGGGGAACTCTGAAGCACCTGTTTAGTAATTTACATTTTAACGAATCCAGTTTATTGAAAAAATTATCCAAGAGCACCACAAAAGCTTGTTAGAAGCGTTATTATTTTCACATTTGATTCCTTGACATTTAATCCCTTGTTTAGTCCAGCTATGATTTTCAAAGGTTTTGCAATTTTAAAAAAATTTTCTGATTTATTTATGAGTCAATCTTTGCCTGTTAAGATTTTATTATATATTATGTCAAGTAACTTAGAATTATTTTCAAATATCAATGCATTACATGAATTAAGTTACCCGCAAATTTAAACTGTTACAAATTTCCATGAATTTATTTGTGACTTTTTGCAGACTTTCAAAGCAATCTTCCATTATCTAGCTATGTGAAATTAAAATAAATTCGTCTGTGAATTGAAACGTCTCAATACTTTGGTGGTTTATGCTATAGATGTTTTGCAGTATATAAATTAAGCAACACAGGTTTCAAAACTTTTTCCTGCGGCAAGCCATTTCTTACTTCATGTAAACTTTTTCCTAAGACCAGCGTTTTATTATTTAAAAAGCTTATAATCCATTTCATATATTCATGTGGCACCATTTCCTGTATTCGAATTTTTTGAAGTTTTTCCACATCTACTCTTTCATACGCATTTGATATATTCACTCTTAAAATCATTGCGTAATATTTTTTAAACAAGTTGTCTTTGATCCGGTGTTCAATTTTATTGTTACAGGTTTGAGTGAATGTTTGTTTTACATACGCATGTCTGTTCTCCGGAATGTACTCTGAAAAAGACTTTTCCCTCATTATACTGTTTGCAATTATACAATTGATTATTTGAATAAAAATATTGTGTCTAAAAATTTCCAGACTGTTGGGGTGTTTACCATCAAGAACAAACCATGAAAGACATACTTGTTGCTAACTAAATTGACATTTCAAACTGTCAGTTCACAGCCAGATTAGATGGACGTGAAATTACCTTTCCGTCCCAAAGTGGAATGGGTCTATAAGGAATGGAGCGAAATGGAACTCCAGTGTGGATTGTGTGAGCCGCAAATGAGACGAATCCTACGGGAATCCTAAGCTTAAAGGAATTCCGCTGCTACAAAAAGGTTTTCCTCCAGCCAGGGGAAATAAAAAAAATACAATCGAACTTGCGGCAGTTTTGGACGATCCAATAACAAATCCATTTCCTTCTCTATCATTGTCGAATTTAGACTGGACGAGGCAGGCATTAGTTCTTGGGATCTTAGAAGTTGGTGACGAGAATCGAAGACGAAATTATTTGAAAAACAAAATAAATGCCATTGAAATCAAATGTCAATTGTGCCTGCTCTAACACAACTTTTAGGCCAAAGTTTGTGAGACAGGCTTGCCAGTAGACGACAGACACGATCTTATCATTAGCATTAGCTGCACTCACCTTAGAATAATTATGCACAAAGATCTCGAATTCTTCGCATACAAGGTCCAATTGACTCAGATTTCTTGGTGACCCAAATTTGCTCAGAAACGGCCTATATTTGCTCGAAAAATAATCTTTTCTGATGAGTTGCATTTTCATTTTCGTGCGACCAAGCGAAATTTTCACTTGAGTTTTTGAAGAAGTGGTCGTTTCTTTTGTTATGTAAATAAAATGCGGTAAATTAAATGGCATAGTGATGAATTTCGGGTAAACTGCGAGCTTTCAAAAATAATTCCCTCAAGGAATCTTCATTTCCTTTACCCTTTTGTTAGTTATAAGTGATGTGTAGTTGGCGCTCTGTAGCAGGAAAGTTTTAGCTTTTCAAAAATCCAGGAGAAACTGACCCACTCAGCTGGGAATAGACACGTTGGGCAAACTTCCGAAGGATCTTCACAAATTATGCATCCTGCATCGACGCTGGCTCGATAGAATAAGTCAGATATAAAACTGTATTATTTTATTGTTTTGGAGTCAGAATTTCGTACTCTTTCTGGGTGCGACCATAGCCTAGCAGTACATTCTAACCTTTTACCTTTATTTAAGAGCACACTTCTTTTACTTGCCCAAACTGAAATTTCCGCATGAAGTGAAATTTCTTCACACTACTCTCTTCTCCGTCATCGAGAAATATCGCAATAGCATGTAGCAAGTACACGTTGACTTTGACTATAAGTCGCTAATGTCGTAATGATGGAAATATTCCGATTCCGAGAATGAGCCGAATTTTATCGATCCTCAAACCTCGAGCATCCCGATAAAAACATGGCGTCCCGAAAATGTCCAAAGTATAACGAGCTCCCGAATGCCTGATATTTCGGGATAGCATGTCCTAACCGATTCATATTTACTTATAATCAAAATTAAAATGTACTACATGTAATTTCCCTACCGAATATATAGTTATTTTTTTATGTCTTATTTAATAACAGATATTAATACTTTAATAAGCATTTTTCACCCTCTTTTGAGTCTGCAATTACAAAGCAGATCAAGTTAGTATTTTTTTAATTTTCCTTGGAAATTCTCATTAATTTTGAATTTGTGTAAGTATCTGATCCCCACTCCATCTTCGGGTCTCTTTCATATTTTTATCCTAACAAAATAACATTTACAAAATTGCAAAACTTTTCAGGAGGTCTGGATTGAAACCTTTTTTCAGTGAATTTTAAATATTTCCATTTTATCATTCATATTTTAATCGCAACGGATATATGTATAATAGTTTTAGAACCGAAATGCTGTTGAAATAAATATCGCCAAATAAAAAACTGAAAATTACCCAAATGTCTTTCATGAAAAAAAAAACAAGATTTAGTGCTTGGAATCCCTTTTTAGAGCGTTAAATGATTTCCCAAGCGGATCTCCCTAAATCGCGTCTTATCGAATTCCCACATGATCTACTTTGTTGTCACACATGTCTACATACGTTTCGCCGTGAGATTTAAATTTTAAAACGACGTTAAACGGCGATACGATTTTTAGTGACACGTCGAACAACCAGCAGCCCATTCAATAATGTTGTGATAATCGTTGGCATCGTCTGAAGAAACAATGTGTAATGGCTTTTTGATGGGATCGATTCATCAATTTCTGACAGCAGCACAACATAGCACAACGCACGCAAACTTTGATTGATTGCAATTCTGTATCACGACCTCAAGCCCTTCTGCATGCTAATGCCAGTCGCAATCGAGATAGAGAAGCGAAATAGGTGCTTTTTGAAGAATAATAAAAACCTTCTTCCAACTCAATCACGAGCAGGTTGCAATTTTTTACACAATTTTGTCCGATAACAACAAAAAATGATTTTATTATTATTCTAGAGAATTTTCTATTCACCCTCGATAATTTGCATGCCATCGTTGCAGATAAAGGACACTTACTGGTATCTGAAGTGAGTAACGTAGCGAAAACATAGGCCCGTTGGAGAGGTGGCTCGTGAATTCCCACGATTTCGTGTTCGAATGCGAGGACACTGGGGACGCATAGAACAGGGCATGAATAAAACATTGCGTTAAGTCGACAAGACGTATCATAGCTGAGCTGTTGGCTTTGAATAATTCTGTCGTAATATGCAATAACTGTAATAGAAACAAAATGTTCGAAGATAATATGACTGAGGGAAAAAGTGAAATCGTCAAGGATGCGATGTATTTATTTTTGCTCATTTCTTCTGTGATTTGTAGTACTCGTAATGGTTCGGCTCTCCTGGGACCAAGAACGATTACGACACGCTTGATTTTGTCGTAATGTGTTTTTTCAGGAGATAATGGTGACATTTTTTTAATGCAATTCACATTGATGTCTTGCATCAATAATCATCGAAATAAAGTTGCAAAGAAAGGTACTGCTAGCTCAAAAAAAATGTCACTAAGTTTTCAATCAGTATAAACGAGATATCCTAAAATCAACTATGTATGCACTATATCTCAAAAAACCTTCTAATTAGGACCTCATGTTAATTCGCTTGAATGACTTCTTACAAAATGCCATCATCATGTAATTATGGCTCCGAAGCACCACAACCAGCAATCATCAAATTTGTAACTATTCCCGACAATTCCTAGTTTTGATTCCTTTAATTGCTGCTTTCCGGCGTCTAGTTTTCAACACAAAGTAAAATAGTTGGACGCTTCTTTTGACTCAACCGTCTGCACCATAATTTTCGCAAGTATTTCCCTTTCATTATTAATATGATTTGGCTGCAAGTGGCGCAGGTAATTGTAGTCAATCGATCAATAGATCATTTGCTTTGCATAAGTTTTGAAATTGGCAACATGTCACGAATTGCAACATTCGTAGTAAACCGCTAGTTAGTAATTGCATGGGCGTTTTTACAATCAGGTTACTTACTACATATGCGTGCATTGGCAGCACAGACTCGTGCAAATATAAAATTGATATGAATGGACTAAATGGAGAGGCGTTTATAGTTTTCTTGGTCTCTACTTAGCATATTATGATTGGGTTTTGGCGAAGGTGTGTCATGTACGCTATACATACACTACATACAGACAGCTAATTAAAGTTTAACATGTTTAATTTACATATGGTGGGTTATGTCATGGCTGTTTCCCTTCAGCGAAAATATATGAGCAAGAAAAAAAGGTTTTTATGCGTTTTAAAGGTTTTTCATGAAAAATCTGTGCTGATCAGACCCATTTTCATAGAAAAAAATTAAATCGACCAACTAATCAAATATTTATCGGAATATTACACTTGTATCTCAGTATGTACTTGAAATTTTCTGGACCCAATTATTGATTTCAATTCTTTGTAAGAGATAGAGAGGCACAGTGTCCGTCACATCAGTTCTTCAAACCGACTTACAGAAACTGTGAATTCGATAGCCTTAAAACCATGAGCGAACAATGTACGATCACATTTGAGATAAAAAAATTGGTTTTGTGATGTGGCATGACTTCGGAAGGCATTAACAGGAAATCGGCACTATATGAAGAAGTTAATCTAGTGCTTCCCGAAACTAATTTTTATATACTTGTTACATCTAAGCTTTTTTTAAATGGCAAATAGGAAAAAAAAGTAAAGCTCTGTAAAGTTAGATGCAAACACACTTTTCTCTATGTTAAAATCATATATAGTCAACTATTTTCCTAAATACATATCAAAGAAAGAAAACTCATACGGCTTTTCCAACTTTTCGCAAACCGGACTTTTCAATCTGCCACACCTATAACACTTATGTATTTTGACAAGACTATGATTTATTGTCTGTAAGTAATTTGTACGTATAATTCAAGACAAGTTTTGCCAAAATCTACTGTCCCGGTGGAATAGTCAAGTGGGTTACTTTCGTACCGGACATCATAATAACAATTGAAGAAAGACTATAAAAGAAGAAAAAAAGGGTGCATAAGTATTGAAAATAAGAATTAGGTTCATATCCCTCCTGGGAGTTTGTATCGAAAAAGGATATCTTGTGGTTAACCGGATCTTCAAGATGAGTTATGGTCCTGTACGTGGCATGGAAAGCAAATAAACGTTTCTTGCATTCATCTCGAGGAGATATTGTAGCAGATTATTATTAACTGGCTCCGTATTCAGGATTGAATAATAATGTCATCATTAATCTTGAACCGAATGACATTAGAGTAACACGCATAAAATTTTGATGCTGGACAATTGAAAGACCTGTGATCGATTGAATTCGAAAACAAGTTTCTTTACAATGGGATTTGAAAAAAAAATATGTTAGCTTTAACGTTATCAGAAGCTAACAAATTGCATATTTGTTTACATGTCATTAAACATGTGGCTGTTTTGTATAGCATTCTCAAACTTGAAGTAAGAAGTCACAGTGAACAGCTTACGAGAAAAAAACCCGAATTCTGGAATGTTTTGAAGAGAAGCTGTTTGGATGAGTTTAGATTAAGAGTGACGTTTACAGATCAGATATCAGAAATTTGAAGAGTAGAACAAGGTAAGGTATTCAAATCCAACCCTCATGGGCACTTTAAACCGCAGTTTGTGGAGCCGGTGTATCAAATTCGATTATATTTGAGGATTCGATTATATATTATTTTTATTAAAACGCAATGAAATTAACTCAATACAAAGCCATTTTAAGGATAGCTGTTTTGCAGCTACTAATTTTATTAATCCGATATTTGTGAGAATATCACATTAAATCTGCTTATTTGTTTGTACTTGTGTAATATTCTATAAGTGTAAGCCAAACAGTAAATGATAAAAAATCAAATAATTATCATCCAAAAAGAGCCAGCAGGCCAAATTAGTATAGTCGCTAAATATAAGATTTTTTAATGTTCAATGCTCTTTAAGTAATCTTTTTTTTAGACTTGTGCTCTTCGTTCATTTGTCAAAGTTTTAGTTATTAAATTAATCATGTCTTAGTTATTAAATTTTTTAGTTTTAGTTATTAAATTAATCATGTTTTTCTTCTAATTTTCTTCTAACTAATTTCATAGTCATTTGAAATAATTCGTTTCTTGTTCTTTACTCGATCTCAATAAACATCAAAGGGTTGTAAAAATTAGTCTTATTCTCTAGATTATATAAAACGTTTAGGCATTAAAGTAAAACCACATTTTAATAAAAAAACCGATTTTTCCTCTCGAAGCTAGATATATTTAATTTTGTGACAAATATCGATATTTTGAGGGTAATCTGCCCTTTTCTTCAAATATAGATATTTGTCTTAAAATTAAATATATTTAGCTTCAAAAGGAAAAATCGGTTATTCATTAAAATATTTTTTACAAGCTGGGAAAAAATTGGTACACATTAAAAACAATTAAAACCACATTTTCATTTATGCCTGATGAAAGCATCAAAGTAATTGTTCTTCAAGCCTTTGCATTGATTCATTGGTTTGTCAAACACTTGACGAGAACATATTATTTTGGGATGTGCAAGAAAACTCATGATTACTTTTAAATTGTATGAGGCTAAAATTTAAATTTTCATTAAGTACTGGGACTATATTATACTAATACGAATAGCACCTCACATTTTGCAAATATCATTAGATGTAGTGGATGCTTAATGTGTTTATTTCTCGGAATTCCTAATGTCCTAAGTTATAAGCTTAAATACACTGAAAGAAAAATCTTGGTAAAATCAACAATTTTCCTTAGTTGTTTTTGCGTCAACTACGGGCTATAGTTAAAACAACCATAAAAAAATAGTTGATTACTTTTATGCACCATGACGCGTGGTTAATAAACAACGTCCATGGTGCAAAAAAAGTAAGCAACCACAAACAATGGTATTCCAACCATATACATAGTACGAAATATAGGCAGGGGAGGCGTGAATGCCGCAGTTGAATTTGGTGTATCACAATGCAGCGACAATGTCGCTGTCAATGCAATCAAGGCACCAACCAAATTCATTTTTTTTTCTTTTGTATTGCTAAATCCTGTTGTACGAGGATTAGGTTGGCCAGACCATTCAACCTAATTCAATCAGATTTACTTCAACCTAGTGGTGATGCTAACCTATGGTAGGTATCACCCCTAGCGGTGCGGCAAAATTAGAAATTTGGCAAATTCTGCCGCTGCCGCAAATTCGGCCGCTGCCGCAAATTTGGCCGCAGCCATTGTGCGCGTTACCATACAAAACAGTGCTTTCTAATTTTTTGACTGCGCTTTGCCGCAGCCCACTGTTTTTCTACAGCGGAAAACGCTGTATTCTGAACAAAATAGCGTCATGCAACGTAATATAAAGGCTTCACAGCATAACATGAATATGAATTATATCGAAAGCAAACCGAACACAATTTTGCCATGTATCATATGAAACTTCTATGATAGAATAGGAGTATGAGTATGAGGAGTATGAAAAATCAACAGTTTTCCTTAGTTTTGCCATCAACTAGGGCTATAGTTAAAACAACCATAAGAAAATGGTTGATTACTTTTATGCACCATAACGCGTGGTTGATAAACAATTTCATTCGGAGCATGAAAAACGTCCAAATGTTGAAACTATTCTACTTTGCGTAGAATAATTCCAAAGACTTTGCTCTCTGAATTACGTTTGTTTGAAATCAACTATTGCAAAGTAGTTTAAGTACCATAAAAACTGTTGATAATTCGAAACGTTGAAGATTTGAGTTAATTGATGAATATTTTCTATTTATCAACTAATTTTCGTGGTTATGAAACAATTAAAACAGTTGATTTCATGAACGTTGCGATATTTTTTGTATAATCAGAGCCAACTACTTTTATATCGTTAAATTAACTATATTAACATAGTAAAAATAACTATTTTCCTTAGTTCATTTAACGATTTTGAATGAATCGTTGCAATACTATTAAAAATAGTTGAATCAACCAAGAGTTTTTCTTTCAGTGTATTCTACTTTTCGAACATATTATTCTCATTTCTAGGGCTGTTAGTGCATCGAATTAACAAACATATTTATTTATATGAGCACAACACATCGTCATTTGAATCAGATTTTTTTTTTAGCAAAAAAGAATAAAACTGAAAAGATTGAGCTATGAGTGAAATATTTGAAATAATACCGTAAACCGCATTGAAACCGCCAGTTTTTTTTTTTCAACGAGAAGGCGAACTTGATGTATTTTTTACTAAATACGCAACTGAAATGGCCCTCAAGTGGCTTCCAAAATTTTTAAGTGGAGAGGATGTTGAAATTGAAAAAGTATTTTTTTGCCATTTCACTGTTACATTTATCTTACTTCATTGTTCATTTTATCCGTTTAACTCTCCTTCTTTTCTTCTTTTCTTTCTCCTTTATTAAATCATTCCATTTATTAAGCCTTTTGTTTTAGTTTTTTCCAGGTCTCTTCCATTAAGGTAGTTGAACTTTCTTTGATGAAGGTTTTTTTGAGGTAATCTATTTCAACTGTAAATATTATGCTTGCGAAAATTACTGCTGTTTGCAGTTTTATGTTGTCATGGCTATTGTGTATTTTAAATTTTTAAAGTTTAAAATTCTTATACCAGAGAATAATCCAAAACTCTATGCTGAACATTTGTATATTTTAAATGCTTTTTTTCCAATAGGTGTCAGATTTAGGCCCATTTGTCTTCTTTTCGATTTTGTGCCTACATTGGCGGCTGCTTTTCGGATTCAATTGTATTCTGCTTTTGAACTCAAATGGTGTTTTGTAGAAGCTTGACTCTCACAAAAACATACGCACGTAGTCACTTAATTAAAACAATTACCCTGAAACAATTCTACTGCAATTATTATACTTCAAATGAGATGATTCAAAATTGAAATTTTACTAAGTGGTTTCAAAAGTGTGCACTTTTTCTCATCAGACATCACCTCATAACATATATTGAAGCAGCATAGCATATACTATTCAGCCAAATATTGAATCTTTATTTTCAAAATTGATTGTAATGCTTTATTTGTTTGCGCCTTAAACTTCGTGCGATAAATTTGAGTCTAGCTAGTTAATTTTATTTTGGACCTTGTAAAATGTAGATATTTATGTCAATATTTTTTGTTGTTTTCTTTATTTGTTTCTATTGATTAATCACCAAAGGTTAGGTTAGGTTAACGTGGCTGCCGATCTTCAGAGGCCTGACGACCAGCACACATAGGCACAGGAGAGGCCCGTTGTGATACCACAATATTTTAGTGACTCTCTTCTACTCACTAAAGTCAGGAAACCATTTGCTTCCTTTGAGAAACCGGACTATCCCCTTTAGCTCTACCAGGGACAGTTCCGTCAGCTTTGAGAGAAAGGGTGCACCAAGTGCCGCCAGTCTTCTCCTTGCCAAAGCCGGACACTGGCACATGAGGTGAAGGACGGTTTCCTCCTCATCCTCAGAGCCACAGCTCCGACAGAAGTCATTAAACTCTATGCCCAAACGTTGTGCATGCCGTCCTATGAGGCAGTGGCCCGTTAGAACGCCCACAGTGCAACGAAGGGCGCTTCGAGTTAAGCCTAAAAGCTGCCTGGTGCGATACGCATCCATGGATACCCAGGACTGCCTTGTTATCACACAGGAAGATTCATCTGCCCAGGACTTCTTAGCGTCCTCAAGATATTTTTGCCTTATGGCCAGTTTGACCGGTGTCATCGGTATACCTATTGAAAAGGAGCAAGAGACCTCAGGTAGCAAAGTTCCAAGCCTTGCTAGCTCATCGGCCTCACAGTTGCCCTGAAAACCCCTATGTCCAGGTACCCAAATCAATTGAACAACCGAATGTCTCGACATCTCCCTAAGAGATGCACGGCATTCAGCAACAATCTTGGACATTGTACAAGGGCCAGCAAGGGACTTAATAGCCGCTTGGCTATCTGTGAAAATACCAATATTGACCCCGAATATTCGATTACACAGAAGCCAGTCGACTGCCTGATAAATAGCCACCACCTCCGCCTGAAAGACACTACAGTGGTCTGGTAGACGGAGGGACAGCTTGAGATTCAGCTCATCTGAGTATACACCACTCCCAACTCTATTGTTTAGCTTTGAGCCGTCAGTGTACACATGGATAAGCCCATTATCAAGGGTGATACCATCACACCATTCCTCCCTGCATGGAATGCGAGTTGTGAACTCCAAATCCAGTATGCATTGAGGGGCGATGTAGTCAACAACCGCTGGTGCGGGTACTCCCTCGGCCAAGATCCTCGCATGACCGAACTCTGTCCTATTCCATGCTGAGATACAATTTAGTCTCACAGCAGCAAGATTAGCTTGCTGTGAGATCAGTAGGTTGGTTGGCAGCCAATGTAGCAGCACAAACAGTGCCTTAGTAGGAGTGGAGCGGAGCGCTCCCGTTACCTGTAGTGCAGCCATTCTTCGCACTTTTTCAAGCTGCCCTTTGCAGGTAGCCTTAAGAGCACCCTGCCACCAAAACGCCACCCCAAACAACAGAATTGGTTCCACCACAGCAGTGTAAAGCCAAGCAACAGTACGAGGCTGCAATCCCCAACTCGCCCCTATGGCCCTTTTGCAACAGTAAAGTGCGTTGAAAGCCTTCCGAGCTCTTTCTGCCACATTGTACGTCCATAGTAATTTCGAGTCAAGGATCAGCCTTAAGTATTTGACCTTCTGGCTCAAGTTAATGGAGACCCCATTCAATTTGGGTAACTCAAAATCAGGAACTTTGTACCTCCTTGTAAACAGCACTAGCTCCGTTTTATTAGGATTCACATTCAAGCCGCACTCACGACTCCAACGCGAAATTATGTCAAGAGAGTGATTTAACCTCTCCGATAGCGTAGATAAATACTTTCCCGACACTGAAACAGCTATGTCGTCTGCGTAAGCAATCACTTTGCAGCCGGCGCGGTCCAGCTCCCTTAGAAGAGTATTCACCGTGATGTTCCACAGCAGGGGAGAGAGAACTCCACCCTGAGGTGTGCCCGTGCTGACTCCTCGTCTTACGCTGGCATTACCCAGCGTAGAGATTACAACTCTACTTTTGAGAAGCTGCACAATAAAAGCAATCAACCGTTCATCCACATGCAGCACCGAGAGAGCCTCAACAATTGCGTTAGAATTAACGTTGTTGAAGGCTCCCTCGATGTCCAGGAAGACAGCAAGCGTGTATTCCTTTAGAGCAAGAGATTTCTCTACTTGCTCAATAAGGACGTGAAGAGCGGTCTCAACAGACTTACCTTTGGTATAAGCATGCTGCGACTGCGAGATCAGCATAGGATCGATTGATCTTTTAATATGGTAATCAATTATCCTTTCCAAAATCTTTAGCAGGACGGAGTTAAGACTTATTGGACGATAGTCCTTCGGCTTAACATGCGTAACTTTTCCTGCTTTAGGAATAAACACCACTCTGGATTCCCGCCAGCTGGTGGGAACATACGAGAAGCGTAGACAAGCGTTATAAATCTCCCTGAGCCAAGGTAGCGATACTTCCATGGACTGCTGAATGTCAGCCGCAAGGACGCCATCAGGGCCCGGGGACTTAAACGGCTTAAATGAGTTAATGGCCCACCTCAGTTGAGAATTTGATATTCTGAACGGCGGGATTGAACTGTAATTTTTCTCCGTCTGACACGCCACTTCTAGAGGGCAATGATTGCCCGGAAAGTGTGCGTCTATCAGTACTTTGAGAGTATCTGCGCTCAAACTAGTCCAAATGCCCTCAGGATTCATGATGCACCCCATAGCTTTTGGTGTCGCGCTTAAGACCTTACGAAGGCGATTTGCCTCGCTGAGACTCTCCACGTTACCACAGAAAGATCTCCATGAGGACCTCTTTGCCTTACGTACGGCATACTTAAAAGCCTTAAGCTTCGTTTTATACATCGACCAGTCATTAGATCTTTTTGAGCAATTGAACTCCCTCCTACATTCTCTTCGCAAGGTACTGATCTCCTTATTCCACCAGAGGGGCTTGGGATTTCCCCTGCCCATGGGTGGCTTACAAGCTTCCCTAGACGCGAAGTTGAGAGAACTAGTAAGGGTGTCAACTGCCTTATCCAGTTCATGATAGCAGTCAATGCTCTTAGGAACAATTTCCAGTGAGGATCGAATTAGAGAATTAAATAGCTTCCAGTCCGTCCTCTTTCTGTTAATAAAGGCTACCTGCTCGGCAGAGCTGCGGCCAGCCACGTTGTACGATATGTACCTGTGATCAGAGTAAGAACACTCCTGTAGAACCCTCCAGTCACGGAGAAGTTGCGAGTGCCGCCCACTAATCAAGGTAACGTCAAGCACCTCCCTTCGGTTTGAGGTAAGGAAGGTCGGTTCACTGCCAGTGTTGGCGATGAAGAGGTCGTGGGCAAGGATGAAATCAAGAAGTTCCTCGCCTCGACCATTTGTATTGGAGCTACCCCATACTTCGTTATGAGCGTTAGCGTCAGCTCCCAGTATCAGCGGCACACTTATTTTCCTGGCTTCAGCCACGATCCCCCTGACAATGTCGCAGGGAGGGTTAGTGCCATGATCATGTGCCATATAGCAAGAAGCAAACCAGCATGGTCTTTGGTCGCATTCCACTGCAACAACCATGTTATCCTTGTCACAGAAGTGATGTAATACAAGGACATTTATGGTTTTCCTGACAAGAATACAGGCACGTGGCTTACAAGAGCCGTCAGGTGTTATCAGTCTGTATTCATTGGTGCGTAACCCGCAAACCCGGTTGTTAACAACCCATGGTTCTTGGATGAGAATTAGCTCCTCCTCTGTCCTAGACAGGCGGAGTAGCAGGGCAGCTGATGCTGCTATGGAATGGTGAAGATTCACTTGGAGTACCTTCACCATTAATGAGCTAGTTAATTAGGGTTAGGTCAAGGTCCTCCCCCTCGGACATAGAAGCCGTCCCAGCCTCTTGCTCTGCGCCCAGAGTCATGAGGTCCAGGCAGCCACCCAACTCGGAGGCAGTTCCGACACTAACCCCATCGGCAAGGAGGGATTCCAAATCCGATTCCTCATCAGATTTCTCCCTCAGAGAGATATCAGACCCTTTTTCAGGTGGCTCCACTGTCGTTTGGGTCACCATCTTTGGGTCAGGCATGGCAGGTATCGTATCTCCCGAAGCAGAGCTCTGTGGCCTGTCGCTTCGATAGGGCCAGTTTTTCGTAGGGCCAGTTTTTCGACCCCGTACCTGATGATGCCCTTTCGAGCATCCAATGCCGGCAGTGCCTTATCGTTGATGACGAAGAGGGCTTCCCGCCGAATTGTCCACCGGCTCACCAATCTTCACAACCCTCCAATCCTCCGTAGGAAGATCAGGGTTGAAGAGCCGAATAATGTCCAGGACCTCCACTGGATCCGAATGGAAAGCAGGAATCCATGTCCTGCATCTTGGCCGACTGGGGATCTCATCCTTGGACACCACTTTAATCTTGGCGCCTGGCCAGAGTTCCCCCAGCTCGGAGATAGCCTGCTTGGAGAAATCGGCCGATCGTTGGTCTCCACACGCGACCAGCCTGATTCCCTTGTGCCAGCCCGCGTCATTCACCGTAGGTGGAGGACCCGAGCTAGCCTTCTGCAGCTTACAGCAGACTACGAAAAGAGCCTGCCTTATCTTGAGCCAGTTTTCGGAGGAGATGATTCCATCTCCCTTGCTGGCATCAATTACAGCCCAGACAAGGCACTCTTTGGCCATTTCATTAAACGGCCGAGTTATCCCTGAAGGGCTAGTTGTTGTCCAAAACAAGAAGGGAAAATGTGTTAGCAAATTAATAGCCTTTATAAGTAAATAGTATCGTTCAATATACATATGTATATCGAAGAAGTTAAAATTTGTCACATCTAAAGTAAATTGAAATTAATAACCTCCCACTGCAAGTGGTCACATCAGTCAACCACATTTGCCTGTCATCTCATTTAAGTACGTAAAATTTGATTTTGTCGCTATACAGAACGGTTTTCGAAAACTGAGGATTATTATGAACACAGGCTTTGACGAATCAATCACTTCTTTCGATTGGTCACGGAAATAAATAAATTTTTCCTCACTATTCGTTTGTGGAAACATAATTACTTGAGTGTCATTCTAAGTTTTTCTTTTAACAACGGCTTTCCAAAAATTTCCTTAATCTCACTGCATTTAACCTGCTGCCAAATGTTTTGCTCATGCTTTGTAGAAAGGAGTTTCTTTCGCCCTCGGCAACTTTATTCTCCGTCATATTTACATTTTTACTATATTGCCAATCGGTGAAGACAACTACTCTTATCTTGCCAACTACTCGTATCTTGCAAACTTAAGTTACCTTTGGTCGATGGTAGTATCCTTCATTTTGGCAAATTGCTACAACTCTCACTGCTGTTTTCATTTCGTTAAATCTCTCTCTGCTGAAGCAAAAATGGTTTGTGCCTTCAATTTTGAGTCAATCAAAGGATGCTTTTACACTCAGAAGCATAATTTTTGAAATAAATGAGAGTTTTTAGAATAAAAGTGATACAAATACATATACACATAACATTTTTAAATAGAGTGCGATTTTGAATATTTTTTATACTTGCAGATAGTATATGCCTTCAATATTCTGGCTATGTATTTTATTTACTGTTATAGTCTTTCATCATTATAATGGCGCAACAACCGATACTTTGGTATGAACGTGTTGTCATTCAAAGTCCCAGACATTCTCGTTATACGCGAATAGTAACCGGTGGCCTTTCTATAAGCTCTCGAGTTTTATTTCTTTGGCATCTATGTGCACGCTCAGTGAAACTGGTCCTGCATAAGCGCCTTTTAACAATATTACTTCCTTTCCAATCGACATTCCAAGTCGGACTTCTCTCATGTTGTTTTTATAGTATAAACTACAGACTGTCGCCTAATTAAACTTTTAGCGCTTTTATCATTTTTGAAACATTTTATGAAATGTAGTTTAGGTTCAGCTTTTCTGTCTTTAAATTGCCATTCAATTTATTTTTATAGCACCAATATTAGCGAAAGAAAAAATAGCATTCAATTGCACTACGAACGATTTTCAAAATATGATATGAATGAGCAAAACACACCTCTAGTATCCTTGTAGCGTTCTTATTATGATCTAAAGCTCTGGTTGGATCTAGGATGAAAATAATCATCTTATTATCCTTTCGGTGTCAAAAAATCATTTGCAAAAATTAACCCGCTTAAGTGAGTACCCCAATGGAGGACAAATAATTTGTTAATTAAATTTCGTTAGTTAAATTTCCCAACAATTTACAGGAATTAAATAATATGAAAAAAACTCAGCATTCATTTTCACTTGAGTATATACAGTATAATACAGAGGTTGAACAAATTTCTTTCATAAAAATAATATCTCGCCACAATTAGGTGAACTTTGGTTCAACTCGAAGACGCAGAACATGCAGCTGGGGTCAGAACTTACAAATGATTGCGTTAAAAAAACTGAAGCCGACCAGGTCAGTACTGAAATAATCCTTCGAAAAAAGTCATTGAGATTGAGGACCAACAAATTATTTCGCCAAAGAAAAGTCACAGTTTGTCTGAATCTATATTAGATAGACTCTATGTTCTTAGTTAGGGCTCAATTTATAGAACAGTGGAACTGATATTGTATGAATAATATTTCATAATTCATGTTCTTAGTGAATGTTTCGTCGAAATACAATGACTGTACAATATTTAAAAAAGTGCATTTCAACGATTGTATTTGCCTTTCAATCGTATTAGCTCTTATTACCAAATGCTGACAGCGCATTTTAATTTCAACTAATTTACTTTCGGTCAAAGGTTAACAGTCAAAGCATTACAAATTTTCTCAAGTAGTATTTACAATCATTTATGGGAAGATTATCATAGCAATGTACATATTCTCTAAGCCTTTCATACCCTCATCTATTTCCTAATCAATAACGTTCAAAAATATCTTGTCACACACGGCTAAAACACAAGACATTTCTGAGTTTGCCAAGAAGCCCAAAAATGTCCGCCTCGGAAGAGCACATTTACTCGCATCATTAATATGAATGAGTTGTTGTTTAAATCAGTGGGCGTATTCCTGCCGCAGCCTCAGCTCGATTCTTCAACCGTAGCCTTCAGCAAGCCTCAATGTAATTCTGATATTTGACACTCTGACACGAAACGGAATTCTTTTAGCCACACAGCCCTTGATGACCCCGTAGAAGTCGTGGCGTGCATTCTTGAAATCTTCGAAAATCGAGGTCCTCCGGGTGATTTGTTGTGGGAGCCGGATAATAAATCGTTTTCATGTTGTTTCAATTGTTTTGATTGACACATTCCAGTTAGACGAAGATAAGCTAGTGACTGACTGGTGACTAGGTGTCGAATCCTGATCACTACCAATTCTATATTTATTTTTGTGTGTTTGTTTGGTGTTGCTGACTTGCGTATGAAGTAAATAGATTAATGTTTTAAAACATATTTACGTGCACAAGACGAAGCTATTAGGCTTTCATGAGCCAGCAATGGCAACTCTAATTTAAGGCATTTGTTTTCATTTATGTGAATGTTAATTTCGAAATCCGAGCTACACTTCTTTTCGCAGACGAAGATGATAATTGGATACTAAGGGCTCGAGTTTAAAATTCTTAATTACATTCAATCACTGGGACCATTTATAATCAGCGACCTTTTCCCTTTGCGTATATTAACAAGATAAAGGCTCTTGAAGGAGGTTTGGACATATATTCCGGGCCTTTTAGTGCAAGATAGAAATTGAAACAGACGAGAATTAATTGAATGCTCATGGAAGATGTCAACGAGTTCTAATTGATATTTTCAAGAAAATCGAAATCAAATCTTAACTGAAAATTGTATCTCGGGACTTTCGTCTCCGACACATGCCAATCAATTTCCAACTCGAAGAATGGAAATAAGCATGTGCTCAGCGGCAACATCAAACATATCTATTGCGGTATTTGTTGTGCTTACGGTTTTGTTTATTTGAATGTAGACTTGTTTGATAAAATCTATGGAGAAAGAAATAAAAGTAAAATCAAATATCTGGCCTGCGAAAAATCTAGAACTATATCATTATACAAATGGAAATTACTTTGTATCACGAGTGACACAAACTCCCTGCGGTTCTTTGTGAGTCATTTACATATTTTGTACTGCCGTCATCATCCTCTAATTTATAATCTTCTTGTGAATTAAAATGAAAAAAAAAACACAAAAAATCACCCTCGAGCAATTTTTTTCCGAAAATATCCATGAACATTTACTATTCCTCCTTTTGCAGTCGACAATACTACCGATATTTGGCTTGGTCAAACTGTAGCAGTTTTATCTTAATTTTCTGTCATAAAAATACGAATAACTTAATTCATCTCAGTCGATTGCGAGTCAAGTTGGCGACTGCCATTATCATGAATATTACTGTTCGGTCATGATAATCTAATTAAGGGAAAGAAAAATCTCATTAACGACAACGCAAGTGACCTCGAATCAGATAAAGAAAAAATCATTATGGCAAAGGAGTTTTCCATCCTTGGTTGCAGAGGCCGTGCAAGAATTCAGTTTGTGTAATAGACTTTGGATATGGGCTTTGATGGCAGATGCCACCCTATTGTGATGGACACAGCTTAACGCAAGTTGCTTTCGACAAATTCAATTGCTTCCATTGCACCGACTTCGTAAATCTCTTCCGATACATTAAATGCACCCAGAAACGCAATTATGTGCCGTTTATCCCAACTGAATCAGATAACAATGGACTGGATGACCGGTCAAGGTTTATCTTTTCACGTAGAGCCGTGTGTCGTGAGTAAACGCAAAAGGTCGTAAAGTAATCCTTGGGCAGTCGTAAAGGTGTCTAAAGCTTCTGTTGACGATATGGTCATGCATCTTGTATTGTTTTCAAGGATTGTTTAGTGCAGAGGTGCTAAAGATTTTGTGGTAACATTTGATGCTCTTGAAGGTTAGTCCAAACGGAGTGAATGGAATTTCAAAGGATTTATGTTCTTAGTCTTAGGTAAATTTATCTTTAAATCATTAATACAATAATCACCTGTGACGCATAGTGGAAAAATGTGATCATGTTTTTGGTTTGATTTGATAATATTGGATTAGTATAACTTGACCTTAAAAGGCCACGCAATAAACTGTTCCTTGCGAAATCGTAAACTCTGCCTGATACGTTTGTAGATTTAATGGTTTTGTTATAAGATTGTCGTTTAACTGGTGCATTCGACCACCGGCGGTCTGAATTGGAATTGAGCTTTTATTGTTGGAGAACATAAACTTCACTGTTGTCTAATCTGCAGTTCATTATGCAAGCGAGTATTTGGAGAAAGACTAAAAATAACGTGCAAAAAACGTTTAGTATGATAGACATTTTATGATGAGATAAGTTTGACTGTTTTATGCATTTAAATAATTCACAAGAGATAAGGAAATTGGTTGCTACTATTCAAATAGATATTTTTGTTCATTTTGCTGGTCGAATATATTTGATATAAATTACAATTGTGTATTATCGTGGCATTATGGAATCTCTCTCTGGCGGTTCATGATTCTGAAACTTCCGTATTTTTGTTTGCTTTATTTTCTCAAAATAATACCGGCACTAAAAATATAAACAACAGTATTTTAAGTATGGTGGTAGTTTTGACGAATCACTGGAATATGAAATCTGGTAAATTTTAACCAATATTTCATAAAAGTTTAAGTTTTTGGGATCCGTCATTCAGATGATAGCGCGGTATGTTCGTTTTTGTTTTTGATTTGCTCTATCTTACATTATTTTTATTTTTATTGCTTCAAAGGTGTGTAGTTCTTCTGTTTATTTCATGGTTGTACATACCTTGTTGGTTGTTTTAGATTATTATTATAAAGAATCGGTTGGAGAAGCAGCTACCGCTCAGATACTGGACTTCACTGGTTTTGCAAATTCTGCAAGATGCATTCAATGGCATCTTATGCCCAACGTCTTTGCTCTGCTGCCGATACAATTACCAAACTAAACAATTCTTTTGTTAGCCTTACGGAATCGCTAGCAGCGGTCGAGTACGATTTTAAGGAGCTATTGGCTGTTTCTGCAGTGGAGCCAAGTCTAAGACAACGATCTCTAGGTTTCTTTCTTGCAGTGACTTCAGTGAGTAACTCTTTGCGAACCATCTGCACGGATACTCGTCTGCAGCAAATTTGGATTCGGACTCTACACCAGACATACGAGTTAGATGTATACCAGATATACGTTACGTGAACTGACTCTTCCAGCCGCTCATGGTGTTATTGGTCACCTTGACTTCTGGCCCACTGGTATTCTTATCAAGGCCTTTGAACATCGTCAACGTCCTGTGAATTTTCGGGAACGTCGAACCCGAGCTGTCAACCAAGCAGCTTATATGACATGACTTTACATGCAAACTATAATTTATAATACCAAAATATTCGCGGTCTTAGAACCAAACTTAGTTCTTTTAAACTTTCTGCCTTATCCTCCTCCAATGATATTATTTGTATAACTGAAACTTGGCTCTCTGTTGAGATTGCCAGTGAAGAATTTCTTCCTTTGCACTGCATCTTCAGAAATGACAGGGACAGGGCCTTAGCCCAAAAAGCGGGTGGTGGTGGATTCTGTTAGTCATTCATAAATCCCTTCAATGTGTACTCTGTGAATTTGTTCCACCCTTTTTTGTTGAATGTGTAACAGTCCGAATTCCTTAATCACATGCCACCTGTCTACTTCTTGATTCTGATTACCTGTCTACTTCTTGTTACTCAATTATATTTTTACCGAATTTCCCCACTCTTCTGTGGTTATCTGTGGTGACTTTAACCTTGCGCTCATCAATAGGATACGGCATTTTTGACAATCGTGTCTAGGAATGCATACTCCATTTATCTTTCCTCATTCCTCTCTTACTGTTCTATGTCTCAATTCAATTCGATTTCAAATACTAACAATCGTCATTTGGACCTTACCCTCTCCAACATTACCTTCAATGATATCTTTCTCTTCTCCTCTGTCTCTCCTTCCGTTGACCCTGCTCCTTCACTCGCAATAAATTTCAAACTTGCTCATCCACTTCGAAAAAAATGAACTTCTTTTACGCGTTTCAACTTTTTCAAAACCTATTATTTGTGAATTGCTTCAAAACTGGATTCCATTAATTGGTATACTTTCTTTGATTGGCTGGGCGTAGATGCTGGTCTTTCATCTATTTATGCTTTAATTTCCAACTAAATATCTATCTACACACCTATGACAGATTCCCGCAAATCATCTAGTCCACCTTGGTTCTCTGTTGATGTTTCCTTCGCACTTCGCAACAAAGAACAAGCACGCTTGGTACACTTGCGTAGTTCCTCGGATGATTTGCTTCGAAATTTCCGCAAATACCGAATTAAGGCAAAAAAAGCAATTGAAACAGCTACGCGGAGATATTTTGCGCACATAGAGATATCTTTATTTTCTAATAATCCAAAACCGTTTTCGTCGTATATTAATTCCCTAAAAACTGCAAAACACTTACCAGATAGCTTTTCGTTTAACGATGATATCGCCCTTTTTCTCCAAAATGTTTATAGGTTATTTGCTGCTTTTTCCCCTCAACCTTTGGATCATCAAGCCCATCCAATCTTCTTCACAACAACACCCAATCATCTTCAGCTACTCGTTTTGATTTCATTACGACCGTCTCCTCTGAAAAAGAAGCCTTAGTATCCTTTTTAGATTTTACATGTTATTACGTGTGTATTTTTTAAGTCTCTATCTTCATCTTAAGTGTTCCTCTTTTATTTTATTCAATCCAAACTTGTCCACTGATGTGTTTCTTTCAGCACGATTCTCCTACTGTATGACCCTCATCCTTTCCGATCCTCAAATCGGTGAGCGTTGAAACTGTTTCCAATTACCGACCAACTTTGCTGCTTTCCTGAATTACGAGATTGTTCGAGCGAATCATCCACAACAGGGTATATGGTGCCATTATCCATTTGCTCTCCAGGGAGCAATATGAATTTATTACAACAAACGAGGTCGACTTTGTCAATTCCTTTGCTGGTTCGTTGGTTGCTGGACAACATGTTGAAGTTATCGGCACGGATTTTGCTAAGGCATTTGACAAAGTAGACTATTCTGTGTTGTTTGATTAACTGCGCAATTTAGGCATATCCCGAATCATTCATTCCTGGTTCTCCTCCTATATTGTAAACCGTACTTGTCATGCTGTCTTCAATGGTTGCGTTTCTTCCCCTTTTCAACATTCATCTGGTGATCCCCAAGGCTCCATCCTCGAGCCGCCCCTACTTGTATTGTTCATTAATGACTTTCCCAGTTGTATCAATTCCGGTTCCCTTCTCTACGCGGATGACCTTATGCTTCTACATACTATTTCTCCTTTTGAAGACTGCCTGCTTCTTCGATCAGACCTTACTGCTTTGAGTGATTTGTGTGCTGCTAACTCTTTTTTCTTGACTAACAAACCAATGCCTATCCACTTTGATTATACTGTCTTCGGTATTATGTTACTGCATGGAGACCAAAATAAGGACCTTGGCGTTATATTTGATCTTCGTCTGAAATTTGATGTGCATGTTCAATTCATTTCCTCGAAAGCGTCAAGAATGGCAGGACTCGTTCTTCGTTGTTGTCGTTGCTCCCATATCTCAACTTGTGCCCGTCTATTCACGTTCTTAGTACGTAGCATACCAGAATACTGCTCGCAAGTGTGATCTCCTCATTTTGTGTACTTGTTAGATGCAGTCGAGTCTGTATAAGTTTAAGTTCCCCTACTGTCCTTACAAAAACGCTTAAAATGTTTAAACCTCTTTCCATTGCACGTTCGCAGATTACTTCATGAATGTTTCTTGTACAAAATTTATGTAGGCCTTTGTTCTATAAATATTCCTGTTTCCGAATTTCTGTCAATATTCCTGTTTTTTATCAGATCCCAGTCTCTTTTCACCAACTCTTTTGCGCGTGCTCAAGTATTATTTCATATTTCATAGTATTATTTCATATTGTGAGTGCTAAGAAATCATAATGCGTAAGAGTTTGGCTCTTCTTCCGTACCTTCCCTTAGCTTTAAGAGGAATATGTTTCAAATATTGTCAGAGCCTGTTCGCTTATAATTTTGCTTATAATTTAATTGTCTTATTTGCTATTATTATTTTTCAGCTTCTTTAATATATTATTACATACTATTTATTCATTTTTACTTTTATTATTCTATTATTATTATTATTTTTCTGTTGCTAATTCTGAATCTACTTTATTGTAATATTTTCGTTACTTATATTTGGATTACTGAATTTTCAAGCATATGCATTTTTTAATTTTTGTTTCTATGTATACATCTTTCTTTTCCCTTTTATAGTTGGATTTATGTCTGTGAAATAGATTCTAAATAAATAAATAAATTATGAACTTTTTAATATAAAGTTTTATCTTCACCTGTAACTGGTATTTTTGTTCTGAACGAAACCACATGCAGAAAGAACAGTGTGTTCATTTTGAAATCTTTATTCTGTTGGCTTATTTTGTTTACAAGACCCAACAAAAAAGCATGCGAAAAATATTTTCGACTCTGTTTTCTGAACCAGTATTTTTTTTACACCCAAACAGTATTCATACTTAAGCCCTGAAATGTATTCGACGTGAAACGAAACGAAGTGTCAAATCCCATACAAAATCAGCCTGGTGCGGAATTTCGTTTCGTTTAGTTTTGCTCGTCAGTAATGTGTTCGAAGACGTATAATTGTCTTCGAAGACAACGCAGTGACTCGCTCTGAGATGGCGCTGCACTATATATAAGTTAAATTTCGCGGCCATTTAATGACCCAGGTACCTTAAATTGATGCGAAAAATGTGACGGCTCATAATTTCATTAGATTTTGCGGATATTTGATTGAAAAAATGAACAGCGCATCCTTGCAAAAGTAGTTTTTGTTTTGCTGATAATATCATTTTTGATGCCAGTTAGTTAAATTTATATGCACCGAATTCAAATGTAATGCACTTGTTAAATGTCATCAATGGCAATTTATACTGCCCCCGGTGTCGGGGTGTGGAACTTTATTTCGCTCGATTCCGCACAGACGTTTTCGCTGTATTTCGTTCGTCGAATACATTACTAGGCTTTATTCAAAATGAAAACGGCGAAAATAATTTTTATTATTTGTTTTTCTTTGTATAAGAGTATAGGAACACTTTCAAAATTTGGTTCTAGGATGAAAACTAGTTTTTCGAATCGAAACGTCATTTAAAAAAAAAATAGTTAAATAAAAATTAAGCAGCAAAGATTAAAATTTTGGAGTCAAGTCTCATCTAGTTTTTCATTCGATAGAACTCGTGCGTAGTCGATAAATAATCAAATCAAAATTAAACCTGCTCCCATTCCCCCTAAAATAAATTACTGCACCCGTCCGTTACATAATAATTTCCATAATCACTCTACCGCAACATTATCTCTTCAATTCAACCTAACCGAATTCGATTGATTTCGTTAAACCAAACTGTACAACAATAGAGCTGGATTAGAACCCAACGAAATCTCACCATTAATCAATTTCATATATTTGACAGACAGATACTTTGCAGTCGCTTTGAATAATTCATATTTCAACACAGTACGAGTATGCTAGAAGTATAACCATTCATAGCATGCATTTCATTTGCGGATTGTAAGATTGAGTTTCCAATGGAAAAAAATTGAATGTTTCCTTGTACAAATTTTTTGTGACTTGGATTCTGCCCTGCAACCAATTTATTAACTTCGACTGAAAGTCGAGTCGGGATAGAGAAAAACATGTCATTTTTCATCGGTATAACTGTGTCAAATAAGATGAGGCGTGCTGAGTGTCATTACTTTGGGACTGAAAGACGAGGTGGTGCATATGATAGATTTTTGCCAAACTGTTACTATTCAGTAGGAAATTGCTTAATCATTGCCAATCAGCAAAGTTGAACGGGTAAAACTTTGTATGGTCGCCAGTCCGGATCCTTCAACGTCAATTAAATTATTTGCTGCTCCTGCAGAAGATACAGAGAATAATCGTACAGATCAGTGGTGCTTCACATTTTGTTGAGATGTGTATTCAATGAGTTCTTATTATTATTGATTCATTTTATTATTGGCTACGACTGTTGGTGCTCTGGAGAATATTGTCCAAAATCTTTTACTACGAGGAAGGATTTCTTCAAGGAAGAAATCCTTTTTTCTAGAGAAAAAATAACCATTTAAATCAAAATTTTAGAGTCTAATAAATTTACAGACAAATCGTTCCAAATTAAATAACGTTTAATTTTCCAAAAATATTTTTCCAGATAAAAAACACCAAAAAACATATAAATCGATAAATTTTCACAAATTTTCACTTCCACCGTTGTTCACATGAAACATAGACCTTGGTACTAATTGCTAAGCGGGTTGGGTACGAAATCTCGTATTACAATATCCCGTTTACAAAATCCCCATTGCAAAATCCCGCGTTACAAAATCCTGCAACATAAAATCCCATAAGAAAAAATCCTGTATTACAAAATCCCGTATTACAAAATCCCGTATTATAAAATTCCGTAATACCACATTACGATTTAAAAATCCCGTTAGTTTTGCATAATATAGAATCAGATGCGGCGGCGCGCCTGATCCTATATTATGCAAAGCTACGGGATTTTTCATTCAGCTATTTTTTTATTGTAGCCAAAATTGACGGTAGCTAAAATTTATGGAGGAAAATCAGAGAAGAAAAATTTGGCAAGGTAACAAAAAATTTAAAAAAATTATTAGAAAAAGGTCTGAAACTCAAACAATCGATTATTGGAGAAGAATCGCGTACAATATGTCTTTATGTTGAAATTAATTCCTAAATAAAAACTTAAATCACTATGTTTTTGTGATTTCATTAAATGAATCGGTTTGATTCCATGAGATTTTAAGTTTCGGGAATTTGACTTTCGGGATTTTGATTTTCGTGATTTTGATTTTCGGGATTTTGAATTTTGGGATTTGTAGTTTTGGGATTTTGAAATACAGGATTTTGTATTTCGGGAATACGGGAATGTCGAAACATACGGCATTTTGTTAATTCGGGATTTTTTAATTCGGGATTTTGATACGATCCCAAATTAAAAACATGTATGGTATACATTTGCAATTTTTCGTACATGAATTGATTTAAATAAATATTAGAGCCAATCATATTTATTTAAGTGGGAAATGAAGAAATATGTTGAAGTAAGCCCATGAGCTTAGCGGCAGGGAAAAACCATATTGTAATGGCGAAACAAATATAATAATGTCTCAGATGGATGGAGCAATTGCTGTAAGGATCTTGAAGTGTCATTTCTGTCGACTAAAGTGTCGATACGGGTGCGTTTCGATCTCACAGTTTAATTTGGAATAAACCTGACAGTAATTATGCATAGATATATGTATGGTATGGTCATATATATAAATGGTTTGTTTTAATTTTTTTTTCTAAGAAAAAAACAAAAAAAAACAGATATGGTTGTCATAAAACTCTCAATAATTTTGAAAGTGAACAAAATGTCATCAAATATATTCTCCTGTACAACAAACATTTTTAGCAGCTATGAGAATATAATTATTGAAAGAGTTTCTATGTGAAATTGCATTGATCTTCAAAATATAGTATTTTCTTGTGTTTAAGGTTTATTTGCCCAACGCAACATTTCAATAAGAATGAATTTAATTGGGACAAGTAGAAGCACTCAGCCAATCCTATTCCAGAAAGAAAAAAAAGGCTTTATGAGCTTGTAAATCACACCGCAATTTTTTAACCGTTTTGTTTTAGCATCGTTGCTCCTCTGAATGTAAATCGAAGCTGAATATTTTTTTTAAAATTAAATCTGACACTTCATATTTTAAATTACCTCAAGATATTTAAGTTCCCAGAGAGTAAATAGGGCATTAAAATTGAAAATCATTGAACTAAAATTTCACAGTATTTCTTCTGGAAACTTATGATTGACCTTATGATTGATGAACTATTATCATAATGAAATTTGTGGGTTTTTTCTTCAAGGGGAAATAAAAATAAAAAAAACTGCGGAGTTGAATTTTAGATTTGATTTTGGTTTTTTTTTTAAATGAAATAATTTCTTAACAATTTTGATTGACAATAAAATCCTCAAAAAATTCATAAAATAGACAACTCTTTTCATGTAGCTTCTCCAACTTCGCTTCAAACTTTCTTGTCACCATGAGTATCAAGACATGATACATTGGTGCTATACTTTTCAAGAAAATTGTCCTCAAATTGATTAGGTTGGAACAACCGGTAGTTCATGATACTGTTTTAATGGAATGATATATTGTGCTTGCATAATTTCTAAACGAGACAAAAAATCAGTTTCGAAATACGTGTATGCTAAACTATTTCTTCAGAGCTGCAAACAAGAAAATGTTTTGAAAATGATATAACCGTACAGACGGTATTTGAAAACGTTTTGAAGCATTATATGTATATTACCAATAAACACGCGCTCTCAAAAAAAAAATTCTGCATAACATTAGGTCAATTTATATAGATAGTAAAATTTTATGGGAGTGAAAAGTAAGTAATTATTGGGTCCATTGTTTGCCCTAATATATTAGGAAACAATAACCATATAATTAATCAAAAGAAAAAGTAGCCCATTTGATGCTTTGATCCAATTAGTGATACCGACAGCATAATTTTCTTCTAGTTTAAGTTTTTCAATTTTGTTATTATCTTTGCCTTATTAAAATAACAGAAAATTTAAGGTTAAAAAAGACTATTCTTTTGCATGAATTTCATCGATAATGGAATATTATTCATAGAACCATTCCAGGCAAATGGAACAATCTTCTAGTTTCTTTCCAAAGCACATATGGCATTACAGAATACCCAGTTTGTTTCAACTCACCAGACTTGGAAGTTTTGCGGTTCTTCGCAATATTTTCTTTCATATCCTTTCTTCGTCTCATTAAAGTGTCTTTTGCACTTTTTTTGCATTCATACACCTTAATTTTTTTTAATCCTTATTTTTTGGTGGTGAATATATTACTTTTTCTCATTTATTTTATGACATATTTTCTTTCGATTGAAGACATTGAACTACAATAATCCAGGCAAATTAGACAAAAATATTAGGATAAAGGTGGATTTTGGTGTGAACCTTAATATTGACGTTCTGAACAAAATGTCAAAAGTTCCTCTCGTTCCTAGTATTACGTTACAATTTACACGGGGTCAAAGGTCAGCAAAAGTAAATATCTCAGTAATGATCTTCTCTACAGAAAAATAATGTATGGCGAATTCGTAGCTTAGAAAATTCCCTTAAAAAAAGATTGGAGAACTTTTTCTGGTAACCATAACTGTTTTTGCGACATTTTGATTCATAAACAGGTAACTTTAATGTTCCCCTGTATTTTTATGTTAATGTTTGCTTCTTCATAATCTTCTTTTTCTTGTTCTTCTGTTGCCTCCTGTATTTCCATGGATCCAGTCAGGAAACAAGGTGGATCTAAATCATCAGTAAGGTCGTAATCATTGGTGTTATTCATCTCGGGTGATACAGTTAAGCACGCCTGACCATGACAATTACCACAAACTGAAGAACAATATGACCCACCTCTTCTGAAGCTGCAGTTTAAGCTGCTGTCCTTGGTGCAATTACAAAAAATTATATTTAGCAAAATTTCTGGAGCAGGTGGAAGGAGAGTTTGAATTGGCTCCAAAATGGTATTCCTGAACTTCTATTCCCAATCTTCAGAAATGAGCTCGTTGCTTAGTCATATTTAAACTTCGCAATAAACCTGATATTAATGATGCCATATGAATAGATAGTTGAACAGGTTTTTTGCGCTGTGTAGATCTAATTAAAGTTGAATATATGTGAGTATCAACAGATACTTCTTGTGCTTGGGCTTGATACATAGCCAGGAGAAGACGAATTCCATTGTTGAACACCAACTTTGGAGAACACTCCGTCTTACTAAAAATTTTATTAATTATAATAAAATATGAGCTTTGGTTCAAGCTTTGTGAAGAATACATTTATGTTTCTATTTTCGATCTTCCAGGTTTCAAAAAATAAATAATTTTATCAACAGGAGCTCATGCAGGCAATATTACTAACAAGTCTATGTCTTCATCCACAGCAATACACATTTTTCTGGTGGGTTCTTCGATTGCTGTTTCAATGATGGGAACATCATGGTCATTTTGAGCTTGTTTTACACTGATATTACCTGATATTAATAAAAAAATGAATCGATAATTTTTGTTGGTATTCGCAAGGAATTGTTCTTGACTTGTTGGCTCGTCAACGAGGATATTAGCAGATGAAATTTTTTTCGCATATCGACAACATTGCTCCGCAGCTTTGATATTTTTTTGATTATCGTTATAGCCATCGAATCTAATTAAGACATTATGATCATAATGTCTTTTTACATAATGCACATTATTGTCAAAAATTGCATCAAATGATTCTTCTTTATTTCAATTAACACGATGTAAAAGAAATCCTCCGGCAATAATATATGCTACATTTGTAGTATATAATTCAACACTTACTGAATCAAATGATTTATAAATAGAAGTTTTTTGATTTTTACACATTCCATTTTCATCGAAGAGTGACAACGGATATGGAGCTAGTTCATACTCAAAAAATTCTTGAATTTGGGTGTCAAAGATTGACAGATATACTAGTGTGTCGCGATATCATGCGTGGCATCACAGGGCGATGATACGAAATAAAAACAATTTTTACTTACAATGTTGCAGCTTTGTATAGCTCCTTTGTGGAATATCCCGTACATGGTGCAGCTATAGAGTTAAAATCCGACAAGAAAGTAGCGAGCAGATGTCCCTCAAGGTTTTATGGCTAAGGAGGGGAACTTTTTGGGGCACCTTTTTGCTCCATCTATCCTGAAGTGTGGTAGATATTTTCGTTTATATTTTTGTTTTTATATGCCTCTGAAACGTAGAAAAACATATTCACAAATATTCCAAACCGTAACCAAAGTCGGATAATATAAACATACCATTGAGAAAGTGTATACTGTTTGTTATAACTGTTTAGATCAATATATCTCAATAACGGTTATCGTTACAAGAAAAAGTTTTATAATCTTTTTTGTAAGACATTTTTAAAGCTACAAATTCGTCTTACATTGTTTTTCTGTAGAGATGATCATTTCTGAGATATTTACAAAAAATCACTTTTGTTGACCTTTGACCGCCTTTAAAATGTAACACAATGCTCAGATCGATCAGAACTTTTGACATTTTGTTAAGGACGTCAGTATCAGAGTTCACACCTAAATTAAGCTCTCCCTTAATTTTTCCGAAGCACCATGTCATATTTCTTTGGATAACAAGAAGCCGAAGTACCTTCGCTGGCCACCTGTGGACTCTTTTTCAAATCACTGTAATTAGAACTGAACTTTCTTTAGTCCTTACTAAAAGTTGAGCATGTCAAGCCGCCAAATGAAATCCCTCAAAATTTTCGTTAGAAATCAAAATAGTAATAGGTTCAATTGTAGGCTTATTGTGAGTTTTCCAGACGATGCTATGGAAAAGGAAGCGTACCGAGATTAAAGTCTTCAAAATTTGGTTTACTGCTATTTTCGGATGTCATGCAGTAACGAATATCGCAATTGGTCTATTGAAGGCTCTGAGTGTGACTGTAGATGGGCAAAGGATAATGTCAAAACGCTGCTTATGAATTTCTCTGAACCGTAAAAACCCTCACCATACCCCACTAAAAGATTTTTTTACATATATCATCCGACAAAAATACGCGTATTCAGGTTACCGATAAAATTTATAATTTCATTTTTAGAAAAGGTTCGTTTCCACTGTCATGAAGCTCATAAGAGAATTGAAAGTTTTTGAGAGCATGAAAATTTTCGCTAGTCATCAAGCAATATCTTCGAAAATTTAGGATGCATGCTTGTTCGTTTTGTTGTAAACCATGGTGTATCTCCCCATAATGAATGAAATAACGAATAATGGCTCTTATTACTAATGTTACTTTTAATATTGACGGAGGCATTTTGAAGGAGTGCTTTTCTTAATCCGGAAATATTCAGATGAACGTATGGCACATTAATATGACTTGCAAAATTTCGCCCGTAAAGGTTAGTAATTCAATTTTCTAAGTGAAGTATTTGCGATTGGGGTTTGGTAGGAAGACAAATATGTGTAAGTTCGATGAATGATCATTAGTTTGTCACAAGAAGTCTTGCACTAAGGTTATCTTGAAAGTGAATCATTTTAAGTAATGAATTTTTTGGTCAAAATAGTAAGATCCACACATATCCTTTATCAACTAATGAAATAAAATTTGAGCTTTATTGTACTGCCATTATTTTAATACTTAAGAGATATAATCGTTCAATTGGGTTCAAATCAAAATTTTTATCAACACAAGTGGTGTGTTTCTAACCAAACAATTGAACCATAAGCACATTATTCTAGCCCACGAGTCAAGTGACTAATGAAGACTTTTGTTACTTGAGTTGAACTTTGCAATCATTTCTGATATTCATTCTCAGCATTAACTCAAGATTTAAAAGCGGGTAACAATATCATTTCACAATATCCTCTGGACTATCTATTCTCAGCCCTGCATCATTTCCATTTCAAATATCATTTATTCTCGTACTCAGGATGGAAAACATGAATTTCATTTCTTCGTGCTCAAGAGCGAAAACCATTAATTGGGATTAATAATGACGTTACTTGCAGTATAAGAAGCGCTCGAATACTGGTGTTGGTTACTTCAGCGAAATTTCCATTTTATGCGCAGTGCTAATAATGAATAATGATTCGGTCCATGCTTTTTCCAAGGCGACTTCAACTTGAAGATTGCCAGACAGAGAATCTGGGCGTCTGGTGATGACAATGACTTCCTTCTTCGAATTTACCTTGCACTCTGCAAGTCTTTATTTTCATATGATTTCAGTGCAGCTTCGAATCTCGACACTTTTTTACGATGACATAAAAATATTGAAAATTATTATTTACATTTACACCTTTCTGAATATAAATCTGGTTGGCAGCTGTCGTTTTTGCGGCTGATATATTTCCATTTCGTTACATTGAATCCAATATGGGAAGATGATAGCTTAAGGGGAGTGATTTGATTCTTGCGAACAATTTATGGCAAAATGATAATAACCTAGTTATTATATTAACATTTCAGTTTTTATTTGTACATTCTTTAAACTCCAAAATTTGATCAATGAGACAAACTAATGAAGTATACCTACTTGTATATCCCTTAGTTTAGTTCTTCTTTGAATTAACTTAATGCCCACTTTAAACCAGCACTCAATTGTGTTGAAGTTTATGAAAACTACGAGATTTACAGTTGGCTTCGCAAAAATCCTCTCTTGGTGCCATCAACATTCTGTTTGTTACAAAGTTGTTTTTTTATTAATATGAAACGACATTAAAAAAGTGCACTTTATGTGCCACGTTAACGGTTCCGTGAAACTAGAACGGGTGGAATACACAAAGCTGAGTAACCGGGATAAACGATAAAATGATGGGATGTTTTGATGAGGAATATTTTACAGCTACGATACGATCCAAGCCAACAATCATACAGGAGAAGGCAAAGTTAAGATGCCATTAACGCCTTCGTCATTCGTTTCGCTCACTAAATGAAACTTGTGTCGTTTGCTTTTTGTCCTTTGTGTCGACAGGATTCCGTGCAGATGTCCCTAGTAGTATATTGTGAGAAGTACTACTAAGTGAAATCATGGAAACGTGACGAATGTTTGATAATTGCAATTTAAAGTAATGTTGTTTCGAAACTTTCGCGTCAAAATACATACAGTTATTATTTTGTGCTGTAAACCATGTTTGTATGATTCAATGTCTGCAGGGTTGATTTTTTGGTGTGAAAAGGATCCTGGAATATTGGACCTGGAAATTACTAATTTCATTACAAACATTAGCAACTGAAAAAGACATATCGTAATAATCAACAATCAACAGTTTCTTTTTCGAGCAACTAAATTATTTTCAAAAGTTACTGAAAGTTTGCAAAAAAGGCGTAGGCTGATATATTCTTTAAACTTAGCCCATGTTAATAAAACTACGCGCATGGATTATTCAAAGTAAATACCCTTTCAATTTTCATGTGTGAAAACAAACGAACCTCAACAAAAAAAAAATTTGTAGTGACGAATCCACTTCGTACCAATTTCTTAGTAAGAGACACCCTTTGTTCGAAATGTTTCGCACAAATAGAACGAAAATCTAATCCTTTCCCATGAAGTTTTCAATTTCGATACATCATAATCTTGGCATCCCTCAAAAATCTCAAACACAATCCAGTCGAAAAAAGGAATCACGAATTTGATTTGTCAAAAAACATAAACACTGACAAGTGAAACTAAAACGTTTTCCGGGTTTATCAAAACATGAAAACGGGAACGATTACCGCAGCGAAGAATGCTATCGAGAGCTAGTTTTTTTTTTTTTTGAAAAAGTGGTGTGCATGCAGTGAAACGTCATGACATCATGTAACTCGACATTGCCTGATTGAATCCTGCGAAGCGATACGGTTCGCTTCGAATTTCATGCTGCCAGGATTAAATTGAATTTTCAAACTTTGTAATTTCAAAATATGAATGTACACACGTACTGCATACGTTGCCGAGAACAATGGGTTAGCATGAGGGGCTCGAAATGGATGGATGGGTTGGCTCGTTGTGAGCGACAAGTGTGGAAGATAGCTTCCTGAGTTCGAGAGATGGAAGCAGGAGCTGTCTAAAAAGCGTAACAATGTTTTCCAGGATGTCTACTTGCTAACGACTTCTGACTAATATCCAATTTGGACCTGGTCAAACCCCAACTCAATTTTCTTGCCAAAAGTTAATATGGAACTAGTGTTCTGCGGAGAGTTGTAACCATTTATCGTAATTCAAAAACTTTTCGAATCAAATTTGAAGTTTGCCTTGTCCGAGCTGCATATGTCGAGCAATTATCAGCCAGTATCTTTTAAGTTATAACTGTTGAAGTCGTTGAGGGGTGAATTTTTGCGACATTAGGCTCTTCCCCTCCATTGAATGGATGAAGTTTGCAGAACGCAAGGCAATTAGCCGGTGAAAAATGTATTTTTCGATTCTATAGAAGTAATAAAATTCCTTAAAATATGTGTCTTGAAAAGTTGTCACCATTATAGTTTTACTAATTAAGTTGGCACTGCCAACAATGTAGAATAATCTTCTTCATGCAGAGACACATATGCGTGTCGTAATCAAGCATATACATGTACTTTTAGCAGCAAACACACAACATTTACAACTTTCACCATCTTTCGTTCGACTTTCCTCTTTCACTGCAATTCGTTATGGCTAATAGCGATTTTTCTTCCTGAAGCGAATGCGATTTCTCTCGCATGGTCGACAATAAAGGCAACAAAAGACAGTTTAACTATTTCGTTCTTATCTTTGTCACATATGTATCTGCCGATCCGAACGAGAACAATCATAAAGTGGTAATGGATAATATAAATATTACCACAAAAATATATCATGAATACACAATCGGTTGTGACTGAAGAAAAAGGGTCGTGAAGCGTGAAAAATCAGACCGCAATTTGCATAAATTTGAAATTTGAAAAATTCTGGTCTTGGTGGGTCCAACATGTTGAATTTTCAAATGGTAGGATGCTTGGGTTGAGCAGATTAGGAAGGTGCTGGAAATCAGTAATGATTGTTTTGTTTGGTTTATTTTCGTTGCGTTGCTTTGTCGTTATGAAATAGAATTAAATTGCAAGGTTTCATAAGCTTTTTGAAACAGTGTTAAAGTCTCATATACTACATACTCAATTTTCAAAGTGATCTAAAATTGAAAGAACAGCATTTGACATGCACTGGTGTACATATAACTGCTCTGAAGCAAAAACACTCATTAAGCTCAAAAACAAACTGAGTACAAACCATCGCATTCCTTTTGGTAAAATCCTAACCTACTTTCCGCCCTTTTCGAGAAACTATTGCATCAAAAACTGAGAATTGCACGGCTTCGAACAAAGTGAAATGCATCCAAGCGAACCGGTGCAATTCTATCTTCGCTTTCATGTCAGCGAACCGTAAAATAAGAAGCTAATTTGATGCGATGAGTAGAGTTGCTTTAACATGTGTAAGCCGTAAGTAAGTACACTTATAATTCCACTAATGCGATCGCAGTTCTGTTCATTATCCTCTTTGACTTCGAAACCGGAAATAAAACCAAAGTATCTTCTGTGTCAATTGATTTTTTGCACAACTATTTCCCTATGAAGAATCATTTTCGAATTTTCATCCACCATTGAATTTTACGATTTGAAATGTCATTCGTTTTTGGTTTTCTCATCAAGTCTACTTCGTTTGATTCACACAGCTCGATTCTTCCACTTCCGCACCGTGGGCGTCGACGCAATTCTTCGCCATTTCACACAAATTATGTGACATCGCCGTCGTTGCCCGAAATAAAAACATCAGACAATCGCATATTCTCGTAGTTCATCTAATGTCCATCATAAACAAAGCAAACTTATGTTGTGATTGGAAGGGAAGCAACAACGGAAAACACGCTCTGCAATGACGACGCATATCACTGATTCCATCAACGAAATTATTGCAATAACCATAACTATTTATTGGAGTAGTTTTCAAAGCAACTCTATTTTGAGGTTTGAGTGCGCCATATCAATTGGACGCCTCAGTTGTATGAATACATGCATGCAATGTACAAAGATTGCGCAGGACCCAGCCTCCCAGCGTTCTTATCGCTCGTCATTATTCACATTTCAATGATTTTTATGATTTTGAGGAGCAACTCTTGAAAAAGCAATCAGCAGCGCTATGCATTGGCAATTCGTTCCGTCATAAATGAGTTATTTATGGGCTATCAATGCGAGCGTATGTCAAACGCATCAAAATCATCAATGTGCATGGGAGGAGGGATGCGAAAACAAAACATTTCGCATTTCACATTTCCACTGGACGCCTGAGTTGCGGGCGCTTTTGAAGGGAACGGAAGTGCCGGGATGAATATGATTGACTATAGATTGACGCAGATCGCTCTTACCCCCGGCAGCGAAATGTCCTTCGACGGTGAATCACTTTCACACGTGATAGTGAACATGACGAGAGATACGGTTTTCGATCATGAGCTTCACGGCAGTTATTATCATGAAACGACGAGTACTCGTGTTTTGATTGAACAGGCGCGGTGGACGTACTGTGTCAGGAGATAAATGAATATTTCCTTCCGTTCGGTTTGTCGTGAGAATAATTCCGTTTATGTGAAGTAAAAAAGGAACTTAGGTTTAGTTGCGAACGCAAATATTATATTAGTTTACCAACTAAGCTTATACATACACTATTCTGCAAAAATTTTCATTTTACATATGAAGTTTAGTTAAAGATTTTTCAAGATTTACAATGAAAATCCATTCGTAGAGTAAGTTGATATTCTTGGGCAGGCAAATGAATCTATGAAAAAATTTTATATGATAAATAGCCAAAATATTTTAAAATTCAGGTGCAGGAGGATCTTTCATAAGACATGATTTGCCGCTTATAATAGAAATTCAGGAAAGTAAAATCTGGTCACGGTCATGAATATTCTGCTTTATCTGTTTGTAGGTTTGTTGATTGCATAAGCGATAAATTGTTAGCATTCCTCGAGAAAATCAATGAAACTCGTTTTCCTTGCAAGCCTATTAATCAGCATGTTAGTATAACAGTATTTGTCTCTCATAATGGACCCAATGACTTCAAATGCGAAAGCAACCTACATAAATCAAAATCACCATTGATGGAAGTAAAAGCATATGCCCAATTACAGATTGGATAGAATGAAAAAATAAAAAATAAAGAGTGAATAAGAATGTATATTGTAAGTATAAAAAATTAAGTAGAGTAGGAATTAAATAAAGAAAAGTTAAGTAAAACAAAATAGAGCAAAGACAGTTTAGGTATCAGGCAAGTATAGGTAATATGCAGTATAATAAAAAAAATCATTTGAAAAAAAAATTGGAAATAAAATTAATTAGAAACAAGTATTTTACAGTTATTTATTGAAGATGGCAATATAATGTGGAATAGGACCAAGTTGAAGACTGCTATGAGTGCGTAAGATTCGTCAAATAGGAGAGTGAAAAAAAGTAAGACATAATTACACAATCCACAATTCTACATCCACAAACACTTTACACTTGAACAAATACCAAAATTAAACATATACAAAGTAGATCAAAAAAGTTAGGGTGATAAACAAGTGGATACAAGTAGAAATACTAAACGCATTGAGACAGAAATGTACCACAAAGCCAGAAATTCAAAAAGCCCTTCTAGTGGTAGATAGGATATGAATATCGAATTTCAATTTACGATCAAACGTAGCCCTAAGATCAGAGAAATGTTCGACAGAAGAGAGGATAGTTCCACAAACAACATAAAGAAAGACATGGCTGTGAAGATTTAGTAAAAAAGACATAATAAAACATTTGGAAACGTTGACTTAAAAGCACTGAGAACATCGTTGATAAACAGGTTGAACAAAAATGGCCCTAAAATGGAACCTTGAGGTACACCAGAATAAAAAGACAAAAGTGAGGATGACAGGGCAAAGGTAAAGACAACAAATACAAAGTTGAAAGCAGCATAGTAGTCAGTAGTCAAAATTAGTTTTCTTAAAATTAAACCGACGCTCAGTGAAACATTTCATGCCATTCGATAAGCTGATGAACATATTAATAGAAAGGGGAGGATGATGGGGTTCAGGTCGAAAAAGGGGGTAGTAAAAAGGAAGAAGACTCAATGTTAGAGAAGATGAGGTCTAGGACCTTGTTATTAGTATTAAGGAAACAGTTAAATTGAAAAAGTGAGCAAGAAGAAAGAAAAGAAGATAAGGCAATAGAAAGGTTGTTGGTAGCGGAGAAAAGAGGAGTCTCATTGTACAGAAGGCATATTAAAATCTCCACAGACGATGACAATCGACGAGGGAAAGTAGGTGTTAAGATTAAGTTCAGAAAAGAACTGATCATAAGTCAAGAAGGACGTATTACAAGAGATATATAAGGTCGCAGCAAAAAGCGAGGATTTAAGAGACGAAGAGATACAGATTACAACACTGGGGATATAATCAGACCAAATCTTGCTGTTGAGAGTCTTAAGCACAGCAATAAATACGCCATCACCCTCAGACATATTAGTTGCCAAACCATTACGATTACAACGGTACTCATTGTTCGTAGGGAAAAATCCAGAGCTAAAGATGTCATCAGTGAGCCAAGTTTCCAACAAGCAAATCAGGAGAACATTTTCTAGTAAAGCTGCAGTTTTAAAGTTTGTAAGTTTCATTCTCGTACCACAAACATTCTGATAATATAGTGAAATGCTTTTATGCTTAAGAACTAGGCTCGGGCTCTCGGGTTGCTTGAAGATCTAAAAATTCGTCGGTTTTCCAAAATTTTGACTAATGAACCAGGAGGCCAAAATTTGGAATCAACGACAATATCCACCATTGGCAGATAAGGTTATTTTAATAGAAGCCACATATCTCCTAGGCTGGCTATCTTCCGTAAATTTGATACAGCCAAAAATATGAGGAGTGTAGCTAAACTTCTTGCAGATGTAGCGTTCCAGATGTATCGTACGCAAATTGTGACACAAAAACCTCAACGGAAAACATCATTTGCTAACGCAAAACATCAATACCCGTGAAATATTGGACAGAGTGAATATTACCATGTATGAATATGAATATACAGACGAAAACTTCTGACAGAATGACCAGACTCCTCAACAAAGTGATCGAAAAATATTCAAATTTACTTTTAATTTAAAAGCTCAACATTTTCGTTCGTAGTTTTCAACAGATATATGCAACGTTATTATTAAATTTTTCATTATTATTTTTTTTGGCATTCTCACCATAGAAGATCAAGGCCACGATTCTGGCTGCTATCAAGTCCAATAATTGCTTTAAGTATGATTGCATAATCTTGACACATGTCTGCTTACACAAAACACGCCATTGCACATTTTTATATATTTAAAGAATAATACAAAAGATAATATTTCAAGACAGGTACTGTATTTCATATAGTGTTTTTTTTTAACTATATTTCAAGTCACAAAGTTTATTATTACTATACTCAGAATTTGACTTATAGCTAATATGGCTTATAATTTATATGGCTTATAGCGAGTTGGCTTATAACTAGATTGAATAAGTACCGAGATCAACTTGTAATTTAATGTATGAAACATGACATGGTCAAAATATTTAAAGGAATTAGGTAGATTCCCCCTCCATACCACAAGTCTTAAGCAGTACTGCGGGAGCAAGATAATTCAATATATGAAATATATGTAATTAAACTGTTAAATACATAGCTAACGAAAACTGTTGAGCTTGTATCAAAGGAACCAATGATAACATGTAAATTTATTTGCTTCCTACCTAGATACAGAGACAAATGCGTATGATAAAAAAAAGTTTTGGGCATGAAAGCTGCTAGCAAGACTGATTTTCGATAAAATAGAGGAATTATATCAATTTTGAATGCATGTTCTACGAAACGTGCTCGTTATCACAATCAACCAGTTCTTTCAAATTTTGCTTACAGTCAGGTCCACATACTGTGTGAATTTCGTTTTCATCTAATGACTGCATCGGAAGTTTAAGGGCAAATAGTTTTCTTATATTTGAGTGATTATTCATGATGGTACCATTGTTTTTACAGAAAAAGATATCTTGTTTTTAGAGAAACACCCTGAAAATTATTTCAAAATGCCTGCTGCGGCCAAAAGATTGAAGATATTTTAACTTTAGTAAAAAAAACCCCTACAAATCTCCTTAAAAATTCATATTAATCGAATAATGCGAACCAGTCATCTCTGATTTAATGCTTTCGCTTGAATGAGCAAAATATTCCAACAGTGCCAAGTACTTTGGATGCCGAGAAGGCCTTCGACGTCGTCCGCTAAAAAAGTTTTTTGAATTAACTCAAGTCAACACTCAGCAGTCAGTTTAAATTGTCTTTTCAACAGGCAATACTATGTCAGTGTTAGTAGAGCAGAAACAATGGCATTTTCCAAAGAACCAATTGCATTAGGAATTACACAAAACTCTTTCATTGGACCAATTTTTGATAAAATTTTCATCGTGGAGCTCTCGGTTCTATTGGGAGACCCAAGTCCAGGGCGTCAAACATGCTGATGACAAGCTCTTATTCGCGTCGAGTAAAGACCTGTCTAATGCAGCAAAGAGCCTGAAATACTCCAGAGCACAGCTACGTCTATTTACTTTTATGAGAAGAGCATAAGGCGTAACTTTGTACATTTTTCAATTCTTTTAAGAATCGAGACACCCAATGGTTTGGGTACGCAACAATACGATGAAAACATCTACAATTACCTTTAGATAATCACTTAAGTACCTCATAATCGATTTCTATGAACTTCCGAAATTAATTTATTATTTCGAATATATCGCATGCAACGCAGATCATGCTGAAGCTGTAGTTCAAAGTTTTTTCATTGTTCTTAATGGTTCGTACTGTGGACTCATTTAATTTTAAAATATTTCACAATATCAGTGGATGAAATCTTGTGCTAAAAGTATGTTTCCCACAATATCTGATTAGGCGTACAAATTTTTGAGAAATCATAGTTTTTGCAAACATTCTAGATAAGCCTTATAGGAACTCAAATAATTGACAGAAAAGTGTTTGACAGTGTGAATCTTAAAGGTAAAGAACACTATGAAACCACTAAGCAGCAAAAAAAATTTTGAATTTAAAAAAAAAACATTTTAAAACTCTCTAGTATGACTCCACTTATATGTGGACGAAAAATATTAAAGGCTTATTGATATCAATAGCCTGCTGCTAAGCCACATTGGGCGCTTATAATATTTTACGCGACTTTTGATGCTATTTATTTCCTGATGGCTAATATTTCACATTGGGCGCATATATCACTTTACCCAACCATAGCAAATAGGAAAAAAGAGCTGCACGAAATTGTGAGAAGCTCGAAAAGTAATCATTGAGACGGTAGTTTCCTCTACGATTCTTAATTGTTTATTACTTCCTTTAACAACGAATAACAAAAACGATATCGTAACCAAGAGGTCAGTGTTAAATAAGGCACTGGTGTAACACGATTCTTAACAGTTTTGAATGAAATGACTAGAGTGGCACGAAGTTTCGCAGAAAAATTTTGCATATTAGACAAATAATTATATTCGAATTTGTGTTGTCTTTCACAATGGACACTTAAAGTTTTTCCAATGCGAAACAAACTGGCTTTTCAAATTTATATGGGCCATAAATAAGAAAAATTTGAAAAGGTTTGAAGGCTAACGAGTTGTTATTATTCACACGTTTGAAAATAGATTTTGATAATAATTTTTAAACTCGTAAGCCATATTTGATTAGTACAAGTGAGCAGAAAGTTGGTTGAATGATTCTGTGCAGAAAAAGGAGTGCCCAATTTCTTACATGATGGATGATATTGCTCGAGACGGATTGGCGTATCTGGAAGTGTTTCGGTTTTTATGAAAAAAAAATTATAAATAGTAATGCAATGTTTCGTTTTATTATGATATTGTTAGCTAGTTCAGCATTTAGTTTCATACTTTTTATCTTGAGTAGGTTTCATTTGCTCAATTTCGCTATTGGCATCGAAACAAAAGAACTTTGAATTGCTATTTTCGTAGCATCAACTTTGAAGTTTTGATTGTCTTACATCCAAGTCAAACAGATTCTCTTCATCTCCCAAGCAGACTAAATTTCCTGACACTTCAAAATATGCATATTTTCAAATTAACTTTCACGATGTCATTTTTTACTTTCAATGAAAGAAATCACATTTATCATCAGCTATCTGATGACACTTTATTATCGAACACGAGAAAACCTAAAAAAATGAATACTAACATTCAAATCGCCACAACAAGGTCTGTATCGAAGGGGGAAAATCGCAATGTCATATCATAGCGACCGAGCGATTTATCTTCTTTTTGAAATCTTTAGTAATTTATCCTAATATGCGACCTTTTCTGTGAAACCAATAAAAAAACGAAAGAGCTTCTTGTAAAATCAACGAATCTTTGGTGCTTGGTAAGGCAGATTTTTGTCATCTCGAAGAAATATCTACCCCAAGGGATTACGAGACAATTACGTATCGTAGCTAAGTATGCAGTAACGGACCAGGAATACTATCAGTTTATTGAATCAGTTGATAAAATCTTTCGAAACAGGAAGGGCCCAGGAAAACGGTGGTTGTGATGACATTTATAAAAATTTAGAAGTTGTGCACGCGAAATTTCATTTAATTTTCAAATGGTATTAGATGATTAGGATCTAAACAATGCACACATGAAATGTTGAAATGAACACTCCCTGAGCTCTTATGAGGTAAAAATATTTACGCCTGCATTTTTTATATTCATGAAAAATGCACTTTCACTTTGGGATTCACTTGAAACTTTTGTTTGGTCGAATACTCAAAAATGGCGACACTCACCACAATGAGAAATATTATTTGTTTCCCGGCAGTATCTATCTGCCTTACCAACAATAAAAAAAAAGAACTTCGAAAGTACTAGCATAGAAAACCTCACACAATGGACCACAACAACATTTGGCTACAGGACTCAACGCTATCGCACAGTACTTGCTGCAAAATTCGTAAAATCGAGATTAAGATGGGGTGAGGCAAAGTCGTATTTCGCCATATCTGTCAGACTTTCCGGTGCCTAACAACCTTTGCATATGATTCGGCGAATATTAAGGGTTGACAAGTAGTTTGAGATTTCAAATTTACAACCAAAGTAACGAGCGGGAGGGATTCATGCTGTATTCATTTTACGTCGAGTAATTCAATGCATTCCTCCGCGTGATTTTTTTGCGCTAGTAGTTTCACGATGGATTTAAGGGTGAATTTTGTATGTGGTTTTGAATCTGCCGTTTTTGTTTACTGAAGCTCATTGCATCAAGAAGAGTACAGAGTTTTTTTCTTAAAATCTTCCGGCTTGCGCCCCTTGAACGAAACACGTTTGGCACCATGATCGCATCTTTTTGTTGAAATCGAGCACCTTAGGGAGCCGAAAATATTTTCTCCGGTGACATTAAATGTGGTGTAAAGTCGCGTACTAATGCACCTTCAGAAATATAATATGTTCCGTGAGATGGTGGTATATTGAAACATGTAAACATTCATATTGTGTTGTATCGTACAGCCTACGAATATTGTGAGCGGAACTGTGAGATTCTTCAGTTTAATAAAATTTTATCGTCGAGGATGTAAAAGGTGGATTTAAGGCGAAATCATGATGATGTGAAATCATAAGGAAACAAATAAAAAGGTTTCCGAACGGCGACAATCGATGAGTAAAAAACTGCATGTGCAGCGACTTTTGTTGGATGAATGGAGTCGATATAAAAGCAAAACAAATTTCATGATGTGCTCTGTGACAAATGAGTTACGTTAGAAGAGGTGTTTACGATACGAAGTAAAATGTTTAGTTTCTTTACGAACAGGGGTTAACGTTTTAACCCTTTTATTTAAATAATGACGAAGCAGTCATAATATTCACTGGTTATATTGCACTCATTTGGAAGTTATATAGATAAATTGCATTGTGAAGCTGGGCTAATCTGAAAAGTAAAATTTTAAATAGATAGAATGATTCAGCAAAAAGTAGTATAATAATATAGGATATGCAGTCGAGAGTTGTTTTTTCGTTCTACCAGCAGCAATAAAAATATAGAATTGTTAACGATGTTTAGTTTTTACGAGGTACATCTGACATTTGGAGGAATGCTGCGTTTGCTTACAAAAGAATTCTAGAATCTCGTCATATGGTTCGAATGTTTTGATTACATCGAGCTAACCACCAATGATAGGTTCACATGAATACATTGGTTTTAAATCAGTTTATTTTCAAACGCAAAGGGATTTTTGAAGTTCACGTTTATGAATACTTTTATTATTCAAACTCTGAAAATCTTGTAGCTAGTTTGAACTTAATTTGAGTAGTATTTATTCATTTATTAAAGAAAACTCAATTGAAATGAAAAACAAAATTCAGCCCACAATGTTATCAATAAATTCAATTGAATTAAACTGTTTAAGTAAATAATCAATCATAACCTGTGTAAGAAAATTATTATTAGAATCACTTTTCTCCAATATTCAGTTTTTTTTATTTATTTACAAGAAGCAAGATGAATCATTGAAATTTTCTTTGAGGCTCGTTATCCAAATGTGCAATTTTCTAAGGATATGGACTTATAAAAAGAATATATTCATGTTAAGTTAAAATTAAAGTATCTTTAACCCTTTTGTGACATCATGCATGTTAGCAACTTTTCCGATTCCCGTCTGTTTCTGTGGGAAGAAAGTTTTTCGAATGCCAAGAAAAAGAAATAAACACTGATAAAGCTTTGTGCTTTAGTATGATAATGGTTTGCCTAAAAGTAAATAATATTTTTCTCAAATTTCTATTTATCATAGTTTCTATCAAATGCTGATCTTCACGGAATTTACAGAACCTATATGTGTATCAAAAATAAACATGAGTAATTTTCGATGAATGTTTGGGCAACCATACTAATTCAGCAGACACGTGAATTTTTTTTTTTATTGATTAGTCTTATCCTTTACATAGTTTGCTAAATTGAAATTTACCAAGATCCACTTCACACAAGAATGGTAGCCCTTTACTAAATTACCTATTTTCTAAGCACTCGAAACTTCAAGTAACGAAACTCACGACCAGATCGTCAAAACAATATGAAACTCAGAGGATATATACATTTTGAGTAGGAGCAGTTCATATAGAAGTTATTTGGAAGCCTAGGTAACCTTGTGGTGGTGATGCTATCTTGAAAAATCGAGCAAAAAAGAAATGCTTCATGACCTATAATGTTCCAAGCAGTCATCCAATTCAGTCACCATACACATTAGATGGACCTCATTGTAAGACAAATTTGATTGAAAAATTATGATAGGACTGCTAGTTGCGTTAATTTTCGTATATTGATGTAATATTTTATAAGTGATGGTACCATCGAATACTCAACAACCGACGTTGCTAGCAAAAGGTTGCCAGCATCAAGCATTTTCGTTATTTTCGTACCAATAGATAATCCAAGCATATTTTAATAGGATGAAAATCTACAATGAAAATAAGTTACAAATATTTACATTTTCTAAGCTGTGCAGATTTTACGGATGGTAGCCCCAATATTTTTCCAAACCTGTCACTTTCGATGCAGTCATTGGACACAAACCAAATTCACAGGCTAGTTTCATGTTGGCGTGAAGCAGTTTTGGTAGACATTTGGCTGCAACGCTGATAAAGTGCTACCAGCACTAGGCGTTTCCATTATTTGTGTTCTAGGAAGAGCTGCTGTAGCATGGAAGTTATAAACAACCAAAATTCTGCAGGCTCAGATTACTGCGTGCGACTTATTGAGCTACGTTTTAGCCAGTTTCGTCGGTTGTTTGAAAGCTAAGTCACAGTTTTCTCAGCGTGACGTATATTTTGGATCGGTGTTACAGAAATTTAAGGAGAGCTCATCATTAACCGCAAACAAGACCATGTAAACATTAATCTGTATTTGAGTAACAATCAAATATATTTAGATTCTAATAGCAATGACCCCAACGGAAGATATAAATAACATCGATGATAAAGTTATATATCAACTAGTTTTCGAAATTTGAGACCATGTAGGCTGCTTTTTGTGCACCCAAACAGATTTAAACCAGAAAGAGCCAAATCAGGGATAGAGGGTGCATCAGGCACAGACTTGTCCATTTTTGTAACCTTTTAAACCAAGAGCAATACAGAACTAAACCAGTTACCTTCGATGCTTTATTTTTACTTCGGACCAAAAATGATACCAAAATCCTTCTATCGATCCATATGCTCCAAAAGACAGCCAATTAAAAAGTAGTCAAAAGTAGTGGGATCAGAGGAACAAGCAATCATGAAGAGCAAGCGGGTTCACAGAGCACCAAACCTTAAAACAAAAAAGATGCTATTGTAAATAGCTACAATCATTTAGCAAAGCTAAAGCACGAAAAATTGGAAGGTCATCAGCATATAAAACATTATCAGAGTTGATATTATAGGCAATTATAGATTTCTTTGGGTGCACAACCTTTATTTTTGCCACAAATTCAATGACAACTCTTTATTTTATCTCCAGAAACATCAATCTGAATAAGAAAAGACTACTTAAGTAGAGCAAGGATAACTAGTCCAACAGATGTGAAATAAATAAATAAGAGCGTTAGATATATCACTTTTTTTCAAATAATTTACAATTTCTGCTCATTGAGCTATGATTTATTTTGTTTCAATTAAAGCATGTGGAACAATCCAACCCTCAATAATATTGCAGGTTAATTCGATATCGCTGCAAGTTTACTCATTCTACTCCGGAAATAATATGAAAACTATTATATTATTTTTAAATCACAGTTTTAACCTGGTTTTTTAATAAATCTATGTTCAATTTTTTTGTGATGTATTTAAACACTCGCATCAGCCGATGAATATCTTCAATGATTTTTTTTTCAAAAATTATCATAGATTTTTCAACAAATTTTTTTTACTGGATTGGCATAAAATACTAACGTAGAGTTAGTTCAAAGCTGCAGCCAGAACTATAGACTGTGAAGTGGTATAAAATTAATTAATGATTCAGATAAGACTTTTTTTTTATTTTCGCAACTTATTTTAACTTCCATCTTTTATTCATAGTATACCTATCTATTATTTATTCCCCCACTCAGAAGTTAGTTGATCTGAAGATAGATATAACCATCAAAGAGAAATTCACAAGAAAGTCACAATTATCATAAAATATTTGGGTAGATTATGCAAACAGCTTTGAATCAATGCTTTTATAATTTTAGATTCTCTGACATTAATTAAAGTGTAAGTTCAGTGCATCATCTTGGTTGGCAACATGAACTAATCCAATCAACATTTCTCAAACATTAAATGTATATGTGCATCCCTGTCCGTTTGAATAAAGACATCATTTGTATCAATATAGAAATCCGAGCCCAGCGCGGGTCATCATAACACTCTTCACCCGGAAGTTTTCCACAAAGGATATTACCCAACCGCTGGACAGTAATTTATCACTCATAAATCGATGCATGCCACAGGATATTTTCATAAGCTAGCTCGGTTGTCGTCATCCTGGAGCCAAGGACAAGTCACCGCCATGCGAGTGCAATTCGCCACCGTAATATGCTAATGGACTTCAATCGCTGGCGGAAGGTGTGAGTTTTGAAATGCATCTGGACCATTAAGTGTCGAATTTATGGTCATCCTGACATTTCAATTGTTGGCATCGCTCCCAAGTGCCGACCTGCAATAGTTGTTAATAAAACCCTGGATTGGAAATCGATCGAATCGAATCGGAATTTACAGCAGTACACCTCATTGAGCATTTTACGAAGAAGACCTTTTCGCCTCACGCGAAGCGAGGGCTGTGTTTGTTTGAGGAACGTACTCGCATTCTTCCTCATATCGGTACTTTAATTTTCAGCCACAAGCTGAGGGAATGGCGATAGCTGCTTCTAAAGTTGTGATAAAATAATTCCTGATTCAAGTATATGGCCTCATGATCCTGTTCACATAAGTTTACACTGCTATTTTATTTTACTATTTATTACTATTAAACAGCTAAGTTCATTCACTTGGCATTAAAAATAAAAGTCAGCCCCTACCTCCATCATCCAAAATCCGCTCACAGGTAATGCCTAACTTCATCAGTGCCGTTTAGCATAGGGTGTGAGCCACCGCTACTCCGAAAACAGAATCAAATTACTTCTACCAGATAAATTTTAAAATAATTTCCATGCATATGCTTGCCGATGCGTTGGCAGAAATGCATAAAACTTCTTGGTCGGAACGAAACGAAAATTTTTGCAATTCTGATTTCTCACTTTATTGACATCTTTATTGACGGGGTACGTCATGCGTATCTAATCGATGTCGTTTTGAAAAGAGGTCGATCTTCCCGTTGACTGATATATGACACGATTTTATAGTGTTTTTATTTTCTCCGAAAATTCATCGATTTTAATAGCTTGTGCCGCCAACATCTGTTGAAGGTTTTAAAGTGAATTTATGTGCTTAATAATGGATATTTAGATATCGTGGACAATAGGCTTTTGCTCTCTGCTCGTGATGGTATATTGTCAATGGCATCGCATATTTGAATAGCACGCGTAGAGGTTGATATTTGTGGGTTAAACGTATGTTAATACCTACATTTATGTATGTATATGGACAATCAACTCTAAAAGCAGAGGGGATATGAAGGAAGAGCTGAGAAATTGATGTTGAAGTTGAAATTTTTACAAATACAGTATATGCTCGGAAATTAGAACCAGTTTGTACATCGGGTTGTTCTAATTTTTGAAATGTTATAATTTTTGGACGTCTCTTTTAACTGTCACAGAAAGTTAAAAATATAGATGTATTAGTTAAAAACACTTTATTTTCAAGTAAATCAGTCTTATATTATCTCTTTTGTTTTACATTATTTAGTAATTAAGCTTTTTTCGACAAATAATCAGTAATATTTGTTTGTTTTTTGAGTTTTTTTGGGTTCCACGATGTCATTACGGATGGCTAATAGGGATGGCATGTGCTTAGCAGAGTGCAGCTCACTTCTTTTACACCATTTTATTAAATTATTAACACTCTCGATAGCTGAAGAATAAGGAACAATCGACATGACATCGATTACATTACCATTGCTGCTAAATGAAGCCTCGTCATTACTTTTATCTTCATCGGATTCTCAATTAAAGATATCTTCAGTCCATGTTTGGATTTCCTCAATAGTGACGAAGTGGTTGGGAACGATAGCTGCTAGAAGAGATTGGATTCTTTCGAGGAGTTCCGCTTCGTTTTGATCTCGATTTGCTAGGACAAATTCAGCAAGGGACAAATCGTCCTCGCTGTCAAATTCTTTGTCGTCCCAGTTCAACAGTTTGAATCAAGACTTTTTTAAATTTCTTGCGTCAACTCATCCCAAGCTTGACTATCGCGTCGCAGATAGTACGTCACTTTAAGCGTTTGTCAAGTTCACCACCATCGGCAATCAATTGTGATAGCAGTTTTTTTCTGTAAATGAGCTTTGTCACCTTTATAGGGTTTCGTTCCATTAGTTGCACAGCTGCGGTTACATTTGGAGGGACAAAATATGCAACTATATCGCCGTTTTTGCGTTGCAGTTTTTCAATAGGTGTGCGAGCAGAGCAATTGTCAATTAGCAGCAGAACCTTCGGAGGCAAATTATTTTCCGCCGAAAAGCGAAAAACCTGTTGAATAACCATACATAATCATTTAAAAACCTGAAATGAATCAGCAACTAATGAACTCACTTCGCCAACGAATATCCTGTGGAACCATTCATGAAAGATTCGAGACGTCATCCAGGCATTTTTTGAATAGTCGTATTGAAGTGGGTTTTCGAATCCTGTGAAGCATCTTGAGTTTTTGGCTTTGCCAATTACCAATGGCTTAAGCTTGTGCGATTCGTCTGTATTTGCTCCCAACAAAAAAGCAATACGTTCCTTTTGTTTTTTGAAGCCAGGTGCCTTTTTTCACAAGCAGCAACATATGTTCTGTCCGGTAGAGAACAAAAAACTAATGCACTTTCGTCCACATTATATATTTGTGTATCCAATAAACCCATTTCAGCTACCTTTGCTCGTAGCCTCCTTAAAATGGTACGATTTCGTTGATATCATTAAAGAGAATTTCGCCACCAATTTTCAAATAACGAATGCCGTGGCGATGTTTAAATTTCGTAAACCAACCATCACTTGCATTGAAACCATCTGCACTTTTATCAGGATAAATTTCCACGAAAAGCTGTTTAGCTTTCTCTTTTAGGATTGGCGCGGTCAGTGTAATATTTTTTTGACGTTGATTAAACAGCCACTGGTAAAGACGGCTTTCCATCACAGGATATTCGGCACTGTGCAAATATTTATTGCGAGATTCCTGATAAGTCGAAGAAACTGCAGTTAAAATCGCATCTTTTTGCTTGAATGCCTTCATCAAGCTCCTTTAAAATTGTAATTTTTGTATCTAGAGATAAAGTGTTCTTTTTACGTTTAAATGACATTATTTGTAATTCACTGAAACTTTCAAAAGCAAATTACGCGAATTCAATTGCACGTGCACAATGACCAAACAAAATACGCAAATTGAACCAGCGGTTCTAATTTCTGGGCATGCAATGCATTGAATCCCTTGGTTCTAATTTCTGGAAGATTATAATTTCCGAAAGTTCTAATTTGCGATCGTCCCTTGTATCAGAAAAACTATACAATACCTAAAAACTCGAAAGTAAGTAATTATTTCACTGCTTGATTTAAGGAAGATCTAAATGATATGCATCCTAAGACAGTGTTCTCAGATAAGACAGCATAGTAATATTGAAATGGTACCTAATGAATGCGATATATTTCCCGAAAAAGACTAAGTCATAGCATTTCTGCTACGCTGCCTTATGATACCATCCAAAAATACTATAAAGCCAAAGTTTGCGAGAATTTTAAGGTTTTTATTTAAAAAAAAAAGTGTATGATATTGATCAGTATATATATTTATGATATTGATCAGTATATATATTAAATATATTATTATAAAGTCTCACGTACTAATACTAACAACATCGACATTGTTGTTTTGTTCGAAAGCTAACATTTCATTTGGAAGATTGAGGTACATCTATCGGAAGAGAAATTTATTTTTCATACCGAATCCTAAGTGATATTAGCTTTTCCGTATTTCATCCCATTCATAAAAAGTTAATTATAATCACAGCTGTGTTTTGTCTGTTTATGTAAAATCTGTCAGTACTTTGAATTCAATTCTTCAACTTAATACCAACAATGAAATCTCACTGCAACATGCGAATCAAAATTCAAGTAATATGCAGAAAACTATCGTTCCCGGATGTATGCATTCATATGTATGTGTATGCAAACACGCTCTTGAAGATGACTTTTGACTTATTGATTCAAATTTTCTTTTGCTTAGAACATTCTAATAAATCCCTCGAACAATATCACTTCTATTTTAATAGAGCCATTATTAAAGTCATTATGCACCATCTAAACGTCATTTCGAATAAATTAGTAGCTCTCCCCAGATCTAATTGATATTTAATAAAATACTGTTGGCCGGAAATAATTTCACGTTTGTAGTCATTCGCGTACAAATATAGTCATTAGAAAACAACTGAGTCTTTTTTACGACTTGCACTTACTACGTTCGCACATGTAGGCATAAAGTCGATATGCCTTAGGGATTTTACAGTTTGCAAGATAGAATGCTTATGACAGTCAATCAACCATATGGGAATGCAATTTTCTACGTTTCCACAAGGCGCTATAATGAAGTACGAGTCGCGTAAATAACATAATTGACGTAACGGAACGTAAGGTTCTATGGTCTATTAAAATCAAATTTACTTTACACCTGATACCAGATCGTATAAATCTTAATTGGAACGGTAACAGTAAAACGGAAGAAAAGTAGATTGAACTGAAATTGTATTGTGAAGGATAATTGAAAAGACATCCTGAGTTAGGTAATGATGTGCGAAGGTTTATGAGCGAGCAGTTATATTCTGATATCATTCACACATAATGAAAACATTGATAACGAGCTAATATATCAATAATAAAGACATGGAAATAATTTTATAGCTTTCATTAATTTGTTCGTAAATTGGGCTACTGGATGGAGTGTGATACTGAAGGATATGTTCAATAAATTTGCCCTTGAAACATTCGATACTTTAAATATTAGGAAAGGTTAAAATTTATTAAGAAAATCAATGCAAGTGTGAAACTTTCAGCCGCAAAAATTTTAAAATTTATTCATAGTACTGCCTGTATGTGAGTGTGTGTGGGGAGAAGCACCTGGTACTCAGGCCAAAAAACCTATATTCAAAGTATTATGTATACTAAAAGTGCCATAGCTGATTATTCGAGTCACTAGTGATGTCCTCTAACTAAAATATTTTTTATCTGCGAGAGCCGTGAATAATTTTTATGTCGCCTCATGGTAGACGAAATCTTAAAGAGTTTAAAATTGGCCTGCAAAGTTCGAAAAAAAAAATTGTCAATTTCTTCGCTTTTAGAGGACTTGACCCCAAAATGTAGTTTCTGGAAAACTTAAAAAGCTAGAGATTTTTGACTCTATAGAGCGGTGATGGAATAGAGATGAAGATCATCGTGACTTATTTTTGAAAGGCGTGAATACATATGAGATCTGTCATTTCAATTTTAAGTAAGGATCTCCGTTCTAAAATATAGCCAACAAGGTGGCATCCAGAAGCTGCTTTGTTCAAAAAAGAATCGAAAGTCGTATTTGGATTCGCAGAAGTAGTGTTATTCTTTGCTAAGATACTCAATACCTTTCGAAGGCCAGTTGATCTGATAAGTGACGCAAAACTGGCCTGTTTAATTGCTTTTGATCACTTCCTTTTCCTCTCCAAAACCGAAAAAAATTAAAATGTTAATTTGTAAGCTCTATTAGAGCTCTAAGGTACTACTTCTTTCATAAACATTTTTAAATATACTCTAGCAAAGTTCTAAAGTAAAATTGCATCTTTCAGAAATATTGAAGGTTATCGGAATATTTCCATAGAACATTTCACAGCGAACCAGGTCAACAAGCAAACCTTGTATAAAAAAACCAGACTAGCATAACAAAAGCTTTCTTTTTTTAAATGAAAGTGCCTACAATTTCAATCACTCACGTTGGAGAAGTCTTGATCAATTTTTCTGTCCAATTAATTATAATTATAGCTTAATTGTAAGCTACCAAATCTTTTGATATGTTTTATGCTATATTCGGTATAAACCATTGCATTTTCATAGCACATTGGAGTGCAAAGTGGAAACTGAGGAGATTCCCAAAGAGCAGAAAACGTACTATTTGCGATCTCTAGTTTGACTTTTGCTCATCACTCAGGGGATTTTCATTGGTTTCAATCAAATCATAATAGAGGAACTAAAGGTAAAATCTATGCGAAATCGTAGGAACAAACTTTATAAAAGGATTAAAAGCATTATTGATGTTAGCTCTGCTAATCAAGAAGAATATAATGAAGTTGCTAAGAAGTTTTTAGCAAAGTCTCACTAGACTTATGACAATTACTTGAAGACCACCGGCGAAAATATAATCGGCCAGCCGAAAAAATTCTTTGATTTTTTTAATGTGAAGCGAAAAATAACTAGTTGTCCACCGTTTGTGTTCCAGAATAACATAACTTCTTCTTCTCCTGGTGAGATTTGTGATTTATTCGCAGATAAATTCCAAAAAAATTGTAATGCGCCAAACCCATCAAACTCACATCTTCCTTTCTCTCATTTTGCTCCAACAGTCTTTGTCTGCTACTTAAACATTTCACCTGACGAAATACGTAAAGCTGCAACAAAGGCTCTGAGTTCGATTGTCGTTCTCCAAGTTTCTTGCGAAAGTGTATAAGCAGCTTATAACTTTTTTGTATATTTTCTTCAACAGATTATTTTCGTCTAGAGAGTTCCCAACACATTGGAAACTTTCGTGTCACACTCAAATTCAAAAATTGTGAAAGACGCTGTATCCGAAATCATAGGGGCATTGTCATCTTATCTAAAATTCCGAAACTTTTTAAAAAAATTCACTACGATAAACTTTCTCCTCTTGTTGACTCCCGTCTGAACGAGCAACATGGCTTTAAAAAAGGTCGCTCAACTATCATAAATTTGACAGTCCTAATCTTAAACATTCTGTATAAAACGGAGAAAGGATATCAAATTGACGCAGTCTATGCAGACTTCAGTAAAGCTTTACCATTACCATTACACCCTAATTTTAAAGCTTCAGACATTTGAATTTACCGGATCTTTATTTAACTGGCTGACTTTCTACCTTCGCAATCGAACACAATTGGTAAAATTTTAAGGACTTTGCCCGAAAAATATTTCTGATATGTACCTCTGGTGCATCGCAAAAGATCCATCTTGGCCTGGTTATAAGTTTTTTTTGACAAAAATGGACGGTCTTACATAACTCGTTCTTCCTCGGCGATAATTTTTTTGCTCGAGTTGATAACGTTGTTGACCTTGGTGTTAATTTTAGATAAGAAACTCCATTTCATCTTGGCTTATGATGAAATACTTTCCCGTGCAGACAAACAGCTAGGTTTTCTCAAAAGACGTGTCAAGGAGCTGTAAGTCACAAAATCCTTATACAACTTACTTGTACGTCTTATTCCGTTTGCTGGAATCCCACTTTTGAAACCAAGAGTGACAGATTCGAGTCTATACAGAAGTAATTCTTACTTTTCGCGTTTAAATAACTATACAATTCTTACAATTTTAATACCCTTCCTCCGAATGATTTTCAACAGGGCCATCTAAACTTATTGACACTCGAATCCAGAAGAAAAATGATTGCGGTCTGTTTCACATTCAACGTCATAAGAGGCATTATCAGAAGTGAATTCCTGAATAGTAAAGTGGTGATAAATATCCTTGTAAGAGACTCCAGGTCCACTGGTTTGCTAAAAGAGTATCTACATTTCACCACTTACAATAGCATAAATTATTTGTATTCTCCAACGATTTTCACAATTCCGGGCTTGCACTTAAAAGTCGGTACGTTCCCAGCATGTCTTGAATTGCCGAGCTTAACACCCGTTTTAAGAGGAGGTGACGCTTTTGAATCCTTGAGATGATCATCGAATAGCTGTCACCAGTGTGATAAGCAAACTGTTTGAAAAAGTCATAAATGCTCGAATAATTAATTATTTCTAAGAAACATCGGCTTTCGCTCCAATGCAGTATGGCTTTCAGGAGCAAAGCAGCACTATTGTGGCCATCGTTGACGCAATGCAGTTCATAAATCGATCATTGGATAAAAGTAATTATGTGTCAGCAATTTTCGTCGACTTGAAAAAGCCTTTTGATACCACTGACCATGAGCTTTTGTTTCTACGAGTTGAAGAGTATGGGATTTGCCTTAAATTTATTATAAATCCATTATTAAAAACTATTCAATGGAAAAGAAAATAGTGACAAAACAAGGAAGTTACACCAGTCAGAAATGTTTTATGAGTAAAGGTATTCCACAGGGGTCAATCCTAGGGCCTATGCTCTTCTTTATCTATGTGAACAGCGTTCAAGATCTCAGACTTTCTGGTAAAATAGTCTTATTCCTATTCTAGTCCTATTCTATATTGAAAAAGATGAATCAGCCATCAAAAATACAATAAATATGGATTTGCATAATTACTTGAGATTTCCTGGAAAAAAACTCATTAAGCTTCTAATCTTAAATACTTTTAATCTGCCTACTGTTAAATATGGAGCAGTCTTGTGGAGTCAAACAACTAAGCATATCATCGAGCTAATTGGGAGGGAGACTTGTCAATAAGAAGATGAAACATCAACGGTCACCGTGTACACTTGATCAGGGTTGCTGAACATCAAACAATTTATTAATCTATAAAGAGGAAAAATTATGTAACAAATTATTAACAATAGATTTAAATGGCCAGATATTTATCGGATTGTTGAAGAGCTAAGTAGCAGAGAAACTAAGTCTGCCTGAAACTTGTCGTAACTTTACAGATAGGAACAAATTAGCCTCGAATATTTTTCAAAAAACTGATGGCAATAAACAGTAAGGTATGAAATTGAATAAGATCTTGGATAAGTAGCTCACTAAAAAAGACCTGAAAGTAAAACAACAATCAGATCAAAAACTACAAAAAAAATATGCTGTTATTGTTAAAAAATAGTTTAGTTTTCAAGGTCCTTTCCGGAGTAGCATCATGAACTTAGTAGTCATAGTAGCCAAAAATATTCAACGCCAGTCCCAATAAAGAGACAACCTGTGGGAATATGCTTAGTCCCAAATGAAAATAATTCAAGTCAAAGCTGAAATTTGGGCTGTAAACATTTCCAAATGTCAGTGACGCTTTGAGTTTCAAGGAGACGAGAATAAAACTACTTCATCTACAGTCCGACGGGAGGCTTGAAAAGCCCAACAAAACATTCTAGCCAAATATCTGGCCAGGTGATTTGGCAATGAAAGGCTTCTTCCAGGTTAGATTTGTAAACTGAATTTTCGGCGAATTGCGTCGCGATGTTGTAATTGCTAGGATGCAACTGAATATGTTAGCCACAAATGTTCTAGATAGTTAAGATGAATAGGCGTAGAGCATGTACTGAGTTTTACAGTAAGACCTTTGTTTTACAGTAAGACCGTCGTTTTTTCAATGCCCAGCGCTACTAAACTGATGAGATTTTTATCAGCGAAACTCCAAGATATGTGGTCAACCGAACTGAAAATGTTATGAGCATTGAAAAACCTGGTTGAAAAACGACTAGTAAATTGGAGATCATTGGATGTACTTAAATTCGTTGCTGCCTTGGTGACAATAGCTCTACCAACGTTCATTAAGTTCAATATCATTTTATTATAAATCTGCTCTAATATAATCAATGAAAATAACAATAAAAAATCCATGTATGAAATATGAGTAAGAGAGGTGAGGAAAAATAGCAGAAAAGCGATAAGGTATTTTAATAGGATACAAAACACAAAGAAATTTGCAATCATGAGTTAAAGATATTTTTACTGGATGAAAACGAAAGATAAACTATTTGCTTGTGATATTTTGAACTAAATTAAGTCTGAATTTTACTTGATTATACATAGATTCGAAATCGTTGGTGCATGTCGTTACTTTCACTTAATCAATATTATCAACTTCACTGAATTTTCTTTTAAGTATGTGCCCGATCTTAGCTGGATTTTTTTTTGCTTTATTCACAGCATAGTTTCAATGTTTCAATGTGTTTTGCATTTCCCTCAATTCAACTAAATTTTACAATATCTATTTTTTCGATACTTTTTCTTCCCTGACATGGCCAAAAACACCATCAATCAATGCCGCAAAGAAATCAAAAAATCTGAAACTGAGACATGCATATAAATTGGACATTTTGCAGTTGCCAAAGTGGTTGGTTATTCGATTCCAGACGAAATTCGAGCTACTGAATAGGGTAAACTGAATGGAATTCCCGGAATCGGTCTCGCAGACAAATCGTTTCTAATTCACCAAACGGTAGCAAGCAACATCCACCGCATACTTCATCCATATCCGATTGAACGAAGAACCAAGAATACCTTAAAGGGTGAAATTAATCGGTTTCTTGCATGATTGAGCGTTAAAAATTCATCTTGTTTCGTTTGGTAAACGGATTGCATTCAATGCAATGTTGGTATTTCGTCAAGGTTGCCTCAGTCGTTTGATTGATTGCTCCGAGAAGGTTAAATGTTTCTCGAATGACTGTAAACGGACATTACGCGAACATACATATTATTACCATTCCATTTGAAATTTATAGCTTCGGGTACAGTAACCTCGAAGACATTTTTTTTTACATGTTTCCGATTTTTAATTACATGGAACCCGTAAAGTGCACGAGATATGAAAAGTCACCAGTCGACTTTGTCATTAATTTCGGAATGAAATGGACATTCAGCCAATGACCGTAGACAATGAAAATACTCCTTCCGTGATAATAAAGTGAATGTAAAGGACAATGTCAGGAAATAAATTCCGTTGCTGTTGTGTCATCATCTATCAGGATTCGTCCTTTCTGTTCCTCATTTACTTACATTCGGAACTGTGTTGCCAGTAGCTCTCAGCGGTCAAGATGTAAAGTCTTTCAGGTCTTTTTTTAATAAACTTCTTCTCCTAGTTGCCTCCAAATGCAGTATTTCTAAACAATCAGACAATAAAATGTACTAAAATTTTTTCTTTTCTAGAAACTTCTTTTTATAAAGATTTCCTTAACGAAATGTCTGGAGCATAGATATGTACATAACAGGCAAATCTTAGTAGTTTAGGTTTAACACTTTGAGTCCACTCAAGCCACAACGGCAATACTATTACCAAGAAAATTTAATGTTTTACGGTTGACTAAGTTTAAGTTGGATTGGAATAACGTACATACCACCTATCCACCTCAAGTTCGTTGCCATAAACTTCCGTCAGTACGGGTGCAATCTCCATTTGCCTGCAGTGCAGACGCTGCAGAAGATAGTGATAAAAGCACTCTCCAGTTCTTGGAAGGAGCCAGGATTATTCTGACTGGTCATACGATGACTATCTGATTGACTATGAATAAGTAAAAGGCTATTTCGCATTGTGATGACGGCTAGCAGCCGACAGGGACACTGATTGAGATTTACGATGAATAGGACTCGAAAGGGAGCAATCGAATTTCGGCAAGAATCCACCGATAATAGTCGTTAAGGTGTTCGGAATGTGCCTTAATCTCTTTTATTAGTTTCATTTTAGCAGTCAGGGTGCAATTAAAGTTGATGTGCGATACTTCGGTGTCTTACGGTCGAATGGCATGCATACAGGATACGCTGCAGCTAACCGATAAATAGTTCATGGTGCTATCGAGAATTTTATAGGTTTCTTCTCTCATTACTTGGAATAGAAGATGAACAATGCCATGGAAACTTGTTTATGATATGGTACTATCACTTGTAGTGTATGAAGTAAAGGGAGTTTGTAAAACTTAATGTAACTGTATGTTGTTTGTTTAAGATCTTCGATGAGTGCTTTTGTCACGGAACTATAATAATGGCTAGCGCTGTGGATTGCTGAGAGTATGGTCTATATATTATGGAACGAATAACGGATTGCATATCTAAAGTGTGTCTTATCTATGTTATGCTCTAGTCTTGATTCCTGCAGGAGTATGAAGAGGAAAAGTTGCTGTCGATTCAAACAATTGAATTGAATTCATATAAATGAAGAGTTTACTTTAATTACGGTAAAATAATTAATACTTTAATGTAGTGTGTAAATAAATAGATTTGTAGTGTGTAAAATTGAAGCTTCTAAAACGGTTTGTTTTCATATTTGAGGTATTTCTAGTCATATAACTTTAGAAAAATACAAGTTTCATAAATTTTTCTATTTTGTAGGACAATGGTTTGTAAGATAAAAGCTTCTTAAAATGGAACTTGGAAACAATTCCAAGGTAACCAGAGAGTAGAGCGCACTCCCTGCAAAACCTAAGCACCTGTTTGTTTAAGCCTCAGTTTTACTCGATTCGACAATTTTATTGATGCCTGCGGCCAAGGAAATTTAAATTTCTTCATCTTCCACGTCATTCCATGCAAAAGAGTTTAAATTACACTATTTTTTTTTTTTTTAAAGAAAATGACATTAAAAAGAAATTGCGAAACATTACTTTGTCCAAATATTGATAGCTGAAAAAGCTATTTTGTGCGAATTCAGTTTCATTTAACACTTCGCCCCGAATGGTTACAAAGAGGATAAGCTTCAAGTATGAGCAGTTCTTTTTCTGCTTGTGGTCTGTCTAAATTTCGATTTCCAAGACAAGAGATGGATTATGAAATCTCTTTTTGAAACCAAAAATAATGTTTGAAACGTTTCACATACTTTAAACCACGATTATATTTGCTACGATAGAGAAGAGGTACGTAAGACTTAGCAATTTTCAAAATCTTACTTTTTCATAATTGCTAAAACTAAATGTTTATTTGTTATTAACAGTAAATACCAATTTCATGGATGATTAAGATGATAAATTATTAGATTGTGACACATAATTTTCTAGAATATAACAAATCTTAGTTTATATCTCTATTTTAGGCTGGTTATTGCACCGAAAGGGCTTTTGATATTTTATTCCTTTATAGCTCTACTCACTCAACTAGTCTTATATTAGTCTTTTTATGATTATACCATGATCGTACTATTTACCACTAGTTTTTTTCCTGATTGCTGAGTTTTTTTTTTAATTTAATAAAACATTTCTTTTTGCATCCCTAATACCAGCACTCCGTTGCAGTCTGGGGGCAGTCTTTCTCCTTTTGTTTTCTTCTTAAAAATCCTTTAATTTCTTTTTTTATATTATAAAAGAGCTTCTTCTTCTTCTTTGCATGTTTTTTTTTATTTTTCAACTTTTTTACTAACTTCACATCAACTAACTCTATCTTACTTTCTTTATTCTTAATTTATCCTATTTATGTTTTCTTTTTAATTATTATATAATTTAATTTCAATTTAAATGTGCCAAATGTGGTTTGGGATTCCTTTCCTATCCTATTTCCTTTCGGGGGATGATGATAATTTTAATTGCTTGTTTCTTGACTAAGTGGCTTACTGCTGCTAGGAAGAAGAGGCTCTGCAATGAAGCTGACCCCATTGTGTTATAAATCGCATTTTTTGTTTACTGAATACCAAGGCAACAGAACTGCGCCCAGTGTGGATAAATCATATTAATCTTTGAATTTTTGTAGAAACCGAACCTTGAATAGATCCAATCAGTAAATAAGACATCAATATTATTCAATACTGATAAGTTAATATCCATAAAAAAAAATATTTTAATGATATTAAAATGTATTTAAGTTCTGAACAGTGTAGACTCGAGAATAGAATAAATTAAAAAAGATAGGATTTGGCTTTAGGTCGAATAAACACGTTTCCTTGGGTAACTTAGTGTTTTTTGTTAAAAACAAATGAATTAACCAAAAATTACCTGTCATATTTTCAAAAACATTGTTTCACGCATTTCATTATTTCACGCATCTATTAATTTCATCAACGACAGCCCACATATAAGTGTACAACAAAGCAATTGAAAAACTGAATTTTCAATTTTACATTTTAAATAAACGCATATTAACACGTTATGCCTTTGAAATTCTCTTCAGTTTTCTCAAATTTTCAGAATATCATTAATCTATATAAGTTACGTTTATTTGGTTTACAAGAAATCATCTTTAATTATTTGGCGACACTTGTAGTGACTAAATTTCTAGGTACCCCTATTTTTTACGGATACAAAACATTTGAAAAAATTAATTTAGAAAATGAAACAAATCATGTTTTTAGCTTTAATATGATAATGTTTCCGAAATTTTCATCCTCCATGGCTAAAAATAGGCAAACACAATTATGTACAATTCCAGACAGCGAAAGCTTTCCACAGAGTCATTAAGGGGTTACATAGGTCTTGAAGGAAAAAAAAACAACTTTTTCAAAAAATTGTATTTTAAAAACCAAAAATCTACTATATTTGAAATTTAGACATATAAAAGTTTATCATTTCAAAAAGTTGTAAAAAATTTTCAGGTAAAAATATTGAAAATTGTCGATTTTCCTGCAGTTTTCCTCGTCCAGCCTTTTTTTTTGCGGTAGGCAGAATATTTCGGTGCAGGTTCATCTGAAATCAAAAATTCAAAAATTTTCTTATAGTTTATACCCTTGGCTTATGATTGAACGAAAGAATTTTCAGTCGATCGACTCGTTCTTGTTTTTTACAATAAAAATGATTTAAAAACGTTGACAATCGGAAATTTCAAAACTTTATTTCAAAACTTTAAATTTCATTTTTTCAATTCCTTCGTTCAATCACGAGTCAAGGGTATAAACTATAAAATTGTTTGGAATTTTTGGTTTCAGATGAACCTGCACCAAAATATTCTGCCTACCGCATAAAAAAGGCTGGACGAGGAAAACTGCAGAAAAAGCGACAATTTTCAATATTTTCACCTGAAATTTTTTTTGTAAATTTTTGAAATGCTACAATTTTCTATGTGTAAACATTAAATGAAATAGATTTTTGGTTTTTAAAATACAATTTTTTGAATAAATTGTTTTATTTTTCCTTCATGACCTATTAAACCCCTTAAATCATTTAGGAATTCACAAAACCCATAGATAGAGAAAAGGAATATACTCGTCTGATTTTTTCAATAATGAAACTCTGCAACTATGACAGATACGTAAAAAAAAAAAAAAAAAAAACTCGTTCAACTCACCGACCCTCTGGAAGTATTTTTTGCTCTTTTGAAAAAAGAATTCCGATGGTTGATCAATATATTAAAATAATAAATTAAAAATGTTACAATTCTGCATCGTACAAGTACGGTACCTCTTCAACAAATTGCTTGCTTTTTAGATCCTCAAGTATTTTTGAGAGCTATTTAAAATAAAATTTCGAGCGAAAATAATGTTACTGGATCTGCATTTGTTTGCAGGCAAGAAGTGGTAGTACGAGTATTATTAGAATAGACTGTACTCTGTTCTTTTTAAGCGTTTTTTAAGCGTCTGTTTCAGTTTTTATTGTGATATGAAATAATAGCGAAAAATAGCATCGAAGTCCAGTGGGGCTACCACGGAGACATAAGATAGTTTTTAAAACTGATGCATCTTAGGAAATCCAGCGATGATAATCCATGCTATAATTTTTGATAGTATTTTGACATTTTTTTTCTTTTTCGAGAGTATTTAGCAAATAAACCTTCGACAGAAACATTGAAATCTTGCCCATTACTTTTGGTAGTTAAAAAAAGAATATTCTTCTTTAAGAAACTTTACTTAAAAATACACTGATCTATGTAAAATGATAAAAAAAAAAAAAAATAATCCCACAACTGTCATTGTCGGACCTTGGGGCTGAAACTGGAAGAGTGCTTTATTCATATAATTATGTTTTATAAACTTTTCTCCTGATTTAACTCAGGTTCACTGAAAAAAATCATAACGCTACAGACCGTAGTTTTTACACTTTCGGTGCCATATGCCAATCCACAGAGGTCTGCCGACCGACACACAGAGGCACAAGAGAGGCCCGTTGTTAATAATAATAATAATAAAAATAAAAATAATAAAAATAATAATAATGTGGTGTTTGCCCTTAATTCAAAATTATAGCCCACAGTTACATTACAAAATGAAAAAAAAACACAGTTGGCCTTCCCACAATGAGCATAGGTCGTGCTATGGAAACAGAGCTTGTATATTTTAAACAATATTTTTACAAGTTATTCTAATAAAATGCATGATGTAGCGAATGACTTAACACATAGTTTTAGAATTCATGGAGCAATTTTATTAACCTATCTAGGAGACGGTAAATTTGCAGATGTTATTCCTGGAGTCACTTTTCCACAGCAATCTATAAAAAAACCGTTAAGTTGCATAATATAGATGGTTTTCATCAGTTGCAGTTAACTATCTGGGCTCTTGAGGTGTTCCACGATTTTGTTAACATGTTGAACGATCAGTATTTAGTTCTAAGAAAAATTCACCAAAATGTTTGTGTGTATTTAAAAACATTTTAAGTTCATGACTTTTAGCTATTGAAAATACATTGAAATCAGAATATAATGATGTAATAAATATTATGTTTACAAGATTTCACGACTGGATCATCACATCCAATCGAATTTTACAGAATGTACATAATGACTTTGAGTCCTACTACTTCGGAGCAATGGTGCTATCTTAAAAACTCGCCCAAAAAATTAAGGATTTATGCCATCCAACTTCCGATGCAGCCATCAGCATTTAACGAAATTCATATAGCAGGATAATCTTATTGTAAGCATGTTTGAAAAGTAGTTTGCTTCAGCGATGATTTGTTTTTATTTTTCCCTTTTGAGTCTTAACGATTCCCTCATCAAAATGAAAGCTATATGCAGTCATTATATGAATTTTCTCAGTAGATGTGTTCTGGCATAGTTCAAATTTTGGGTGGAAAATTAAAATAGGACTACAGTTTATGATAATTTTTGTTACTTTTGTTATTCAAAACAAACAAATAAAAGTACTCAGCTACTGTAAGTAAGCTGACTGAAAATTAGCAACTAATCTTTGATTTTGGGAAATTTTAGATCAGTTTAATTATTGTGTGCAACTATATATTTAATAATAGCAAAACTCTTTTAGTAATAATCCTAAATTTATCAATCTAAAATACGTGTTTAACATTTATACCTCAGTATTTAATTTTTTTTCGGAAAAAGTTTTTTAGTTTTTATGTATAATTTGCTTTATGTTAATATTTCTAAAGATACTAATGCCCAAAAATTTATTTAAATTGTGATTTTTAATATTAAAAAAATTTTCTTCGAAATTGAAACAGTATGCCATATTTCAAAACAACTGGAAAGAATCATCGATTTTCATTGTTATTATAAAAAAAAACGCAGTAAAAGCAGTTCTTTCCTACACTTTTAGTGATGATTTATTTTGAAAGATATCACCTATTTTAGTGAATTTAATAATTATAATTGTTTACATTTCATTTCTTAAAAATAGCTACTTGCACACAAAACTATAAATATTTCTTTATCACTTGAAATAAATCTGCTATTCACATTTCAGCAGTCATTTAAAGAAAATATAATTGATATATCATAAAATAATCCTGACTATTTCAAGAAGGAAATAACAGACATACCATCTCTGGTGTTTCAGAAACCAACAAACGAAGAAGTTTTTTGAGTTTACTTTTCTACATTTTATAATCTACTACACCAGCTATTTATTTCATAGTAGCCAACAATCAGCTAGCATTTGCCCTAAACAAGCAATATCTGATTAGCTACTGTTATCAATACTACAACAAAACAAATAATACGAGTTCGATATTTGCCGTGTGTCCAAACCATACTCAACAGCAAACATATCCCTAAGCACATTGAAATTCTTTGAAAACGGTAGCCGTGCTCGATATTTGCTGGTTGACAAACTAATCTCCTTCATATTCCTTATCCAGTAGTCAAGTCACCCTTACCTTCCCTATCACCCACAATCCGCAATATAAAATTGGGAGCTGATAAAGATCTATCTATAATCCCTGTCAACAAAATCCGAATTGGAAAGGTATTAAAATCAACTTTGTAGTAGATAGTTTAGCGAATTTGTGAAATTTCTTGGTTCAGTCCTATTGGAAAAATTTAACAAACAACTGATATCGTATCGTAGATTCATAAAAGGACAAACATTCGTCATGGGTAAGGTCAAATATATTTTGAAAAAAAGTGAACCAGAGGGAAAAAGACCATTTTTTGTTGGGCATTTGTAATAAGAGTTACGGCCAAGTACAAGTAAATTTCAAGGGTAATTTACTTGGAGTTGATTTTTTATTTGAAAATAAGGTTTGTGCGCGGTTTCAAAGTAATTGCTACATTTAAAAATTCAAATTTTGAATTCAGATTTTAAAGTGTATCAACTGATTCGCACTACATTCAATAAAGAGATGCTAAATTTCTAAGATAAAAGGGCATCCGTTTCGAAAGAATATTTTCTTCTTAACAATATGCCTTAAAGATATTTTTCCTAGTTACACAACCAATTGGAAAGCAGATATACTGATAAAATACATGCTTACGCTGAAAGAGAAATCTCCTTAATACTCAGTTGGTCCCCTAAACTTTTATATGTCAACCTGTCAAATATCTATGGATATCCTCTGGCCTTTTGAGTGATTCCTAGCAACAATCCAGAAAAGTATCTTCAATTTTCCAAAAAAATATCAAAAGATAAACACCATCGAACCTAACATTCGAATACATAAAGAATCGTCCTATGATCCTTTGAACTAAATCTTTCTGCTTTATCCTAGTTTACAATGTGGCGAAAATTCGATGGTTTCTGATTGTAGCCTAGTTTCCTTGTTCGCACACATATCCTTTCCCCCGTTTGTGTGACACGAACAAAAGAACGTGTGTGTATCTTTTCACATATGCTGAACGTGAGTTTTTAGTGATTTATTTGTGCGATAAATTTTGAATCAAAAGAAAAACGGACCAAGAAGGACAATCGTTTGGGTTAGGGATTTTGGGTGTGCAGTTCATTTGACCTGCAAATATCTCTTTTAGTGACCGATGCCAGTGATGTTGGGGGCTACAGGGTTATATCACTTTTCATCTATGACAGATAAATGAATATAAATTGGTTTATTAAGAGCATTTTGTATTTGAATGAAATAACAAAGCGTGTGTGTGAGGGCCGAGAGTTAAAACTTCAAAAGGTTTTTAAATGAGTTATGGTGTTTGTGAAATGGTTTATATAGATATCACATTCATTATAAATTAAAAAGAATTCACGAATATACTTACGATTTTCACTTTTTACATTCGCTCAGGGTAATAAGTAAAGCGTGCGTAGTTTTTACATTGGAAAATGGAGTTTGAGTGTTTTTTATGCGAACAAACAGCTTTCCACAGAGCTTGTTTTGTTTGATTTGGGAGCTGTGGCCAGTGAGGTAGTAGAAATGGAGTGGACATGCCCATAAGATTTACATTGAAGGGGATGGTAGTAATTTTTTGTCTGCTCATTGTCAAATCGGGTCAAATCCAAGTAGTTCCCCTCCAATTTGACAATGAGAGCGAAATGGCGTAAAGGCAGCTTTAACATGCTTCGTGCGCGAGAGGATTGAAGGGGCTAATGGTGAAAAGTTATACCGTCCGTGTCCAGGGGCTAGCAGTGGCTCAAAATCCATATTTCTAACTGATTCTGATTGTAGTTCAGTCATAATAAATTTTTTTGAACGAAATGATGTACATTGTAGGAAAAGAAACAGAATGCGAAAAGTCCATTATGAAGTTTTGTGTACGAAAAACAGGTTAAATAAGATCAAAGGTCACGAAAATAATTTTTTAAAGTGAACTTTCGTTCATTAAATTTTTGGAAAATTGCTGAAAAGTTAAAAAATCACGGGAGATAAATCGGTTATGGATATGAGCCTAAAAAACTTCGACTTTTACATCACGAAAGGCACATAATCCCCTCAGGATTTTGTATATTCCGCCGAAGTTTTGTTAGACTCATGTCTTGAGATCTACGTCGCAATTAAATTTTGAGGGAGAAATTTTTGTGTGCTGATCAATTTCGATGCAATTCAAATTGATGTCAAAGCAATTATAGTCAAGACAGCATTCGAGAAAAATTGATTTTCATGACATTTAGTCTGTTATAATTTTTTTGTGCATACTTTTTCGTAATGAATTTTTCACAGTTAATTTTTGACCCCTCGGTCAACATAATTCCGTTCGAAAACAGTCATTTATTTTTTTTGGCAGAACGGCATTTTTGTATTTAATTACTGGACTAGTATTAAAATAATGAAATAAAATTGAATGAAAAAATGATTGTGTTTCAAACTATTAATCTCACACCTGTTCAGCTAAAATTTCCTGCTAAACATTTATCAACCTTTGCAACGTGACATTCACATCAAATTGAGTGCCAATTGATTTGCAGGCGCAGAAATAACACATCGATGAGCGTCGAATACAAACATCATTACGCAAATAGTCTATCTAATAAAAGCTTCGTCCATCACCGCATACAGATCCGTTGTTTAATTAAGGCCAAAAATGTATTTGGACTCATGACAAATCCCAGATAATTAACTACCTCTCAAGCACACTAATGCCAATGTACACAATTTTCTGGATCTGGCCTGTGTTAAACAGGATGAAGACTTCGTGAAGTACTCTTCATCGAGCGTGAAACGTGCATAGTACATACAGACAATCTCAACCCTCTGTCTGACTTCGGTAAACATAATTCTGAGTGGTGCTATTCCGTAATGAAATGTGTTCTGAAGCCAATAACTTGGGCTAGAAAGGTAAACCCTTTTAATTAAAATAAACAGGAAAACCCTCACCTAGAAGCTATCTCTGTGAAATCAACTTGGTATCGATAGAAGGCCGTTCGTTGAGTCTACCCAGTCTTGCTTGTTGCGATTTCTCGCCAGAATCAATTGACTGGTGGTGGCTAGCTACCGACCTATTTGCACTTCGGCTATATTTTGCCCGGTGTATTTTTAATCCTTCGAACATTTGTGGTTGGTGGAGACTGGAGTGTATGCTGCGTTAAGTTGAAGCTAATAACTTTCAATGAAATTGCAAAGAAGATTTGGGCAAAACCAGAAATTAAAATGAATGGAAGAGATTAAAGAAGAGAAATAATAAATATGTTCCCTGAAATATTGCCTTCTTGCAGCTATTGGCTGAAATTGAAATTGATATACTTTTGCGAAAAATAGCACAGTTAATGGTATGCATAAAAACTGGCGTTGAGGTGTTTGTTTAATAGTTTTTAAGTGCTTAATAGTGTTTCATGAGAAGCTATTAGAAAAAGAATTGGAACTTAAATTAGACCATTCCACAAGCGATTAATGGGATTTTACACATGAGTCCAAGCGTCCATGCGATCAAACCGGTTTTTTAGAATGCTGGAGTGAAGTGGAAGTTCAAGTCAGTGTATCCGCTCTCTAACACTTCACTCCCACCTTCTAAAAAACCGGTTTGATCGCATGGACACATGGACTCATGTGTAAATTCCTCTTTAGTCTTGCGCGAAAAAAACATAGCTTGCCCGAAAACAGAAATAGACTTCCAAAACTAATAATAACTCTATTCTTCTACTTTTTTCATTATTTTTAGCCAGCTAACTGTGGCGTTCTCTTTGAAAAGCGGGCACCAATGTGTGTCGCGATAATCAAGCGATGACGGGTATAGTCGTCAAATACTGAGTAAGTGGCGCTGTTGAAATATTGGCTCAATAAGACGACCTTATTTTAGAAAATGAACAATTTTATTAGTAATATTTACACAATCGGTTAACATAAACATAAATTTATACATAATGAACGGAAAACTTAGAAGAAGAATCAAATATTTATAGAAGTTCAAACTTTTAACCGTTGCTGGCGTGTGATATTCACAAAAACAAGGAGCAACGCATAGTGGCACTTTGCACGTCGGGCACTAATACCGCGATTCTTTTCTAACTTTTTTTATAACAGAAGGATTTTTTGTTTTTGTACTATCTGGTATGTAATCCCGATAGAGAATCGACTTTGTTTATTTTTTATTTTGGTTTCGTGTTGCTGCTGTGTTGCTCGCTGACTAAAATATTGAGCGATGACTCATGATCTCGTTATAGATAACATTAATTGTGTGACTCATTGTAAGTAACAATCCCACGTCTTTTTTTATATTATTCATTAACACTTCATCCCTGGAACAAGCATCAGCACTACGTGAACGGAAACTGGAAATTCACGCACTTTGGAGCATTGCGCTGTGATTAAATTCCTTTTTGAAATCTTTTTTGAAAATATATCGTTTCTTCAAAATTTTGCACCTCCATATACGATGGTTAAAAAATGGGCTCGGCTATTTCAACAAGGAAAAGAGACCTGTAAACACGATCCCTGCCCTGGCCGCGCAATGATGGTCGTGACCGAAGAAAATGGTCAAAAAGTCGAAAAATTAGTACTTGGCAGATAGCAGGTGAACTACAGATTAACAAAAAATGAGTTGGAGAGATAAAACATGAAAAAAATTCTTGTGCGTTGGGTACCGCAATTGTTCCAACCGTTCGACAAGTAGTGACGATTGGAGTGCTCTAAATGTTTTTTGGAGCTATGCTAGGGTGATTTGAATGAAATTTGTGACCGTTGATAAAACCTGAATGTGTCAGTATGATCTCAAGTCCAAACAAGAGTCGATGCAGAGGATAAAAAAAGAGAAGGTCACCAAAGAAATTCAAAATGGATAAGTCGGCGTTGAAGGTTATGGCTACTTTTTTCTAGGATAGTGAGGGAATTATATTCAATGATTAGTTGCCTAAAGTGACAATAATGCTAATTCTAGTATTATGCTAATTACTGTCAGTCAGTCGTACAGAAGAAACATGGCATATTGGCGAGATGAGTGCGTTTTTTGTTGTTTCGGGACAACGCATCCGCTCATACCACTCGGATTGCGCGGGGTGCCTTGAAAACTACGGGATTCACAGATATTGACCACTATTAGTGACTTATTCTTCTTTTCAAATTTAAAAAAGAAGTTACGGGGACGAAGATTTTCGGACGATCGTGAGATGAAGGTGCCATAGAAAAACATTATGAAGAGAAATCAAAAGAATATTTTTTTACGATGTGAAAAGGATATTTCACTTGAGATTGATACTTTGGATTACATCAAAAAATAAAACAATATAAAACTATGCTTTTATAATTTTCAGCTGTCCCTCATTACTTCTTTTTATTTATTGGCAGTTTATAGGAAAGGAAAAAACAACCAAGCACTTTTAAGTTTCCCATCCACTGTGCATTTTTTCCCATTGTTCATTCGCTTTGCCATGGCTCTAAGCCCAGCAAACCTTTTCCACTAAAGAAGCCCACGGTTTGCAGAACAAGATCATAATCTCTCTAGTCCTATTGCCTGCGTTGAAAATGTTAGAGCTTAACAAAAGAAATAACAGAAACATTTCACGATCAAAAACACAGTCCGTTTATGGTCCTCTCTTACAAATGAAGGTGAACAGAATACATATGAATTTAAAAATATAATATGAATTATATGAATTTAAAAAAAAATGCTCAATGGGCTGGAGTAGGAGGGATAATTCAGTCAGTGATGGTGACCAACAGGACGCCAAACATAACTAATAAAATTAGGCTGAGCACTAATAGCACATACGAGTTGTTGCGTTATCTGTAAACTATATTTTTGACAATTTATCAGAGGCATATAAATCACCTAGTTTTAGCAAAATAGCTTAATCGTGCACTAACATTTACAAAAGCATAGGATAGATGCCTAAAATCAATAAACACTTTCCATATTTTTTCGTGAAATACTGTGAATGCACATGCTGGAAATCAGACCAGTTATCCTGACTTATTTGGCTTATATCTTATATGTTTTCGTCGCCAAATTTGATGAATTTTACGGAGAAAAGTAGTATTATGGCCGAACAAATAAGGTTCAAGATCAAGTTATTAAATATTGTGTGTTAATTTTGACTTCATAAACAGCCTGCTTTAAACGGATCTGCTGACCAGATCAAAAGCCGCAGAAAAGGTTACTGACAATGAGTTAAATGCCAACAATGATGACATGATGGGAACATCGAAAAAAACGAGGTACTCGAACAACAACTGGCCGGTAAAAGGAGTAGTGGAAAAAGTAGAGTAGTCGGAAAGATGAAAAGTCGGATCAACAGCTATGTTAAAATTAGTCTGAAAATGAAGCAGTCGAAAATTGGAGTTGCCCGAAAAATAGTTGAAAAAAGCTGGGTTCAAAACAAGAACTAGTCGAAAAAGAAAGTAGTTGGGACAAAGGGATAAATCTAAAATAGGAGGAGCTGGAAAAAATATTTGAAGAACAAAGGAGTAATCGGAAGAAAACACCAGCCATATATCAAAGAAGTCGAAAATCAGTTGCAGTCAAAAAATGTTGTAGTCGTAAAAAAGTAAATTGTAAATAGGAGTGAGCCAAAAAATTAGCAAGAAAGGGTAGTTGCAAAAAGAACGCAAGAAAGAGTAGTTGCCAAAAGAAGCGAAATCAGAAGAAAACATATCATAAGCAGCAAAAGTCAAAAATAGGAGTAGTCGATTATAGGATAAAAAAAATCTAGTTGTAAAAAGAGTAGTTGAAAATATTGAACAAATTGAGTTTACAAAACAGTTAAAATTAGGGGAGCAGAAAAAAGGAGCGATCAAAATGACAAGTAGTTCCAGAAAATTGAATCAAAAATGGTGAATACGGTAAAAAAAGTTCAAAACAGAACTAGTCAATAATGGAATGATTTAAATACGAGTAGTCAAAAGTATAAGTAGTGTCAAATAAGTTACTGGCAAAAAAACACTCAAAACATGTAGCTAAAACAGGAAGGATCTAAATAAGTAATCAAAAATGAAAATATTTGCATACCAGAGGTAGGCATACAATTCCAAGAAGAAGAGGCCAAAAGCCGAATAAGAAAAGGAATTTTCAAAAAATAATTTAAATATTATTTAAAAAACATATATTGATAAACAGGCCAAAATCAGAAGCAGTTAGAGAAATGGTATGCAGAAAATGGAGTTACCAAGATGAAGACGATAAAAAAAATAGTAAACGAAATGTGTGGTCAAAAATAGAACAAATCAAATAAGGAGTAGTTGAGAGGATAGTTGAAAAATGAAGCTGCCAGAAACGTATAAAACTTTATTTTTCGGCAATTTTTTCTTTCGATTACAATGACTTTCGACTATTTTTAATTCAATTTAGCTATTTTTCCGACTACTTCCCCTAATAATTATTCCAGTGCATGAAATCTCGTTATTTTCACTCCTTCTTTTTGGGCTACTAATTTTTAGCCAACTCTTTTTTTGAACTAAATGAAATTTTAGACTACTCTTTATAGTACTCCTTTTTTTAATTAGTACTTATTTGGCTACTCCATATTTTCACTTGACCTTTTGATTTTTCTTTTCATAACGGATAGCACATTATTCTTTCATACGACATTATTCAGCCACTTTCTCACGCTTTTTTTCATAAGACATTATTCAGCCACTTTTAAAGGCGTATGATGCAATATTTTCTTCTAAGCACACAAAAATTGGTGTTGATAATAATTAATAGGCAGTGGAAGTTACTGGGGCCAAAATCTTTCTTTCGCGCACGAATACGACTTGGTTAATTTCGCTTTGCTAACTGCCAACATTTTTGACAAATAGATGTGAACTGGCAAGTCAATGAACTTGTCAAACAAGAATTTCAACTTTTTCGAGAGAAATTAAAGAAAACACCCTTCATTTTGATTTGTCTCTTCAATGTTGTAAATAATGTGGTTTAATTGATTTGGAAAAGCTATTTCTTCGGTAAATTTTCATTGAACCCTTCGGAATTGGCAACATCTATATACTGTCCTACGAAGCAAAAACGTTCTATCTGGATTTTTCTCATTTTTGAGTTAACATCGGATTCGAAAACTACATGCTCCATTACATTATTCTACAAAATTTGAAAAACCTCTCTTTTGTGGAAGCATGTGAAGGTCAATATTGAAAAATGCACTCTCCATATATCTCCAGTACAAATCAAAACACAAATCATTGAATATGTCGAATGTACCAAAATATAGACGGAACGCTTATGCTTAGTAGGGTAGTATAGGTTTCACGAAAATACACTAAAATATAGAAGACAGCGTAGTAAAATTACGAACAGGATACCATTTGAAATCCACAATCATTCAATAAAGTATATGATAGACTTTTCCAATTTAATGAAATAATAAATGGTATTAATTCAGACGTTTGACATTTGATTTTTTTAATATACTATGTTAACAGTCATTGTTGATTTATTGAGCTAGCGTCTTCGATAGTGCCCATGAAAGTGCTTATTTGCATATCACATTCACGCAGCATTGTTGTAATAATTTTTTGCTCTCAACGGCGATGATATCTTTCAGAGTAACATTAATTTGGATTATTTGACTTAGGCCAATGACAGACAGTTCGGTTTCACCGAAGCGTTTAACGCTTCGGTTTGGCGCGTCGACTGCCACACACAGCAGTTTTCAGAAGCGTTTATCGAGTCGGTTTAGTTACAAATTACGTCAGAGTATCATATTTTCCTTCCCCTATCCCATGCATTCATCAATGCATCCAGAAAATTTCAGCTCGATCGGACTACGCAGCAATGAAATCATCGAAAAACGCTCGAAAAACGAGTCGGTGGGTCATTTCTCTCATCAACCGACGCGATTCCGAAACCGAGAGGCGGTTCGCACCGCGGTGTGTGTCATCACAATGCTAAAGTAATGTACGACTATACCGACTCAGTTTTCCTCTCGGGAAACGCCTCGACCGCTCTGTTTGTCATTGGCCTTAATCTCAGCTGTTTGTCTTGCCGGACGGCTGCAGTGTACTTTCATTAATTACCGACTTATGCATCTTACACCTTAGGAAAATTGAGCCAGCTACGAGCATTATCATCCCCAGTCAGCCCAGACACTTAGGCACCGAACAACCCAATCATTTGGTCGCTTAGGGTTTACTCGACCCCAACCATCCTTAACCCTTTCCTCATACCAACATCCTCGCACATATATCATTTCTTTTCGATTAATTTCCTTGATGACATTTGCTAGTTTTACACTCCAAACAAATTCAATTTTCTCTTTGTCCCTTTGTTAATTCGACAAGAAGTCGCAGCCGATTATTTCGATTTTAAAGTCGTTTTTATAATGTTTTCAACGTGTCTTAACAACAGTTTTTAACACTTTCAACAGGACAACCCTTTCGTCGTCCTTTTTTCTGTTCGTTCGGTCGGAGTAATCGAATAAAAAATAATTTCGTGTTCCGCTCAATCGCATCTCCGGGGATAATCAAATCGAACAATTAAAGGATGAAGTGGCCGCCGGAGGAAGTCGAAGGCAAGGGTGAAACTGAACTAATGGACGGGCGACATAACGATGACGATAATGTGTGGTGGTAAATTGAAGCGCAATAACATTAAGCTGAAAATGGGAATCTGTTCGTACTGCAAAAACAATCACGGTGATGCATTCGAATCGATGCTTAGGAACGGAAAGCATTTGAATGCGACTACTGAGTATTGAAAAGCATTTCACTAATTGAATTTGAAGAAAGTAAGAAGTGACTAAGATCGATGATTTGCGGAATATCGATAATCGATTCGGATTGGCGTTAGGTTAACCGCAACTGTACACACAGTTTAAGGATAGGTGAAGATGATTAATCTTATCGATCAGAAGGTTTTACAATTTTCCGAAATCACCGAAGAAGACATAATTGAGTGTTTTTGTTAACTTTGTTAAGACTTAAGGGGAGATATACACCTAGGAGCCGGATAAAACGGTCATTTTTGTGCATTTTTTTAAGGAAAACTATTTGAAATATCGGATTGGGAGTTTAATTATCTAAAAGTATACACATTCAAAAGTATGCTTAATTTTTTTTTATTTAAAAATATAAAAAATATACAAGGATATTGTATGATCCTTGGAGCGCTGTAAAAAAAACAGCGTTAACGGTACCCACTGGCATTTGTTCAAAAATTGTCTGAAGAAAAAAATGGAAAAAAATTATTAAATTAGATACTATAATCTAGTTCGTGTCATAGCCGATTTTGAAAATATCGATTAATGACAAAATGGCGGACGTTTGAACATGAATAGTGATTTTTTGACCAAAAATTAGATATTATTTTGGCTATAAAACAAAAACTAAGTAACGAAAAAGAAAAATCCTATGACAAGTACTAGATAATGTTATATAAAATAATCACAAAAAGAATTAAGGTAATCAGTTAATTGGTTTCCGAGAAATTTTGGGTACCGATTTGAAAAACGTGTTTTTAAGAAAAACGCGTTTGGAAATTTAGGACTGAATAAATCATTAAATTTGTCAACTAACATGGAATCATCGATACCAGGCCCATAGTGTAAGTCTTTTACTGTTTACGGAATATTTATGGCTTCTACATTGTCTTGCCGACGCCGTATTCAACCTTCTTTCGTCTGTTCTTGCGCTTGCAGTTCGGCTTTCGCTATGCAAGTTTCGTCTTCTTGCGCTGCGTACAAGTGCGCTCCCGATCCGAACGATATTCTTAACACATTCATGACTTCCAGCGATGAGGTGAAACCATTGTTGAATGTACATGTTGCAAGATATACTGCAATGCTAACGATTTTGGCCCCGTTGTTCGTCATTTTTGGGGCTATTGTCCAAATAAGTTGGTTGCAGTTTTGGATATATCGACCAACACAGCGTTCCAACAATTTTTCATTGCTGAGGTCTTCGTTTACTGGTTTGATGACATCTAACACCATTTTTGGCAATGTTGAATAATTGTGACGAACATTTTCCAGTTCTCCTTTAGCCTTTGCTCGTTGCAACTGGCACCACGATTCGGGGCCTTCGGGACAGAAATATTGTTGAGGCTTGCTGTCTGTTGAGCCGTAATGGTAAAATGTTGCCCGTGTCGCTTTTTTCATTTCATCCTTGGAGGCACAGTTTCTGCAAATAGCTAAGCCATAGTAAATCTTCAGTATATCTATAAACTTTGCCCTCAATTTGTTTTTGCTGCTGATTCCAGGACTTTTTTCTTTCATTCGCGAAAAAGGGTTCACAATCGCTTTTGAACGTGACCCACTCATTCTTTTTTTGTAATTTCAATCTCGTTACCATACGGTTTCGCATTCACTAATCCCGTGTTCGTCTTAGAGTCACCATCCCCGGCGTAATTAGTGTACATAACTCTATACTTTTCGGCAGATTGTGAAAACAATTCTTTCATGGCGTCTACTTCCATTTGACCTGCCGATCCATCATGATTGGCCTGGCAATTTCCATCGTGATTCGATTTCCATTCTTCACATTGCTCAGTATTTTCGAGTTTATTCCAATAGTTACATTTAGCACAATAAGAAGATTTTACAAGAATATCAAAAACTTTTCCTGTAAACTGTCCAATGAGAACCTCAACTCCCTACAATGAGGTAAAGCCACGTTTTCGCCCCGTACTATCTCCAAAAACGGTTAGTTTCGTTATCCCAGCACTCGAATTTTGCTTTTATTTCCCGTTGTACTTCTTTTACAGCTTGTTTTAACACCAATTGAACAATACTTGAAGCAGCCTAATGAATGTTATTAACTATCGTATCATACTTCGTAAAACACGTTTGATTATATCGGCTGTAACTAGCTTATTTATAGAAATATTAACTTGGTGTTTTCACCAGATATTTTTGAGACCTGTATCTTCACGAAAATGCAATAAAAAATAAATCGATTTTGCCGACCATTCTAGGTGGATATCTCTCCTTAAATGCAATCTTAGTTGCATGGGATATTTTATCGGGTAGCTGCAAACGATTTGAAGTAACTGAAACGTTTTTTTGAAACACACATATACACATATGTATATCAAGGTGCACAGCTATAAAAGCATGGAATAATAATCTTTGACAATATATTGCTATATCTTTCGTCTATGCTTAATTTTCCATTGCGAAAAACTGTTATCTTTTTTTTGTTGCTAGTTTTGATTTAATAGTTCTGTTAGAAATAATATTCTTTATGAAACAATTTAGAGGTTTCTTAGGAGGTGATAAAAAATTCAATTTCGTACACAAATTAATGAAAGGAGCGGAAAGGAGAGAAAGATAAATTGAAATTTTTAACGTAAGACTATTACGATTTTGACCAATTAATATTACTCGAACGACAATACAGAAAATTGTCATGTACCAAGCTTTATTGGCTTCCCCATTAACATTTTTCGTTCAGTTCACTCCTAAGACGGCTACAGACTTGTCATGCTTTTCTAATTTTTCGCATTTTGTGAGTTTCTCGTGATATTTCACGAAACACACGAAACTTGAGAGAACACGAGAAAAAGCAAAGCAAACGGTTCGTGAGTTATTTTCGTAGAACACCAGTTGAACAGAGAAACCATTCAGCTATTTCGCTACTGCAAATATGGATTCAGATAGCGATACCGGGATTGCAGCTGCAATCTTAATTATTTCAAACAATAAAGTGGGGAAAAGTAAGAACAAAAAGAAAAGGCAAAAAAGACGGTGGTGGACAACGACTTTATGTAAAACGAGGGCAAAGTAAGTATCTTTGAAATCATTGGAATGCAGAAATTCATTTTTCTGTATACATTTTAGGTATGGAGCAGAACATCTTCTGAATGATATTTCAGACAATTCGAAAGCTTTTGCAGAATGTCATCACAGGATTTAGAGTATCTTTTGAATTTATTGTTATTGTTAAAAAAGATACTCATTTGAGGAAAAGTGTTTCAGCGAAAGAAAGACTGGCTGTGGGTTTGCGATTTCTCGCTAGTGGTGATAGCTGCCAGAGTCTTAGCTACCTATTTAAAATTTCCCCTCAACTTATTTCTAGTATTGTTCCAGAAGTGTGTCACGCATTTCGCCAAGGATTGACGGAAAAAATAAAGGTTCGTACATGAAAAAGTTCCAACTAAATATTTATTTGCGTAAAAATTGAATAAATCAAATTAATAATTAATAAAGTATAATAAAAAATTAAATTCAATAGCAAATGAAGCCGGAAAGAACGCTATATTTTCGATTTCAATTTTTTTTTAACTATAAATAGTTCTGTATTAGCAAAAAAAACCCCTGGTATTTGAAAAGTGTTGATTCGTTGCAGCATTAGTAGATAAACCGGATTGCTCTTGAGCACTAAGATGAGTAGAAGAAATGGCACCTGCTGAGGTTTGCAAGACGGTAGGACTCGGAATAGGTAGTGAATTCGATGCGGAATAAAGCGATGGTTGCGGCGAAGGTGTCACTATGGCGGATTATGAAAAGCAATCATTTCGTGTGAGACATTGGAACATTACATTGTTTATTTCCTTCATTGTGTATTGCCTCGAGACGTCGTTTATTTTTTGAAGTTTTGCTGTGACCAATTCTCCGAATATATCACACTCATCTTTTTTTTTCGTGCCATCCTTTAATTTCTTCTGTAAATACTGATAAGCAGCAGAAACTCAAGTTTCTTCGTTAATTTTTGTATAGTAGAAAACGTCTTCGGAATAATGTCTTCAATTTTCCGAACACTTCGAAAGCCAATTTCGCTGGATCCGAAAAAAGCTTGCTGCGCAAAAGTCCAAGTTCTAGAAATATATATTCATCTCTAGGAACTTTAGATCATGAAGAAAATGGACAATTAATTCATGGCGATTGGCGAAAAGATAATGACAGCACAACTTCCCTTTTTCCTCTACAAACAATAGGCATTAGAACTTACGTTACTCCTAAATTAATACGCCAGGAGTTTGGCGAATATTTTATTTCTAATGGTAAAATTCAATGGTTGTTTGTTATTATTAAATAAATCAAACTGTACTGACTTACCATTGTTTCTGTTACATTATTTGGTGTATATACATCCTCCATAAAACGGTGTAGCGGTTCGTATGCAAACCAGTTCGGTTAGTAAATTTCATTAGCTCCTGCCCCGGACAATAAACAATTTTTCATCTTTTTAATCCTCACATTGTTGGGATCTTTTGCGATGCATTTACCAATTTCAATGTAAAAACCTTTTTTCTTCAAACGATTTTTTCTTTGCTCATCACTTGGGTTCCACAGACAACGGCACTGACTCACTTCATCTATTCAATTAATAACTTCGCTGTAAGTCCAACTCATTTTAAATGTTTGCGACTAAACCTACAAATTCAAAAGTCAAACGCACCACAAATAATGGACAAAGTTCATAACTTCGCTATCAGGTCAATTCACTTTAACTGTTTATAGCTAAACATATCAACGTAAAAATCAGATACCCCAACAATTAATGGACAAAATTAGTAACTTGACTATCAATCCAACTCATTTTAAATGTCTTCAACTAAACCATCAAACGCAAACGTCAAATGCGCCACGTGAAACAAGAAACTCGCAAAGAAGTCACGAAATAGCATCTCGCATAATTTTTGTCACTTTCTCGTCGGGCGAAATCCTTTGATGTCATCAAAAAACCGCCATCAGCTGAGAAATCTAACGAATCGCGAATTGCGAATAACGAAATGCGAGAAATTCACGATAAACGCCCACACACTATTTGCGAGAAACACACGACTAACGTCAAATAGGCGAAACGCGATAAGTCTGTAGCGGCCTTTCAGGAGCAAATACGATCACATTAGGCTAGGATTTTGTTTGAAGCAATACATAAACTATCAAAACATTAAATTTTATTACTTAACTAAAGTTGATATTTTTTTAAATTCTCGTTGTTCTGTTGTTGTATGTTTTCGACTGACTTTTGGTTCTTGGCTGTGAAAATTGCATATTCTGTGCAATAAATCTGATCCATGCTAATAATGCCAAACTTCTACCCCCTGATAAATATTTTTATGAAAACAGATCTCTACCAACGCCGAACAAAAAGACCGGAAACTGGTAGTGGTGGGATATTTTGTTTACCAGATCTACGTTTCGTCTCGCAAAAAAAGAGAGCTGGTATATACTCGAAATATGTTGTGGTTACATGTCGATACACTAAAATGTGTACGCCATCTTTCCTGTAAAATCAAAATATTTTATGACCAATGTATTTCTTCACAATAATGCATCAAAACATACGTAGTAAAAGCGTTATCAGTTTGCCAAAAATACTATTAAAATAACTTTTTCACATCGATTAGAATATGTTTACGACATCAATTGGCTGTAAAAAACTGCAAAAGAACAGCTTAATAGCCCTATAAACACTGAAAATATTGCATCAACACAAGTAGTAGCTAGAGTTTTATGACTCAAATGTATATCAGCTTGCACACCCAAGACGGAAGCTATAAAATTCTCGTATCGCATTTCTAGTGAAAACTATACGGGTCACGTCAAGATGAGAAGCTCACTAGGGGTGAACAATTGGAAATCAATTATTTGGCTCCAGTTGTGATGAAAATAAATAGAAATTGTAGCACATACCATAGAGTCAAACAAAGATAATTCACGACAATCAGTTTTAGTGCAAATAAGACAATGCGCGAAAAGATTGTTTTATTTCGAAACATTTGCTGACAAAAATTCATGAAAACACTTGAACTGACCAGGAACGATGGCTATTCCACTTTATTCCCTTCATGTATTCCAAATTTTAGCTCTCGGCTAGTTGTAATGATGCTACTCACATGGCCAGTAACGCCGGCAATTGAAACACGTCTAAGAAAAATAATCAGCTTCCGCCCGAAATGAGCTCACCACTAAAGTCCTAAATACTATTTGGTCTACGAAACGATAGGAAAAAAGGAATGAACAAATATATTTGAAGGGAAACGGTAATATCATGTCATTTTTCTTGAGTAGGTTGGCCGGAAGTAATTTGATTACGGACACGGATGTATCTTCGAAGGGTGATAGTCTGACAACCTCTCCTTGCTACATTAAGTCGAACGTTGGACTTTTCGTATTTTTTGGCGACGTTTTTCCGGAATAATAAATTATTTTATTATGTAAGTTCAGTTTCGCCAACGTCAATTTTATGGCCTATCATTTTTCAGACTTCAAACATGAATGGCAGCTAGATGAGCTGGATTGTTTTGAGTTCGTAATGCGATTTAACTGATGAAGGCAGAGTGCAGCATCTGATGGCTTTTCCGTAAACTTGTCAAGAAGGGTGAGAGTTTTTTTTCCTGGATTAAAGTATTCGATACTGCTTGCATGAAATCTACAATGTCCTGCCATAAACGCTAAGTACAGAACGATTTCATTCTGAATCATAATCTTAACATAGCATTCCTGACAGATTTTAATAGCTCATAATAAACTGCTGAGATCTACTAAGATGTTTGCATAAGTTTCCGCCCCGAATGAAGCCTGTCTTCATAGCATCGAAAAAATTAATTCTATAATTAAATGCACTGTGTAAATTAGCATTTTAGCATTTTATGATTCAATCTCATTTCAAAAAATTTCTACCCGTTTTATGAAATCCTCAAACAAAACGTCCAAAGATGTTTTTATTCGAAAGCTCTTTGTTTCACAAATCATAAAAGTAATGGTCGACTATTAAAACGAGTAAACAATAAAAATATTTAATTTGTCTTTGTGCATGAACAGCAATCCTTTATTTGCATAAAAATGTCCATAAAGAGTGTATAGGTATGTTTGCAGACGAAGATAAATGTTTGAGTGGATGCATTTCCCTGTTGAGTCCAAAGAGATAAATGCAGAAAAATATTACCTAAGTACTTTTAATTATACTGTGCAATAAAATTAGTTGCCTCTGAATAGAGCACCCCAATAATTCTAAGTGCGACTGCAAAAGGTATAATTCGATACTGATGTAAGTGGAAAACAAATTTTAAAATTTTGGGAGTACCATCAATTAGTGATGGGCTCAAAAACGCCAAACAGTTTGAAAAAAACGTTTGGCAACAAAAAACGAACGAACAGTTTTTTCAAATAGCGACAAACAGTTTTTCTAAAACGAACAGCTCTTCTAAAACGAACCATTTTCTACAACAAATAGTATTTCTAGAACCAATTATTCCAACTATTCTACAACGAATAGTTTTTCTAAAGCCAATCGTTTTTCTAAAACGAATCGTTTTTTAAAACGAACTGTTTTTTCAAACGAATCGTTTTTCGTTTTTCTCCAACGAATCGTTTTTTTCAAACGAACTGTTTTTTTCAAACGAAACATTTGTCGTTCTTTTCAAACGAATCGTTTTTTTCAAACGAACTGTTTTTTTCAAACGAAACGTTTGTCGTTTTTTTCAAACGAACTGTTTTTTTCAAACGAAACGTTTTTCGTTTTTCTCAAACGAATCGTTTTTTTAAAACGAACTGTTTTTTTTTAAACGAATCGTTTGTCGTTTTTTAAAAACGACCTGTTTTTTTAAAACGAATGGTTTTTCGTTTTTTTTTAAACGAACCGTTTTTCGCTTGTTAAAACGAACTGCTTGGCAGTTGAAAACTGTTTAGCTGCGGAAAACAATATTTTCGTACTTGCAAGTATTTTATTTAATATTCAAAAAGTTTTTAGGGCAAAAGGAGCTGAAATCGGACAAAATCGGCCAATTTCGGGTTAGAGTGGTTTGGGACATAGCGGGCCAATACCTATTGCTGTGATAAAAAAATGTCGGTTTTGTAGGGGAGTAAGGGGTTTTTTGGCCATAGTTTGGAAAAAACTAACTTTAGGGCGCTTTCGATGATTGAAAGTGTTCGGGGAGTACAATAGTGATATTTTAAGGGCAAAAATTTTTTTTTATAGAGGAATTTGGGCAAAAACGTCAATTTTTTCCAAAAATTTTTTTTTGGTCTAGCATGAATTCAGGGACCAATCTGAATTGTTTCAGGCAAAATTTCCATACAAGTCTGGGAAAAAGCGGCCTAGTTTCGAAGATACGGCAAAATGAAATCCTCCGGAAAAACTAAAAGTAGCACTAAAAGTGCCAAGGAGGATAAGGTTGGGATCCTATTTGGATCACCAGTTGGCGTCTCTGGTTGTGCTGAGGCCCTCCTCGTGACTGGAGGTCGCCACGAGGGTGTCTCCAACCCTACCGGGGTTGTAAAATTAACGAAACCGCGGGAGGTAAGGTGCCCCTTGGTCTCATGTCGAGCCTTACGGAAGAGGTTGGCCCCTTAGTGGGTGCATGTTCAATAAACGAAAAATTTTTTTTTATCATTTCTTAATAAAATTATCGGCAAACTTCATGCTCCAGTGAGGTGAAGTGGAAATCCGACTGTTTTAGATTAGCCAGAAAAAGTTTGGTATCAGAGACTCAATGAAAAGTCATATAGATGACAACAGGATTAGTTGGTCCTATTTTAGTAATTTTTTTACTTTGGAAATTTGAACGAATACATGTGTTTTCTGCATATAGTAAAAAGAAAACCAAATTAAATTGATTGAATTTGATTGTTGTCCTTTATGTGGCCTCTAGATTGGAGAAATACTTGTCAAATTAATGACCGACCATTGGAAAGTTACGGACAAGCTGCACAGACTAATGACTCGGTATTCTTTGAAGGTAATCTTGCACCATCACCATTCTAGCTTGGGAACGTTGGGTCTGGAGGGTGGAGGAGGGCATACTAGTCAATTTCATTACATTACTGCAAATCGTATGCATTGCATGTATACAGGTACATACTTCAAATAGGTATTTAGAACAGGTATTTTTTCGTATTCGTACTAGTTATACCTAGTATGTGAAAATCCTAGTACGACCAAACTCTAATTGTCGTACAGCATAAAATTTGTTTCTCTCGTTAATTCAAACTGTTTTTGTCAAACAGTTTTAAAAAACAGTTGTTTTTGAAAAAAAAAACAGTTCGTTTTCGTTTTTTGAAAACAACAGAAACGCCCATCACTACCATCAATACAATGAAGTAGGGAAATATGATGTGTAAACTTTTTTAATTTTTAAGAATTTTGGGGACTTGAAAAGTGGAGGTGGTAGCAACTCCATGTTAATAATCTTTTTTTTACGGGTGAAAAATGATTATTTTCACGCCTAACTCTACCCCTGTTTCGACTCAGACTTAAAATCAACGCGGTCAATCGTCCGTACCTCGATTCGAACCAATAAGTATACATGTCAGGAGCTGGAGCTCCATCCACTACAAGAGCTTATCTTTTAAAATGAGGCTTATTTGTATTTTCTTTCTAGAGAGACTTTATTACGTATACTCTACTGTATGCAACGAAATGAAAAAATTAAGGGTACTATTTTGAAAAGCGCCTCAAGTAAAAACCGGTTTTCCAAGAGGATCATGAAGATGAGTTGAGATGATTACAGGTTGAAGTTTAAATAGCAACGCTTGAAACTAGATAGTAGAATCCAGTTTTTTGCTTCGAAAGTTGAAAGCAGCCCTGGCATGTCCATAGATGGAAAGATGTTGTAAAAATTAGCAAAATCATTACATTACGGTTTTGGTTAATTTATTTTTCATTTGTAGTGTGCTTAATGCTTCTTAAATTTTGTTACTTACATGTAAGTAGTGTCAGTTTATGAAAGTGAACAGTTCATTAAGTCTAAAAGTGGGAGTAAGCTATGATGTTTTTGGAATGATTTGATAGTGATGAGTGCTTAGATTTATTTGCTTTTGGTGATTATATTAATATTTGATTTTTTTTCCTGCGAGACAATAGTCCTGGCTTCCTAACTTGCAGGCATCCCCCAACGTTTACTCGATTTATTATTTTTTCAAATACTCAGTTTTTATGTTTAATACACGTAATTTTGACTTATAGACAACACAAATTGCGTCTTACCGACGCGTTGATACGACACGATGATTCACATTTGGTAAATTCCAGAAAAAGACCGTCCTTCGGAGAAAAACAACCAATTTGCAATTCTTCGGCTACAATCTTCCACTAGCAGAGACAGTACGTTAATTACATTTTTATTTAAAGGCTGTATTTGAGTATTATAGTCCAGTAGCCGTATACATGAGACTTTGCGTTAAATCCGGTAGCTTTGATTTTTTTGCTGACTTGTTCATGATGTTGCACCAATAAATAGCCCAAGTTTGCGACGTCAAGCACCAAACACAACCTTGCCAAAATCGAAAAACTATCGACTTTGTTTAGTTTTTGCCAAATTATATCATAAAAAACTTGCTAAATAATTAAAAAAATTCAGTAAATATTTAAATAATAATAAATTTGCAAAAATTTCAGACCAGAACCGTCTCTGTTGATTCTATAGTTTTTGAGATACAGTCTCTCAAAGTTATCGGTTTTTTTTAATTATGAAACTTTTAGCAATAATTTATTGTTCTAAGTGCATTTTTGTCTTTTATGAAACAATTTAATTCGTTAAGTGCCCCGCCCCTTATCATATTAAAGTAGATCTCGAAGATATTTGACAGGCCCACAAATCTTATTTCAACCCCTGAAAATTATGGGGCGTTAAAGCAAATAAGAGTTACATGAATGATCATCTAATACAAAAACAAAATATAATAAAACATAGATAATTATATAAAAGATTGTAGAGAACATCAATAATGTCATCAATCAATAATGTACTTACACTGCATCAAAAAATTGCACGTACACCACCTCATCATAAATTAAAACTCATTTATTTTTTAAATAAACAAAATTTTCGTCATTCTTATTAATTTCATGAGTTCTACACAACTGAAACAATCTAAAACAAAAAAGCATTCCGTAATATTAATGTTAATTTTGAAAATTAAGCTATAATTCAAGTCAAAAAATTGCACGTACATCAAAAATTTCCACATACCTTCAGAAAATTAATCACTTTTCCTACTTCTAATAGCGTGTGTGGTGTCCTTTCGCTGAATTTACATCCTTTAAGCAATTATTCATTGAATGAGCTAGTTTTCTAGTAATTTCAGGTGTTATTTTTTCCCACTTTTCTCAAATAACCACCTTGAGGTCAGCTCGGCTTATAATATGATGTTCCCGCACTTTTTTTTCGAAAACATCCCAAAGATATTCAATGGAATTAAGGTCTGGTGATTGGGGTGGCTGAGGAAGCACAGATTTCACGTTATACAGTAACCACTCTTTTACTAGATGCGAGAAATATTTTGGATCATTGTCATGTGCTAGTGAAATTTCGTCGCTAATTCCAATTTTCGAAGCACTGGCTCTTAAATTAGGCTTTATTATTTCTAAGTACTGATGCTTGTCCATAGTGCTCTCCACAAATACCAAATTTCCAACGCCATTTGCTTCCATCGCTCTCCAAACCATAACATTTTCACCTTCGTGTTTCTCAGTGGGTCCCAAATTTTTTTACTCCAACGCTGATTGACTCTCTGCCGAACAAATCGCCGCCCATCAGAGCCAAAAAGATTATACTTACTTTCATCTACAAAAATAACAGTTTCCCAAATTTAGTCTGACTTTTTTACATACTCTCTGGCACACTCAAAGCGTCGGGTAACATTTTTCCTCGAAATGAAAGTTTGTGTTCTTGCAATGCATCCCTTGTAACACTTTTTATGGAGAAAATTTCGCACTGTTTGGGCATTCAAAGATATTCCGTCGTTTCTTTTAAGGTCTGCAGCTTTTTTGGGAGCACTTGTTTTTGGATCCTTCTTAATAATTCTCTAAATTTTTTATCCAAATGCTCAGCTAAAATTTTCTTCCGACCTCTTCCTTGGGCAATTGCAAAGCTTTTGTTGCTTTTTAACATTTTTATATCCGTTTGCATGGTCGAACGTGGTGTGACAATGATCCTTGATACTTCAGCATAACTTTTACCTTCCTCCTTAAAATTTACGATTCATTTCTTCAATTCAACAGGAACATTGCGGTGCATTTCGCCTATTTCAGAATTTAAAAAAAGAAGAATTACTGCACTGCTCTATTGAGCATTTACAACTACTACCTTCAATAAATGAGGATAGTGTGTAAATCTGCACTGGAAACTAAGTACCATTACTTTTCTTTTACAAGAGATCATAAGTTAATCTTGTGTGTATGTGCAATTTTTTTATGTACGTGCAATTGTTTTAAGTATATTTTTGCTGTACTGTGACAGTAAAAGCTAATATAACAAAATACTGTTTTGCTCTAAAAAGCTTTAACAGTATAGAATTTATAAATACTTAAAGAATGGAAAAAGTTTTTTTTGTTTAATAAATAGAAGAGTTTTTATTGGAGTAAGGGTACTGTACGTGCAATTTTTTGATACAGTGTACATAAATTACAATAATTTTGTCCTCTTGGAAGGGCCCGGTTGAGGTTCGATTGTTGCTGTATTGGAGGATCTCGTTGTGTCATCATCGGAAAGATCGTCGCGTTCTGCATCTTAGGGTACGGACAAGACGGAGTGACGAGAGCGTCGAGTCGAGCATAGCGTCGAGTCAAGCATGGAACACCTCATTGAATTGCGTTCATGTAGACGCGACGAGACGCAAAATTGTAAACGAAATTTTACAGTGGCAGTCGAAATAATGAGTTCTTCAGTGTCGGAAGAAGAGTTTTTCTCACCACAATACACCAAATTGAAATCAATAGACTGCTGATATATATAAATCAATAGATTTTCTTAATCACTGGTAGAAATCTAATTGACTGTGTGCAATTCCGCACCGTTCAATCATAAAAAATGTACCCAAAATTTCGAATTACCCACGAAAAACCCATTAACGCAATTCGTCTACTTACTGTATGCCATCGAAACACATTTTGCAACAACAACATACATTACCGCTGCGAGCAGTCGAGCAACGAAATCGGTTCGAATCGATGTCGTCGCTACTATCAAATTTTCACTCTTTGGTCGCTGCGTCGACATGGCCACTTCCATTTGAAAGCATAGGACCGATTTCGCCGCGTTGCCTGACTCGATGCTCGCGACGCTTTCGTCGCTCCGTCTTGTCCGTACCCTTACACGTTGACACCGGAGACCCCGCTGCAGTGCCTAGATACTGATGAGCATTTCAACTCAGCTTTCCTGCAGCTACAAGCGTTCCCACAAGATTTGCTGCAGCCACATGAAATCGTATGTAAGAGGTGCTGTAGGGCTGCGTCTCGGATCATAATTTAAGGGCTGAGACCTTATGACATGGATATTCTCGGGTTTAGTGTAACTCCCAACCACGTCTGCACATGTAAGATACAAAATGATAAAACAAACGTTTTCTACAAATGAACTAAATTCAAGGAACGTATGAACGTATGTCCTCTCGTATGAATTCAACAGCTGCCTTCACCACACGTAGCATTTCTGCTTGAGAATCTGAGCTTTTATTCACATACAAAGTACTGGTGAGAATTTTTGACTTGTGTTTAATGATGTTTAATATCTTCTCCGTATTTTTTAAACAAATTATTTTTCACTGCTCGTGGTTGAAGTCGTTCTCCATCTATTAGGTCCATGAGTTCATTTAGAGAGAACTGACACTGCTCAGAGGTCGTTTCCAGGAATGAATAAATTAATTCGATTGCCTGATCAACCGTGGGATGCTGACGGTTACCTTTGAACAATCCTGTTGGTGGTGCCTGGTAGAGCTTTGTTTGGCAAAAGCAATGATATCTGGCACCAAGGGTTACCAAATCTGTGTCGTCAGATATAAGCTGGTGTATTTTGATAGCTCATTCAACATCACGTTTTTTAGCTGCTTTCAAGATTGTTCAATGACATTGTTCCTTTTTTCTGGCTTCTTATATCTTTGAGCATCAGTAAGCTCGGCTGTTATTTTGTCTCCGCAGAGAAAGCAGTGTTTTCTTAAATTGAGCAGCTGAGACACTGATATCGTTGGTCTTGGTGGTATCACACTTCTCTCTCCATGGCGAACAACTGCTTGGATCAATTTTGGGTTGCTATATCTCTATTGACAAGCACTGTGCATCGATATCTCATTAACACCGTTCCATAAACGTTCATTTTCTTGGTTTTTAGGGGAAACACTGGATGCAAGAAAGGTTTTTAAACTCCATTCCTTCACTAACCGTTCCTCACCTTGGCTTAAAGTTTCCTTTCATATAAAACACAAACTCATACTGGGACTTGGATCAGACATTGTGTAGATTTTGAATTTAAACCGGAAGGGAAACACGCACAACTCATGTAATGAGACACCGGCCTGAAGGGAACTAGATAAGGACTGAGAACTGAGAAGTTAGATGAAATTTGATGCGAAGAACCTGTGGGTGGGAAAGGAATGCAGGAGAGGAAGAGGGAGAGTGCGGTAGGGGTGCGTCATTCAATCGGCAGCAGCTCTCGCACCTGAACTATATATTTCCCTTATAAAGAAAACCCTTCTATTGATGTTATCCTTTCCGTACATTATTTTATAAAATTATCTGTATTTCTTTATATTTTTATTACTAAAATTATAAGTTTATACTATTTTTTGCTAAATATTTCAAAATTTAAAAAAAAAGTTTATAAAATTGAAAGGCTGTATCTTGGAAATTATTAGCTTAACAGAGATGGCTTTGGTCTCAAGTTGTAGCAAATTTAGTACTGACTCGTAGATTTTATCATAAAACAATTTTTTTATGGCATAAACTGTCAAAAACTAAAAAAGTCAAATATTTGTCGATTTTTTTTCGATTTTGACAAGGCTGCGTTCGGCATTTGAAGTCTTGGGTTGGGTTATTCATTGATAAAACTTGGGTTATTCATTGATGCAACATCATAAACAAGTCAGTGAAAAATCAGAACTACTGGATTTAAAACTATGGACCTTAGACGACAAGGTTACTGGACTATTAGCAAAATTTAACTATTTTCTAAAAAATTATGGGATTTACATTTTCGTTATTTAGAATGCATGGACCAATCTTTCGAGCGAAAACGTAATATTTGACGTCAATTGGCGTTCAAATTTGATTGGGCTATAAATAGGTACTTTCAAAAAAAAAAATTAGAAAAATAATGTAAAATAAGCACCATGTTGTACCTCTAATTAAATCTGTCGCCACATTAAAATCTTCACTGATAAAAGAATTTAGAGTCCATACCGTGCGATATTACTTAAAATAATAGCGATACACGTTTTTTGTTCCGCTAAAGAAATTTTTTTGCCAGTGATAATATTTTGCCACTAATCATGATAAAAGGTTAGTTTTTCCAGAGAGCATTAAATTATAGTTTAGTACTTAAGTCTTAGATGAGGTCAAATTCAGGATTGCTACTCATTATGAATGCTCGTTGTCACGTAGAAAACCAATCTCGAATGAGATTGCTTTAGAATGTCAAATATTATTTAAACTGGTCCCCATAATCACTCAATTTAATTCCAATTAAGCATGTTTGGGTAGATCTCCAAGTCTTAATATAGTAAACCTATAATTGAGGTAAAAATAAAAAAAGAGTGACGCAATACCCTCAAATATATTGTTAAATTCTAGGTTCTTCAATGCCAGGAAGACTAGAAGCAGTCAAAGACAGTAAAAATATCCTATTATATCCTTAAAACTTTTAATTGCATCCAGATGTAAAGACGATCCAACTGCAACAACCATTTTTAAGATTTAATTTTTGCATCACTTTTTATCATTATAGGGGAGTCGATTGATGAGGCCTTTAATTTTTTTCTTTTGGAAGATATCCTTGTTTATTTGTTATTTTCTTATAACTGTATAATAAACAAATATATAAATGGTAAATCAAAAGCCAACAGCTCTTTTCGTCATTAGTTTTGCTAACCCAGAACTTTTTTCAATTGTTGGTTTTGGCATCACTTTTATATCGGCAAGAGTGTTTGCAATGATATTCTGCCAAACGACCTAATTCCCACAGAACATATCATATGATAATGATCGACCTTGTACCCACGAATTATAAAACTATACCCCAATTTAAATCAAAGTTAATTCGATTGTAAAATTAAAACGTTAGATTTCGGGCAATATGCTCCTGTTTGTTGACAAACATGCAACCATTTGGCTAATACCCGGAGGGTGTGAAAGTCACAACCACTGGATTTTCGGATGCGATGTTTTGCGTTTTGTTGTTCCAAGAGCATTGAAGCAGATTCGAGTCCAGACTCGTGTATTTTACGATGGCATCCCTGTTGCAGTGTTTCAGGGGGGCGTTCGTCCCGGGCGTCGTCCGCAACGAAGTAATAAACACAAAATTGAATTAACAAACTCGTCAAGTAACAATGAGGTGAAGCATGAGCCTGCATTTTAAGGCGAATCACAATCTTCAGGAGGTTCGTGGCGAATCTTTAATGGGCCATTTACATTGGCGTCCATGCGTCCACGCGTCCATGCGATCTAGCGTGTTTTGCTTACACGAGTCAATTTGACTTTGTTTACATAGGCGGGTCTAAAGCGAAGGAGGTGGAGTATGCTGATTCATGTACAATACATTTTAAAATGATTTCTTTCGCTCAGTGGCATGTGTGGATGATTCGTTGGTGATCATTTAAATATATGTTTTGTGGATGATTATTTTCTTATATAATGATGTGGATAATATATATTTTGCATCCTTACGTGCATGACTATTACGAAAACAAATTGAATGCATCTGAATATCTAGACACAAACATATGTAGGTATATATACTCATATGAATAAATACATACAGCTTTCTGTTACCAATATATTTGTACGGAGCAAAAAAACATCATCATAAGCGTGTAAAATCCATCCACTTATCGCCTTAGCCCCGCCTTCAAAAAACTGGATTTGAGTTGACTTGACTCGTGTAATCTAAAAACGCTTGGACGCGCGGACGCATGGACGCTTGTCTAAATGGCCCATAACAGTTGATGGATTCAAACAAAAGTGCGTCTGTTGAAAAAGCAAACAACGCTTGTCGTTACACGTGTTCGATGCAGTGGTCACGTGTCGTATACCATTATGTTTTCATTGGATCACTTCAGTGTTGTTTTTACATTTGGCAATGCTATGCGAAACTGAATTTCGAGGGACACTATTATTTTTAAAGATTGCCGGTGCTTGAATACGATGAATGCTGAATGCATTGTAAGCATTAGGACACTATCGAATACTTTCTTGGCAGCATATGAAAACTAGAGAGGACTTCAAACCGTTCTGGCGAAATTGGTTATTCCATGTAGAGTCCATGAGCAATATAGCATGACAAACTGATTTCGAAAAGTTGAGCCTGAATGTAAAGTCAGAACAATGAAGTGGTTTCGATTCGAAATAAATACATCATCGAATCGATTGTCAAAATGGCAAGTTGATTCAGGACAAAGCGCATGTAATGCATTGACTTCGTTTCAGAATTATCCGGACTTAGGTGTTTGTAGATCAACCCTCGAAATTACTTTATCGGGAATTACTTGTGGAGTGTCCTTTGGCCAAGCATGCATTCGCAAATTCGGAGCCTTAATATTTTCGCATGAGCGGACTTTGGTTTGTAAGCTAATTGTTTGTTGGCGGCGTGCGCACTGGACTTAAGCTCCACAAATTCAGCTAGTACGATTTCAATAGAAAATTAAGGGCCGAAATATTTACGCTTCCGTTACTCCAAATATTGCCTAGATGTGTAGTAGCACGCGTTCTCATCGAGGTACTCGTAACATGAAAGGAATACATTGGCTGCAATTACGTACTTGTGCAATCCTAATTTCGACAATTAGCTTAGTTACTTCAAGTAAACGATCTGCGTTGTTCGGATTGAAAATGTTTTGCTTTTTATCGAAAACAAAAGATGTCAGTCATTAGTTTGTTAGTACCAATCTGTTTTTGAAAATGCGTTAGATTGCATTAGAGTACGTACTTTTGATTCAGGGAGCCAAAGCCTTTGTTTGAGGAAGATGCAAACATAGGAGTCCTCACAAACAATTCTTATATCATTCGCTCACATCTACTCAATTCAAATCAAGGTAGAATTTTTTTTTATGAAGGTGCGTTAGTTTAATAATCCTTTGGAAGATAGTGTATTTGTACTAGATTTATTAAATTTTGTTCTGCTTTTTTTGATAAACTGAAATCACTTGGAAAAAAGTTGCATTAATCTATTAATTTATTTACTAGTTAATATTTCATTTGAAGGAAAATGAGTGTACAAGTGAACAAGTCATACAAATGCTGTTTAAAAATGTCCTAGCCTGACCAACGAAACGTTGAAAATTTGATGGTTTTTTTTTACTATTTTTCAACACAATCTCCTGTTATTTTAATGCACTTATTCCATCTATATTCTAGCGCTTCTATATCTCTCTTTTAAGCCGATTCCGAAATCAGGCGAATAAGGTGTGTGGTTTGGTACGTCAAACCATAGTTAATGGTCCTATGTCGTGGCAGCAATTGATTTGTGCAGCGGTAAATTATCCTAATGAAAAAGGACTCTCTTTTTGACCAATTTTCTGAGCTTATTAGCCAAGCAAATAAGTGTGTTGTTGACGTTTTAGTAGGTGGGGTGAACAGTAACCTCCTCAGCCGCCAGAATGCGCTGCAATCGCAAAAAAGATTTTTGTGCCTTATTGTCCATTTATATTTAGGCAGACATGTCAAATTTCAGTGCGATACAGCCATTTGTTTTGTTTTAACAGCCGATTTTCGGTGATGTTTTTGGCATTATGCTGAGTATGGAACAAAACAATTTTCATTCTCTCATAAAACAATATTTTTTGAGAGCCAAAACAGTGAAAGAAACAATAGAAAAGTTGGATAAATATGATGGGGCTAGTGCACATTCAGATTACACCGTGAAATGTTGGTTTCAAGAGTTTCGTGGTGGCCGAAACTCCACTGCCGCTGAAGTCCGGAGGCAGGCCCTTCGATGCGATTACACAGGACAATGTCAAAAAAATACAAAAAAATAAAAATACGGAGAGTGAAGGTACGCGAGCTAATAGATGCCACAAAGATTAGTACTGAATGCACACGCCATGTTTTGGGCGAGATTCTGCAGATGAAAAAGTTATCCTGTCGCTGGATGCCGTGCATGCTGCCTCCGGACCAAAAACACGAACGCGAGCGCATTTCGGAAGCGTGTTTGGCCATGCTGATGCAGAATAGGGCAGACTTTTGGTGTCGATTGGTGACTGTTAATGAAACCTGGATTCACTATTACACGCCAGAGAATAGAATGAGTGCCCGGCAATAGACTGAAGCCGGCACGAATGCTCCAAAGCGGCCGAAGGAAGCTCAATGGGTCGAAAAGGTCATAGCGTCGGTTTCCTGGGGTTATATTGGCATACTCTTCGTGGAATACCTCGAAAAAGAAAAAACCATTAACGGCACGTATTATTGCGCATTATTCGAGTGATTGAAGGCCGAAATCGCTGCAAAACGAGCTCACATGAAGCGAAAAAAATTTAGTTTTTACAAGTCAATGCGCCATCACACAAGAGCATAGCAGCAATGGCTAAAATCAACGATTTAAGGCTCCCCATCCACCTTATTCGCCTGATTTGGCTCCCTCGGACTATTATCTGTTCCCTAACCTCAAAAGATTGCTCATGAATAAAAAATTCAGCTTGCGCGAGGAGATCATCGACGCCGCGGAGGAGTATTTTGCAGACCTTCCGGAAAATTACTTTTAGGAGGGGATCGAAAAGTTGAAAAATCGCTGGAATAAGTGTATCGACCAAAAAGGGGACTACATTGAATAAAATAAAAAAAAATTAAAAAAAAAATGTTTTTAATTTCCAAAGAAGTTACTTTTCTCCCCACCTAGTATAGTTTGTCCTTTCGGGAAGTGGTCAGTAAAATCATTCCCTTGTAGTCCCAGCGTACTGACGTTATCACTTTGTCGACCGACGCACGTAACTTGGCTTTCTTCGATGGAGGAGAATCGTAATGTTACCACTGTTTTGATTCGTCTTTTGCATCAGGGATAGAGTAGTGAATCCGGTTCTCATACGTGATTATGGATCTTCTAAAAAAACTATAAGTTTTCCTTTGAAAAAACGCCAGATCCTTTCTAAAAATTTCAACACGGCTGTACTTTTGTTCTTCGGTTAAGAAACGCGGAGCCCATCTTACTGAACCTTATTTCGGGCCTGATTCGTTAGCTAAAATATGATATATCTTCTGAGTCTAGATCCCTAAAGTATTACTCATTTTCGGCAGTTTTTACCTTCGGTTTTCTAAAACCATTTGATGGCTAATTATCGATGTTTCTGAAGTATAGAACGTCGACGACCTACCACTTTTCGGATCATCTTCGATGATTTCTCTCACAAGTTTGAGCAAAGCTGCCCCCTTTTCGCCGTGTAATACAAAGGCGCGGTTTTCGCCGATGTTTTATTTACGTCTTCTTTAGTATACGTGGGGTCATATTCTTTTTGAAAAAATATTCAATCACAGCTCTGATTTTAGTTTTCTCCATGCAAACAGAAACTTCTGCAAACAGAAAACCGTAGAGAAATAATTATCCGATCAATCGTAACGAAACTTGACTTACATCTAGTTAAAATATCTAGCTATTGTAAAAAAATTATTTCCATGCTACCCTCAAATCTGGCTCAGGCCGAGAAATGTTCAAACAGCTCTCGTATAGTAGATATGTTTGAATATTTCATTTTTTTACTGAAAGAGAATAATTTCTAGATCTTTGTCTGTATCAGTAGCTAGGTTTTTTAAGAATTATTTGCGGAAAGGTTGTGAAGGCTGTGGTCAAATATAATATTGGATCTTTGAAGGTTTTGCTTCAAAACGAACTCAAAAATATTGTCTCTATCGAAACGAAATAAAAGTTATTCAAAAATTATGCAGAGCTTGGAAAAACCTTTGAATCAAAGTTATACTGAATGGGCGAAAAGGAACCCGTCCTCCTCCCTATGTGCCAGTGTCCAACTTTGGCGAGGAGAAGAGTGGCAGCACTTGGCGCAATTTTCCGCTCAAATTTGACCCACCTATCTCCGGTTGGTCTAAAGGGGATAGTGTGGTTTATCAAAGGACGCAGAGTGTTTCCAGCATTTAGTGTCAAGGGGAGAGAAAAATTATAACATAACGAGCTTCTGTTGTATGCGTCTGGCAGCAGGCCTCGATCGATTGAGAGCCACTTCAATTTACCTAACTACCTACCTGAACGGCTCAAAAAATTATCAAAAACTTTCGAGGATGTAAAAAAATCAATCAGAGAATGGGTTTCAGAGAAAAATGGGTCTAGCGATAGAACAATTAAGACAAGGGTTGTTACGAGCCAACCAAAACATCATTACTTTTGCACAAAGGATGAAAGTTGAAATGATCAAACCCCTTTATCGTTGAAATATCCTATAAAGTAACAAAATCATTATCTTCTTCCTCCATTTAGACCTTAGCCTTCCTTTCGATAAAATACAAAAGTTTTTTTTAATTTTAATGAATAATTTGAGCTCATTCTGTCAACAAGATAAGTTGAATTAATTTTTTTTATTAGTAAATCTTCATCAGGGTTTGAGTTCACCAGTCCCCTCAATGGTTGACGATCTAAATTCATTGTGTAATTGAATTATAAATTTGTTACTCGCGAAAAGCTATTTCGTTCTTACATAATATCCTAAAGAGCAGTAAAATATTCATTTGCAATTACATCAAACCAACCGTCTACAAAATCCCATAAAGGACGATACATAAAACCGTGTATCAAGTTGTCTAAAGTAAATTCGGTAGAAATATTCACATGAAGCACTAACGCTAGCATACAATATGAACTCTCAGAAACCAAGCGCATCATGCATTCTTCAATGCCACTCCGTAGTTTGGTCCCATTCTCGAACAAAAGTTTCGTAGTAATAGTATATCGTCTCATGAAACCGTTTATGACAAAACACATATCTTTGACATTAAGACTCCGCTCGAAGGAACAAATTACCAAAGAAAATGTGGCTGAGAGCAGATATTCAACGAAAAGTCAACTTCTTGAAAACTAACGACGTGATTAGATGTCTCGTTTTCTTTTAGTTAACGGAGACTCGCAGCCACCGCTATCTCACTCAATTCGATTCCGTGCAATCACCATTAACATCATTAACGTTGTCGTCTTATTTCAAATTTACCTCGCAAAACATTAAATCTTTATACCACTAACAGGAAGGATTTCAAATCCTGGATGGATATAGTGCTGGATCGCAGATAGAATAGAAGAAACCGGCAATGACGACGCCATCCTCGGAACCGCCAAAACGCGCGAGGGGAAGATAGAAATCCTGAAATAGTTCAAACTTTTATCACTCCATCGTCGGATCTAATCGACTTAAGCATAGCGAGGATTTCTGAACAGTTAAACGAGCTCAGGTTGAAATGGCCGGATGAGACAAAATACATCCAGATTCCTGAGAAGATTTAGAAAGCCGCAATTGGCAAGCTTTTGCATGATGTTTTTGTCGGTATTTCATTTTCGAGGAGATACTTGTGTATTTCAAAACGAAACGATTTGTCTGCTTGTCTATTTGGTAGGGGAGTCGGGAAACAACGAAATAAGATTACGTGATTGGTTTTAACTAATATGATTTTGAAAAGTTTCAACAGGAAATTGTTTCACGAAAAATATGTTGAGATCATATTTACATCTAAATAGAGTTTTAAAGAAAGAGTAAAATATGAAAATAGGCATACTTCACGTTTTTTCAAAAAATATGATTCATTTCATCCCGGACTCCTCTATAGGTCTGGAACTTGATAAAGGTGTAAGCTCTGACGGGTGCCATTTCGTTTCTCTCATGCCAATGGATCCTAAAGAGAACCAAGACGGATTAGGGATAACTTCGCCAATAAACCGTACAATGTGATGAAATTCATCTCAGCTAGCACCATCACTTTAAATTTTAGTATCAGTCTGATTCGGAAACTTTACCAACGACTTGCACCTTGTTTATTGCCCTTCGTCAATCACACCGAATCTGCGCCGAAATGAGTCTGAAATCATCACCGAATCACTGATCTATCGAGCAGCACAACAGGAAGTTCGGTAGATATCGTATTAGGGAGCCCAAGCACTGGTCTATTTTGCAGGTCATAAAAACACAAATGACATATTGGCTACTGTGTGGAAGGAAATTTGATTTTATCAGCAGAAACATTGGTATTGTTTCACTGACAGGTTTACGCATGAGGACTGTCGCTTCCAGACTCCCCGTTTGCGAAGCAAGCTATATATCAAATAACAAATCTGGCGCAAATGAGTTGCGACCATTTTATGCAAATCAAGTTGGATGAAAATTCGGCTTCGGCAAGAGCCAGACACAATCGTAAAATGCTAATCCTTGAAACATATCTTCAATTAGGCGGTTGCTAGTTTTTCGCAAAGCAGCACTGCTAGGCTATGCAGCCGACGTTCATGGGCGAAAGTTTTAAGGACTCCAGGATTAAGTATTTTATTTGACACTGGAAATGTGTCCATGGATTATTTGTTTGGCTATAGTAGGATTAAGATTTGGTTGGTAATGAGAGAAGAAAATAGTGAATAATGAGTCCATTGTTCAGTTTGATACATGGCTAGATTATTGTACGAGATATGTTTGGATATCCATATTTTTGGATATCCATATTTATAAAACTGTTTAACATTTATGTAGCCGTAGCTCTAATTTAATATGTAACTGAATTGACGTGACTCCGATATTTTAGCAACCTGGAAAAAAACAATATGTAAAGACCATAATAAACAAAAATAAATGCAAAATTCTAGTTTTATAGAAAACTGCAGAGAAAAACTAATACAATAAAACTTAATAAAGTTTAACGAAAGTTTATTTTAAAAAATGCAGAGAAATGAATTTTCATTCAGTTTATTTATTTATTTATTCATATACGGTTTAACCGACTAGGGCTCAATTATAAAAACCGAATGAGTCGAAAAAAAGAGAAAAGTCAATAAATTATTCAAAGAATTTGAAATTTCGACACTTCAAGGTCAAAAATGAAATTAACGCAGTAAACATAACCATAATAAAGTATAATATAATTGGAACGAAACACCAAAAATGCAGTAATGGCTCTAGATAAGGCGAAGTTATGTACAATTATGTAAGGAATTAAATGAAAAATAATAAAAATTCAAAAATGTTGTGAAACTTCGAGAATTATAAATAATAAGGTAAGCGGTAAAGAATCAAGCCATTGGGCATTGGATTTTCTGGGGATACGCAATAATGGCAAGAAAAAATAAGTATTAGTTTTCGCTATAGGCATCGAAAACTCGTCGAAAATCTTTCCGACCTATTAACCTAACGTAATAAATACTTGAAACCAAGACCAGATAGCATAAGACAGTGGAGCAGCTTAACGAGCAGGCACTCATTGTTAGCACTCGTCAAAACTTAAAGCGGGGAATTCGGACAAACGATCAATATATTTAACAATAAGGTATGTCAAATTCAAATATTAATGAGCATGCACGTCTACCCGAAACGCACTCCACAAGGTGCGGAGACCAGATTTAAAAACGGCATTCAACATGCTACGGACAAATCGAAGGAACAGATGAAGGGAAATAGTGATTTTAGTAAAAGGAATGTTACACCTGAAGCTTAGTACTGTCTTCGATTTCACGTGAAATTTTCATGCAAAATATCACGTGAAAATTGTTTCAGAGAAAATTTAGCTTGAAAATAAGCAAAAGTTGTACTCAGTTCTTATCGTGAAAAATTGCTTGCAAGTAGATTTCGCTTTGAAAATGCAGATGGCATTGACACATGTCTCCAATCATTTGACGCCAATTTAGTATGTACAGGGGTGTGTTCAATGTGCATGCTATAGCTGCTCCAAAAGCATAGCAGAGTATCATAGCATAGCACAGCATAGTATAGTATATTTGACAGCCAAGAGCTGCTACGAAGGCAACTTTTACACACCACAACTCAATCATAATTTGGTTTAATTTTTTTTAAATTTTAATCTTTGTATTTACGTGGATCAGCTCAATACTTGCATAACACTTTGGAAATTGTATTAAATTTCGGAGTTTTCAGCATACAGCTGCAGAAACCATTAAAATTTTCCTAACATATTCAAAACGTTTCACTTATTCCCGTCTTTTGACACCATATATGTGAAAAAGAGCGAAAAAGAAACATTGAAAATTTGAATTTACTTGAATCAGCGTACTCGGCCTTCTGTGCTTCATACTCGTCTTCTAGAAACTCAAGCTGATCTGCGTTGTGTAAAAGCCAATTTAAAACTCGAGTTGAGTTGAAGTGTTTAAAAGCCCGTATATAGTTTATGATAGCACTATTTTCAAATTTATTGCTCATCCCTTTTGCCACCAAAGCCCAAAACTTCGTTTCATTTCAATTTCTAATCGAAAATGGCGTTTGGACAATGTGTCAGCTGTTTACGCACGTCCATTTTGCCTTAGCGACTTTCTACCTATTCTCCGGACTGCGAGCAGCCAATAGCTGCTACCATACCAGCTATTTCTTTCATTTGTCTGGTTTCGTCCTTAAGTCGTGATCGTATAATGAAGCTAAATTTTGACATGTCTCCATTATCTGGTCATTCTTTCGAGCGAAAATTTTGCCAAAAGAGAAAAGCGGAGACACTACTCATATCTGACGAATAAAATTACAAGAATTTCATTTTCAATCGATTTTGTTATTGAAAAGACATTTGCACAACTAAATTTTCAAATTCAAACACCAAATGTCAATTTTTAGCTCGAAAGAATGAACTGGAGCGTGTTCAATATTCTTGCTATAGCAGCTATTATCTGCTATTTTAGCTGCTCTGTCTGTCTAATGTCACGAAATAGCTACTTTCTGATGCTTGCTATTTGACAGTTGGGCTGTCCAAGATTCCGGCATAGCTGCTAAGGTAGCAGCTATTTGCTGCTCGCAGTCTGGAGGATAGCAAGAAAGTAGCTAACGCTGTAGCAAGAATATTGAACACGCTCCAGTTCATTCTTTCGAGCTAAAAATTGACATTTGGTGTTTGAATTTGAAAATTTAGTTGTGCAAATGTCTTTTCAATAACAAAATCGATTGAAAATGAAATTCTTGTAATTTTATTCGTCAGATATGAGTAGTGTCTCCGCTTTTCTCTTTTGGCAAAATTTTCGCTCGAAAGAATGACCAGATAATGGAGACATGTCAAAATTTAGCTTCATTATACGATCACGACTTAAGGACGAAACCAGACAAATGAAAGACCTTAACCGTTATGTGTGCAATGTGTTTTAGAGTCAAAAAATCTAGAGTCAAAGTTTAGAGTAAAAAAGCACACCAAAGATAAAATTGTTGACTGCTGTAAGAGACAATTCGAATAAGAAATAGAAAAACATTAACGAATACATATTGCAATTATAAGAAGCTTGGTGGTATTTAGATATATTCAGAGTAAAAATGTGCATTAAGCACCACTGAGTCAGATCACAAACATCACAATGCAGCTGGGGGTATTCAACCAACGATTTAAGGGCTCTGATCATTTTAAATTCAACAAAAAATAGAAAACAGGGAGAAAGTACAAGCAATTGATAAACACCAGCAATATTAAACGACCTAGTATGAAACCCTGAAGAGCTCCAGCAAGAGAACAGTTTGAAAAAGAGGTACAAGAATTCACAGATAAAGCACAGCTACGACATGACTCATAAGATGAAAGCCAGGATAAGAGAAGGTCAGATACTAGATAACCTTCATGCTTTACAAGAAGTAGCTTGTGATAAATGGAGTCGAAGGCCTCTGCAAAATCTTTGTAGACCATATGATCTTACTAATGTTGGTCTGAAGCAAAAGCCACCTAGTAATTGATGGTTATGAGGTTGGAGGTGGAACATCTTCCTTTTATTAATTTATGAAAGTCAAAAGCAAGAAAGAGATGAACGATAGGGAGCATTCTATTGTAGACAACTCTTCCGAGTACTTTACTAAAGTAAGAAAGAAGGGAAATAGGACGATAATTGGATATGCAATTTGGTTACCGGATTTATGGATTGGAGAAATATCAGCTAACTTCCACAGGATGAAAATGAGTCCGAGGGAAGTTTAGGTTGAAACCAATAGAAAAGGAAACACACAGTCACAACGAAATTGATTTGGTGAACAAGTTCGGAATGTCGCCGACATAAGCATCAGAACACTCAAGTAAGATCTCAAGCTCTAGAGGGTCGCTATGAATATAAGGGAGATTTGATGGAACAGAATGAGAGAATTTGGCTGAGAAAAGAAAGAGGTAAATATTCTGCAGAAAAATCACACAATTTCTATGAATTAGAAGTAAAAGCGTCATTGAGAAACACGAAATTAAGAAAACAATGTGAGTTTTTCAGGGATTGGACGTAAGACCAAAAGGACTTGTGCTGGTTAAAATATAATGTACAGCACTTACTGCTAGGGGAATAATTAGGCATAGCTTGTATGACGACAATTTTTCCAACTGATTCGAAGTGTTCATCATGATAGCCCGAAGCATGAGGTGCATCTTTTGACTTGAGGGCGGACGCCACATCATGCTGAAATCAAAGAGCATCATTAGACTCGCAGAGACGACGGGACCGAGTAAGGCAGTAAGTAGATGAGGATTGACAGTCAAACAATTCTGATGGTTGCAAAAGGAAACGATTATTGAGAAAACTTGAGAGCTCAACAAAAACTTTGATCAAGCTGAAAATGAAAATCAATATGAATAAATTGGCTCTAAATTCATTGAAGTGAATTTTTAACATATTTATTTTAAGTTAATATATACGAATTCTAAAGCCAATTTCAAATCTGCTCGACTGAATTTTCAGTTGCACTTTTAGTATTTATTATAAGCAAAATAATAATAATAATAATAATAATAATAATAATTGCGATAATAATCAACGCATCTTTGTATCGTTTATCAATTTTTATCTTCTAATTTCCTCTAATACTGGTAATATAAGTGAAAATAATTATTCGTACAATTTAATAAAATTGCATTTAAAAATTAGAATATTATGTAAATAACCTTAGTTCATAGTAAGGGTAAACTAAATAATTTCATGGAAAGGTGTTTGGTAGTAGTAAAAGATATAGCACACATTTGCGGTCATAATATGATTCATAACTTATCTCGACCTTACACTTCAACAAATCATTACAATGAGACACAGGACAGCATTGTTTGGTATTTTCTTGCCTTTCAAATTTTAGCTCTACTAACTTCTGATTCGCTTATAAATCATGAGTCAAGAGTTCAATTCAACTTTTGTGATAAGTGCTTACAATGTCTAATACAACATCCAGATGTCTGCAGCAAGATATCATGCGAAGCTATTTTACTTAATTTTGTTACTGTCCGGGTTTTGAAAGTGACGATACGTCAGAAAAACATATTCAAAACAACCTTAATATCGATTTTATCTTTGCACAGAAACAATGCCCTTCAGTGAGGACACTTTTAACTTAAATGAACAAAGATGAATGCATAAACCATTTGAACGAGCTAAATCTTGATTGGGATGAGCACAATCTTTCAATGCTCACTAAAGAATGCCTATGATCTCATAAATTGGAATCATATGTACTTCTTTATAATACTAAACTAACTAGGCAGCCAAATTGCGAAATGTATTATGCTTAAAATTTTTAAATGCTATTTTTTGAAATACTAAATATTATTTGCTCATCATGTTTTAAAGGACACAAATATTTTCATCCCACGACTCTCAAAAATCAGCAGTCTAATGTGACAGTAAAGCACATCCAGCAAATTTTCCATTGATTTTTCATACCATCCACCTCAAATCCGTTTTAATCCAAATTAACATTATACGAAAATTATCATACCGAATTTCAGCAAAAACTTGCCCGAAAACAAATCTCAAAGCTCTCTCGAGAACGAAACTTAATATTCATTGAGTTTCATGTTTATTTTTCGAACAATGTAGGGAACAATGACATAAGAGATCCGACAAGGGATTACAACGTGTTGCTATTTTCGAGTTTAACAAGATTAGATTGTATGGATTTGACTGCGAGTCCTATATTCATGTATAGTGACCGCACAATTAAAGGATTCGATATGGACTCTGGCTCCAAGCCGAAACACATCATCAATCAGAGAAGTCGTTTTGGCACAACGTTATCAATCACGTCTGCGGAAAGACGGAAAAAGACAAATCGAACAACCCTTGACTGGTTTTATCTGCGAAGATGTGTTCTTTCTGGGGGTTTTCTTGAATACAACATTGCGATTAAATAAAAGAACTTTACGGTAGAAAAAATTGGTGACGAATGATGTTTTCGCTCCCTTCAAAACAGCGGAAACCTATATTTGCTATGGGTAGTTATGAAATATCAGTGGATTTCTGTTTTTTAAATCATCCTGGGAAAATCATTTGTTGTGTATTCTGCCCTATTAACCATAAATGTTCTATCTACATTTTTCTCATTTTTGAGCTAACACCGGATTCGAAAACCATACTCTCTTACATTATTCTACAACATTTGAAAAACCTATATTTTGTAAAAGTTTTGTAAAATCGATATTGAAAAATTTATTCTTCACATATCTCCAGCACAAATCAAAACACAAATCATTGATAATCTCGAAACTACTAAAATGTTGATAGAACGTTTATGGTTAGAAGGGTAGTATTGATGATTGAAAATATTTACAGTAATGAATGATTACGCAGAATTTTTCGGTTTCTTTCTTTCGTTTGTTGGTTTTACCCAGTAATTGAAGTTAGAATCAACCAACCAACCAAAATACAAATAAATACGTTTTTAGACATACAGAACTCATAATCTCAACAGATTAATGACTTCTCCGAGAAGTGTGAGATGATATTTGGCCTCATCGGGAAGATTCTAAGAAAAGCTCATTGGTGTTCATTTTCAATTTTTTCTCAATTCATTCCTTTTTTTAGAGCTGTTTTATGTGTGGAAAACTCCATAAAATCCTCAGCAGGATATATTAACATGGCAGCGTTAAAGTTAGATAATAAAAAGTGGGGCAATAAATAAGGGAAAAAAGTTGACGGTGATTTCTGTAATGAAAGCGATGCCAGACGTGAAAGTGACAGTTGAACTAAATTGCATTTAGAGCTAAAATGAAAACATCTCATTTTTGTGCTCGAGTATTTAAAAGAGGGCGTTGAAAAGCAATTTAATTTCACTGGCGGACATCAAACATATTTTTAACAAATTTATCAACGAAAGCAACATATCGGTCAATGCATTCCGTCATATAGTTCTTCTGAGGCGATTTTCACTAGTTCTGGATATTTTCTGATTTCTTGACATTTTTTTTTCATTTATTTTTGATAAGTCTAAATATTTTTCGGTTTTTAGAAAAAAATTTTGCCCTCTCATTCGAAATATTCAATGGTTCAATTGTTTAGATGTTGATAATAATGTACATTGAAAGTCAAAATCTTATTATTTTAAGATATTATGGCTTTAAATTCTTTCAATATAAAATCATACTTGGAGTCAAAAAAACTAACGAAATCAAAGAAGTTAATCGAGTGTTTACTATCCTTTTCGAACTTATATTTCTGACTTAATTTCAAAACATCAGCCTAACTGAACAAATACAAGCTGATGAATATTACTACATGAAGAAACTCAAATAAATTTTCGTTAGATTCAACTAATTTATTTTTTCCTGAAAAATGAATGAAAATGAAAAATAATACATTTTTCTTATGTTTTTTTAGTGGGTTTCAAAAATAAATGAATTCAAATGGCCCCACGCTTGGTCACGCATCTGCGACATCTAATCAAAAAGTTACTCGTTTGTCTATTCATTAATTTAAGTGTTGGAAGGGGAATAAATCATTCAAATTGAATATCATTCAAATTTTTTGGTTTATGTTTCTGTTTAACTTCCTGGTTGCCATAGCCCCATCAAAAAAAAAAAATGAGGGGCATTAAGGTCAGGAGTCCTTGAAAGCCAACAAAATGTGGAACTTCTGGAAATCATTTTATTGGGGATTTTTCGCTTCTATTATGTCTGAACAGCCCCGCTAAAGTGAGAAGTAGCGCGATAATTTTGAAACTTCGCAGAGTTGAAATGTATACTTTTTCGGCCTGGTTCTAAAAAGAAAAACTCTTTCAACATTTTCAAGTATCCGTTTCCTTCGAAAACATAAGGCCTGGCAGCTTTCTTAAACTGTACACCACAATGTGACTCAAAGTGGATGCAATTTCTATCCAATTTCATAGAGTATCTGTGGATTAGAGTCCCTCCATATTCGTCAATTTGGATAGTTAGCATTACCGTTTAGTTCGAAATCTGAAAATGCAGCTCAAAATATTTAAGTTTTGATTGATTTATTTGCATTGTATTCATTTGTATTTTACACTTGTTTTTAAATTTGTTTAGTTTTTTTTTTATTTTAAGTTTATTTCATTTATATGTAATATTATACCTTGTTTGGTGAAATAAATATATAAATATCGCACAGACTGAAGACCTATGCGATATTTATAGATTTGTCAAATTGCACAGAAGCTCTATTCAAACAGCAGACTAGAATCTTGGCTGTTTTGAGCTAGTCTTGGCTTAATGCGAACGAAAGCATGTTATCTGCACATTGGAGGACTTTCACTTGAGGTGGTCTACTGCAATTGGAAGATCAGCAGTAAAGATTAGGTAAAAGATAGATCCGATGATGAAATCTTTCCACACTCTTGATATCATAATTCTTTAATTCAAGTAGCTCCATTCATTCAGGTCGTTTTGTAGCCATGCGTGCCGTACCTTCTTTCTATTGAAGCCAAAAATGATATCTGTGGTGAACCATTCACGTTTGAAATTTTGCCAGGACGTGGTATTTTAGATGAAACAAGAAAGTGAATTTGTAATTGAAGGTATAATGGAAGATTATTTACTATTTTCATATTACTGTAAATATTTATTTGATAAGTTCAACTATAAAAACAAGACAATTTTTTGAAGACAAATTAGCTAATTTGGCAGACACTTCAAGCTTGTAGTCTCGACTGGTTTAAGTTGTTTGGTCCTTGACTCACATCCAGCGATGATAGCACACGAGCGAACCAAGCTTTGAATAGGCAATTGAGTTGAATCAGCAATAAAATGCTGGGTGGAACTTATCACTTCACTCTATCTACGAACTACAACCCACAGATCAGACAAGGATTGCAATGGCACTACTTTTTCTCTTACCTTAAATGAAAATTCCAAAATACAACAAAATAAAACATATTGAAGCTATAGCGAAACAAAAGTAAAAAGTGTAATAAGAAAAAATTACTTATTCTGCGAAAAATGTTCAACTGAGAAAATTTTGACGCAAATTTTGTTAACAACAAAAAATTTCGTAATCAAATTGCAAAGAACAATCCAAGCCTGTAAATTATTCAATAACTACGAAACCATTTTTATGAAATAGCTAATTAGATTTTTATTGAAAATTCGGTCAACACATAAGGAAGAGTTCCACTTATTTCATGGTTCAATAACAATTTCTAGGTGTTTCTTTGCAATCGCCTTTACTGCTATTCCCTCTCATTATTAGCCTTGCTGCTGGATGAATTTTGCTTTGAGTCAGAATTAAGTGGCTAGTGAATTTCAAATAAGCCTAGTAATTCCTTTTACAAGTGGGTCCCTGCATTCATTATTTCCAAACAATTATTAGCTATTTTCATTCTACTTATCTTTCTACCTTATATTTCTACTATTCTGTGCCAATAATTTGTATATTATTCATCAATTTTTCCCCATTTTTAGCTAAGAATTTTTTATGATAAGCTTTTATTCATTTTCAAGTTCTCCATTTCTTCAGTCACACGAACTAACAGATGGACAATCTTCTCAAAACGAAATGTCCCTTAGCTCATTTTTCCTAATCTTCTGTTTCTGTTCAAAATATCAGAAAAATTTATTTATGTCATTGCTTAACTTTTTTTTCCAGTAATACCAAATAGCATCGCTATATCTTATTAATTTCCTACAAATAAAAAGAATATTAGCTGTGAGCAATTATTTTAAAAGATTAGGATACTTGGATTTATTTTTAATTTTCACCAAAATAAAACGAAAAACAAAATTTAAATTTCAAGGCATGTCAAAAATACTATAATTATATGATTTTATTTGTTGCTTTTTTCGCGGTCTAATGAACATAATTCAAACACAGACCCGTTATTATATTGAAAGGACTTAATTTTTATTTGATTTTAGACTTACAATTAAACAGTTTGAAAGGAGTGATACAAAAAGTGAATTTTGGAGATAACAGAAAGAGTAGATTCTCAGTATTACTGTTGAACAAAGTATAACTGTTAGATAAAAGCTAATCCACGTAAAGAAGGATGTCATACAAGTACAGAAATAATTATCTGCAGATTTATAAATTTAGCGATAATAGCTCTAACACTGCTTCTTGAAAATCATAATATCCAGAGATTATAAAAGTGGATTAATCGAATTCAAATGTAATGACGTTAGAGGTGCACGTGCAGCTTACTTACTCATTTTACAATTTAATAATCAGCAAGCAAACTGGACTCTTATTAAAGTAGTATCTAATAAGCAGTTTAAAATTAAACCAGTTATTTTGTTGTGTGAATCAAATCAGAACTTAATATCTATCTCCAAGCAGCATCAGTGGAACTCACAAAACGCACCGTATAGGTACATAAATCATATTCCGATTGTGCGGGCTGTCATTGCAAACGAAATGCACAATCGTTCCTCGACCAGAAAGGTAACTCTACAGCATTCCGTTCAAGAAACGTGAGTCACACCCCTAATATCTTCCGCTCCAAACATCTTCTGGGTGGCTACAAGTTGACGGAGGGAGCCCTTTGCCCCCGTCAAAACACCCAGAAAATAAAAGGTGCAAAGGAGATGCATTTCACACATAATATCTCCAACTCGTCGCATCGTACGGCATTTCGTTCCCATGAATTGTTCAGATATCTTGAGGCCATGATTCATTTAATTAAGTACCTTTGCTGCTAGTCATTACAAATATGAATACACAGACATACTAGAGCATAAGATTAAGTAATATTATCAAGCAGCGGCGTTTAACCTTAAGCAGATGAATAATACGAATCTTTGAGTTGTTGGAGTTTCTTACAGGAACTTCCACTATAAAACAAATTGACAAGGAGTGAAATATTGTAATCATAAGATAGTAAACTATTTTCACCAATAAAACAAAAGACCATTCAGGCATAGCACTGAAGACAAATATAAAAGAAAGCGTCTTTTAAAACTCAAGTTTTTTTGCCAGAGCGAGTATGTAGTATGACGGTTGAAAATTCACTACATGAATTCTTGGATCCGAAGCAGTAAAACATCATTAATAAAAATTATTTAACGCAACAAGGCATGTCCAATCAAGACACGCAGAAGTGCGTTCCGACTTTTGATAGTTTTCTTTAAATCAGCAGTTGAATTGAAACACACGCGGCTTAGAAGGGTGTAACAAATTTTATTAATTGATTCTTATTAGCTAATTGATTACATGTCATATCAAATGTGCATGGAAGTGTAATGTACGATTTATTCAAAAATAATAGTGTGAGAATGTGAAAAAATTGAAAATGTGAAGTGACAATGATATAAACCAATTGCGTTGTTGATTGTCGCTTATGTATTTTGATCTGAGCTGGTGTGAATAAAATGCCATTGAAAATAAATACAGTCTTGCAACTGGTAGTTTATCAAATTTTTGAAGTTGAATTTGAATTCAAATCTTCAATTATTTGATAATACACACTTCAGCACTATAATTATTCATTAATATAATTATTCAAATCACCTAAGCGGTGCAAGGCTTTTATACCAGCCAAATATGCCTGGCTTTTTATGGATTTCAATGGAAATAGTTGCAGGTTCAATTGGAAAGGAATCACGTTCAGCCCATGGAAGAAAGTCAACAACAAAATTAGCAGGAAGACAAAAAAGAATCTTGTAAAGAATAAATATATATCCCGAAATGCCCTTACCTGCGATATTCCTTTCGAGCACAAACCGTACTTTCTATCTACTCCTAAAACTCTTTTTCTCATAGATACTGACCATCAGCCTCCTACAACTATACGTGATCGCTTCTTTAGCGGTCCATCCAATGTTACTTCTAACTGTACCAAAATGATGACATCGCCTGTTTCTAATATTTCCTCTAAAAGTACGCAATAGAGTGACTAATGGAAGAGAAACCATAATGAGAAACCATAACAAGGCGACTGCAAATATTACATCAACTGCGGCAACGGAAAATTCTATATCGAATAATAACTTGACGACGTCTACAACTCCTCAAAGACCAGACCACCCTGTTAGGAATTTTTCCTAACAAAACACACCAGAAACTTAAACTATTTTACCAGAATTGTGTTGGTATGAGAGGCAAATTATCTAAACTTTTTCTTGACGCCAAATCGTACCATTTTAATTTATTTGCCTTCACCGAAACTTGGCTTAATGATTCACGTACAAACGAAGAAATTCTTCACAGCAGCTGGACTGTTTACCGAGATGATCGCGACTACTGCTCTACAGAGCAGACGCGAGGTGGTGGTGTCTTAATTGCTGTGAGTAAGACACTTCCAAGCAGATGCATCGATACCACACCAAACGTAATGCTCCAGCACTTAATTGTTCAAATCTCTTTCAATAATATGTCGATTTACATTGGTGTCGTTTATGTTCCACCCAGATCCGACGAATCGGTATACGATCATCTATATGAATCAGTATCTTCCTTCATATAATCCCTTAACGAAAAAGACAAATTTATATTTCTCGGAGATTTCAATCGCCCCAATCTATACTATATTCCTGAAGAAAATGACACTTACCTGCTCCCTGTAAACTTTGCGAGTTCCATCGACTTCAACCTGACGAGTACCTTCTATGGCAACGATTTGCAGCAAGTTTGTCCGACTCCAAACCAAAACGGTAATTGGTTGAATCTTTTGTTGACTAACGCTTATGACTAAGTAGTGGTAAGTCCAGCTAATGACACGGAGCATCTTTTTGTAATAGTTCGCACCATACAGCACTCTCAGTTGAACTTGCCACTCCTTATTCTATTTACTTAAGAACGTACAATAATTCAATTGTATATGACTTTCTTACTGCTAATTACGAAAGCATTCACCATCACCTTGACTCTATAGATTGGACGATTATTCTTTCAACGTTAGATCTTGAAGAAGCCATTTCCACTTTTTATAACAAAATCTTTGACGCTGTTGTAAGATATGTACCTAAAGGTAGGTATCCATATGTTGCATTTCTTCCGTATCGTATCCCTGTTGTGTATCATTCACTAAACGGATACGGTGTCCACACTACTCAATATTCCATGTATCATCAATACGATCCGTTGCAAAAAGCTCGATACGCAGCTGCAACACTTTTATTCACGAATCTATAGTGTACAACGCAATGTGTCCACACCTGGCTCCACTTAGTATCGTATCATTCCATGCACAAAATGTGATATCGCCGATATACTTCAATAAATTGAAGAATGTTTTCTTTATTCCACTCCATTATCTATGCACTGCACTACAATATTGACAAGTTAACGACTCAAATGTCAAATCATGCAACGCGACTTGTGCAACGCAAGTTGTCCAAATATGATTCGAGAGCGTATCGTTTCATTCCTTTGATGCGACGGCAAGAAACCGCCAAATGACCGATGGAGTTCGTTGCGTTTCTTTGTATCAAATTTTGATACGCAACGAAGATACGTTTGTCGTATCCAATGATACGCAACGGTGATACGATACGCGAAAATGATACATATGGATACATACCTTAAGATAAAAAGAAAGAAAAAGTTGTCTGAGCCATGGCTGGATAGGGACCTTAGGCATTTGCGAAATCGTAGGAACAAACTTTATAAGCGGATTAAAAACAATATTGACGTTAGTTCTGCTATTCAGGATGAATATAATGAAGTTACTAGGCAGTTTTTAGCAAAGTGTCACGAGGCTTATGACAATTACATTGAGACAACCAAACAAAATTTTATAATTTTGTAAATATGAAGCGTAAAACTGCTGATTATCCATCGTCGATGTTCTTTAATGTTCTTTAATAAAATCACTTCTTCCTCTCCTAATGAGATTTGTGATTTATTCGCAGATAGTTTCCAGAATATTTTTAATGCACCAGACCCATCAAACTTACACCTCTCTTTCTCTCATTCCTCACCTACGGCTTTTGTCGGCCAATTAGAAATACGTCAAACTATTTCGGAACTCAACTGCAGTCAGTGCGTCAGTGTGTAGAGCAGCTTATGACTCTCTTTCATATTTTTTTCAACAGATCACTTTCGTCTGGAGTTTGCTGGAAACTTTCATAAGTCACAACCATCTTCAAAAATGGTGATTAACGCTGTATCGGAAATAATTGGGGCATTGTCATCTTACCTTAAATTCCGAAACTTTTTGAAAAGATTGTCTAAGATAAACTTTCTCCACTTGTTGACTCCCGTCTGAACGAGCAGCAACATGGTTTTAGAACTACCACAAATTTGACAGTCCTAATCTCAGATGTTCTGTGTAAAATGAAGAAAGGATATCAAATTGCCGCAGTCTATACAGAATTTAGTAAAGCTTTTGACAAAGCTGACCAAAGTAGACTCTTGTCGAAAAATATCTCTGCTACCTCTGGTGTACCACAAGGTAGCCATCTTGGCCCACTTCTTTTCAATATATTTATTTCTGACCTATCTGACGTCCTACCAAATAAACCTCATCTACTTTATGCCGACGATCTCAGAGTCTATCACATCATTAAACCTAAATCCAATGCACTCTTTATCCAATCCTAACTTGATTCACTTGATCATTGATGCAATGAAAACAAGCTCTCTCTGAACATTGCTAAGTGCCAAGTTATAAGTTTTTCCCGAAAAAAACACCGTCTCACATAATACGTACTTCCTCGGCAATAATTTGTTAGCTCGAGTTGAAAACGTTGTTGACCTTGGTGTTGTCTTGGATGAGAGACTCCGCTTCACCTTGCATTATGATAAAATACTTTCCCGGGCAACCAAACAACTAGGCCTCATTAAAAGACGTGCCAAGGAATTTCGTAACCTGTGGATCACAAGATCCTTATACATCTCACTTGTACGCCCCATTCTCGAATATGCTTCCATTTGCTGAAACCTGGCTTTCCAACCCCACAGTAACAGACTTGAGTCCATACAAAAGTAATTCTTACTTTTCGCATTGAGAGAACTATACAGCCCTTACGATTTTAATGCCTTTTCTCCTTATGAGTTTCGACTGGGTCACCTAAATTTATGGACACTTGCATCCAGAAGAAAGATGATTTCGGCCTGCTCCACATTTGGCGTCATTAGAAGCGTTAGCAGAGTTGAACTCCTGAGAAGTAAAATGGTGTTAAATAACCCTGCGAGGAGCACCAGGTCCTCTTGTTTACTTAAGGAAAATCCACATTCCACTACCTACGCAGCTAATGAGCCGCTTAATAGAAGCTGCAGGATGTTCAATAGCATAAGTAATCTGTATTCTCCAACGGTCTCAATATTATCCTTCAAATCTTCCCTTTTCTAAGCCATCCGTAACCCTTTATGCGAAGCTATTTGTCAATGTTTTATTTATTTGTTATTTATTTATTGTGACTGATCTATTTATTAATTATTCTATAAAATATACTTATATTAATTTTTAATTTCGCTTTGTAATGTTTATGTAACTTGTACCTTGCCTGGTAAATATATAAACTAAAATAATATTAGAATATTAAGCTAACTTGCTATTCAGTGGTATACCAGACATTTTATTCCATGCTATTTAGATTTGCTAGCTTATATTATCTACTGTCTTGTTAATTCCTAAATACTCTTGTGGGCTATGGATATTGTCTTGCTTCGTCAGTGGACGGAATCTTTAGAACTTTACTAACTCTGATAACAAATATCACTTATAACTTAAAATATACATCTAATACGCATGCACCACTGTTTCCAGCAGTATCTCTTTAATAGTGAATCGTGCCAATAACCATCCAGAAAATTGACAGTTTTCAAATGATACGATAAATACGATACGATTAAACGGTACAGAATGAAGAGAACGAAAATAAATGAATTCTATTTGAAAAAAAAAACTTTAATATTTACCGTGCTAATCAATCATCACTGCAAGCAACACCAAAACTTTTTCTTAAAAAGTCATAAACTCTAGCCAATTGTCATTTTAAATTATAATCTAGTACTTGTTTCGTGTTCCTCAAAAATTGCAAAAAATTTTTTCCTTGTTATCTCGACTCATTGTCGCGCAGTGTCCTCATCGAAATTGTTAAATTGTCTGCAAACGTGCAGCAGACAGTTTTTGCACGACATAATGAGAAACTTATGAGCTTGAAATAATGACGGTTTCGTCCCGCAATAGCAAACCGAGAACAATGCAGTTATTTCTTCGTTATAAATTTTAATGTAGTTTAAAATTATCCATTCTGGCTGCGAACGTTTTTCGTTCTAAACTAAGTGTTGGAAAGCTCGTTATAAGTTTTTGTGCGAAGAATCGTCACAAGGGATTCCGGAGCAGAACGCCGAATATTCACTCCATGTATCGAGAATCAAATATTTTCATGAGAGGTTATGGATTTTTTTCATTTTCATAACAGATAATGATTTTCAAAATCAAATCTTTACAGCTTGAATAAAACGTATTATATAATTATTAAAACTCTCATATACGTATTTATTTTCAATTCTAAAGCCCACAAAAACAGTATCTGTTTTTTATAAAATTACAGAAAGATCTACGGTACATGAAGCCATATTCGTTTACCGAGTTTGAAACATAGCCAAATATTCCAGCCACATCATTTCAATAACTTACTGATCTGGGTAATTCCAACAGCAGTTAGTGGTAGAGCGAGCTCTTGTCACAGGGGGACAATAATAATTTGGAAAGCGGCCAGGACCCATTCAAACCAACGAGAGTGGAATATTACTTCAATGCTTGGCTTTATGTTTTTTAATTTAATTTGCATGCTTCGGATGATGAGGCTGCAAGTAGTAGTGGATACGACGAAACTAATAGGATTTTTGGTTATATTGTCCAAGCATGGAGTTTGGTGTCTCCTGAATGTTTTAGCATCGTTAGGAAACCGAGTGGCGTATCAGTATATCTCAGAGATGACCAACAGTTTAGAATGGTTTTATGGTGTCAATTCAAGTACTTTAATTGGTGTTGGAAATAGCTATTATACTGGACAATATTGGAAGGGAGCTTTGAAACACTTGAGGTGGATTATATGTATATTGCAAGCAGTTTACGATTCATGTCAAATATATTTACCCAAAATAATCTCCAATCTCCAACTTAGTAAATCTTTAAGCTTTTAAGCTCTAGTAAATCTTTAGTTGAATTAGCTTGTAAATATTAACAAACTATTGCTGCAAACTATTGCTCATAATTAAAGTAAAAACAGCAACGCTAAATAGCCACAAGATTTAACCTTTTAAAATTATTTTTATAAACCTATAAATAGGGGGAACTTTTCATAACTTTTCATAGGGCATAGATCATTTATAAACCATCTGCCCATGCTGAAACTTTGAGAATGGACTAATGTTTTTATGGACCAGATCATGTTACGCGAAAATATGTACGAGTATATTTACCTTAAACACTTTAGCTGCGGCGAGTATTTCAAGTATTTTTCAGGTACGCTGATATTGCGGAAATGGCATTTGAAAAAAAGCAAGTATGGAAAAAGAGACTTAACATGTTTTAATGTCGGCTGTTTAACGTTTTGGATGTTTCCCTAATTAAAATAAATATTAGACTTTTCTTAAGAATAATCCGATCCGAATATCCGATCGAACTGATACTTTCAGCAGATATGAACGTATATTAAGACTAAAACTGTGTTTGGGTGATATTGACATACTTTAAACTTCTTGGCGGCAACGTACATTTAAGTGAATTTTCAGATACCCATGTATATCTATGGAAAGAAGAGTTTTGCGGAAACAAGAATGCGTTTAGAAAATTTAAAATGCCTTATACTTGGCTATGGGTACCGCATTGGAAATGTTTGACCGTAAGCGCTCAGTGCATAAAAGTATACAACGATTTTATTTTCAAATATCAAGCTGTGATAACTTTTGACAAAGTCATAAAATTATTACAAAACTACCGGGACACATTATTTATTAGAAATAGTCGTATGAGATTTTTCATGATTTTGTAAAAAAGAACTCACGTAAAAAAATCCACAAATTACAAATTCTTAAATAGTCATCGGATGAAAATGAATTGAAAGGAAATGTTGGTATCAAAAAAAAGCAGGTCTCAACGAACTTTTGCTGGTATTGACTGGGAATTTGGTACATTTGGTTTGAAAGAGTCAAAGATTCTTTACCGGTTGAATCTTGGTATAAGTTGGTCGTGATAAAGAGCACATTTGGAAGAACATGCATTCAAAATCTATCCATTTCATCTAATTTTCTTTAAAAATCAGTTGAACAAGCAGATAATATACCCCTTAGTTGTTTTTGCTTTATATGAGCTTAAGGCTACATAGGTAAAAAAAATACTTGTTTATTAAACTTCTCTTGTTAATAAATGTGAAAATAAGGCACTAATGGTTGCCGAAGGTGGCTGTGGAAATGTTTGCGAGACCAGAAAAATTATACGTCTTGAAATACGCGCCTTTTTCTCGAAACTATGTCTTCAAAACGGTGTACACCATATCTCAGGATGTAGTCGATAAATCGACTTGTTTGGTACACATATCCAAAGGAAAAGTACTTTTCTGTTGACGGACGATTTTATCGTATTATTTTTTATTCAATAATCAAGAAAACGAAAAACAAATCAGGAATATTTTTTTCGTTACCAAAGATGAAAAAAAAGAGATGCTCCGTCAACAGAAACTTTATTCAATTTACTTAATGAACATATTTTCTTTGTTCGTTTCAAAATACCGATGCACGCAAAATCATATACACCGATCGACCGCGCACGGAAATCATCGAAAAAAGCTATGAGACATATTTTAAACACACTCTCTTATGTGTACATGAGTTGATATCGAAAAATTATCAATATTGCATTAATAGTTTTTCCTAAATTAATTCCTGAAAACTAGCGCGTTTTGACGCTCGGCACTGTGGACTAACCCCTTAAGGGGGTAGTACCGGCTATGATTTTGAAAATATTTTTTTTTATTTTGCATTTTTTAATTTATTATACCTTCAGAATATATATTCCCAAAAATAAAAAAGTTACGGAAGTTAACGACAGACCGTTTTTTTTAATTACTGCGAGAAAAAAGATGAAGAACGCATAAGTTAGGAGGAAAAAGCGGCAAAGGCAGCGTCAAAGGAAGCACGTTTTTTTGCACTGCAAGAGCAACTAGCTTATGAGGACTCAGGGGCACTTATGTATAGTCCATAGATTGCAGACCGAGCAATCGCAAGTGATAAAAATACATTTTTGAAATAATATTCAATAAATAAATGGAAAAAAAAATATTTTAATAAAAAACCGAAAAAAAAACTTTAAACGCGTTTTTCTCGAAATGTCGTTTTTTCAAACTGCGGACATTTATTGGCCGAACCGATTTAAATCAAACTTAATGTGCTACTTTATTCAAGTATTCTTTGTGGTAATCTACCACAATATCGGCCAAAAATCCACCCAAAAACATTTGGCAAGTGAAACAAAGTGAAAAAAATAGATTTTTCGAAAAAAATGTCAAACGGCCGCAATTTTTTTTGTCATGTTTTTAAAATATTGTGGTTTATTACCACGTAAGAAATATTCCTCTTTAAAATGCGATTTGGTTTTTTTTTTGGTTCGGATTCTTCATTCCTGAGATTATTTGTCCGCAGTATGACGAGGCATTTTTCGAGGCATCAACTTTGGCACCCTTTATAAACAAGTAGAAAAATTAAAAAGATAAAAATAATTTTTTTTTTGTTATTTCCAAGATGTGTATTTTATCTATGCACATTTTAAAATATATACATAATAAAGGAGCTGGAAAAAAAACATTGAAAATTAGACTGTTTTTTTTAGCATTTTAACCGGTAAGTCACAAAGTGGGCTTCGAATCTTTGATTCAATGCATTTTTGAACGATATAATGCTGAAAAAAATGTGTACGTAAACAAATATATAATTGATGTTGTGCTGTGCCATATCTTTCTATTTATAAACCTTGTTTTTACTGAGAAGCGACAATTTGAGCATTTCAAATATCTTAGTCTTACTTGCTACAAAGAATATTTCTAAATGATTTGTTTACAATTGACAAGATAACAAAATCCTACATTCATATAAATTTATATCTTTTTTGTGCATATTTTGTCAAGTTTTGGAAGATTTTTACATGTTTTGATCATTATTATAGCATTATATTTTAGTGATCTTTTTGTGCATATTTAGATGCATACTTGGGGCTTTTATCGTGTATGCCTATTCAAGCTCTAATAATAACGCTATCATATTTGTAATAATAATATATTGATTCAACTCTAATAATTAGCAACATTCAACAACATCTTTCACTTGTTAATGATTTCTGTGCAATGTGTAAATAATAATTTAATTCGGAAACGAAAAAACCAATATTTTTTAAGATTCTAGGATCTGTTTTTCCAAGGAAAATAATTTAAAGTAAATTATGTTTGCAAATTTATTCTCTTAACAATAGGAATTCGAAACTCTCAATAACTAATAAGCTGATGAAGTCGTCATATAACCGATTGTCCTGCCTTGTATGAAATAGCTATGCAGACTCCTACAAGAGAAAATTGCAATTCTCGTAAAATAATTACTCGAAAATTATTTTCTATAAACCCATTTACTTTTTTACGTATGCCGGTGAAATTACTGAAACAACACAATATCACGAAAAAATTGCAGTTTTTCCAAAAATCCTCCGATTGTAGCCTCATAGTGCACTACATACTATGATGAAACTCAATAAAGTTATATTATTACTATCTTTTTTCCACATTTCTTATTCTATGCTTATTCGAAAATTGTGCAACATGTTCAAATCTAAGGATTGGTTAAACCTACAATGGCAAGAAATTTGAAAGTTTAATTTACTTCTAGATTTAATTGAGAATAAAATTTATAAATTTTTTTTTTGGAAATTTAGAAATTTAGATAGAAAAAAAACTAAAAGGTTCAGGGTTGGCATGTCGTTCGATTAACCTTTCATGTATAATTTCCAAATATAAAGCAAAGTTTTATATTTCCTACCGAAATGAACAAGTAGCTAATCAATTTCATTACCTTTGTGAAGGATCAAAAAAAAAATATATATATTTCGGCCAATAAGTTAATTCTCAGCGGTAATCGTGTTATCTAGATGGATGTTGTAACTCAATATTTAATTTTCCTGCCGGAAAGGATTTGTGGATCCGCCGGCTAATTATTTTACTGCGATTACATTGTGCAAAGATTAGATAGATACATGCATTTTCGTTAACATAGGCTTTTGCTTCGGTTTGTCATTGAAATTATAGGTAATACGTGGACCTACGAGGTAATTTGCCGAAAGAATCAAGTTATTCGAATCAAACAAATCATAGAGATCAACTAAATATTAAAAAAGATATAGTGCTTTCGACCAAACCTTTCCACTGTCGATTTATTACAAAATCCACCAACGCTTGATATGCTCTATTTCAACCTAAAATACAGACCGCAAATTCATAATAACAACAATTCAATCAAATCGATGTTCATTGCCAATACCACTCGCTCAAACCTCAGCGACAGTAATTGTAGCAATTTGTAAAATTGTGTAAATTCTCGATAGCGGCTCACGTTCACGGGCATAAATTCTAAGCAGTAAGTAAGCAATGCTCTGTTTACGGTCATTCTTTTCTTACTGCACTTCATTTTACTTGGGCTAACCGCAGAGATTTATGAAAGTTCGGAAATCGCCTGCAATTATTCAACTCGCTGCAAACCGCACGAGCCAATAGTTAAGCCGCCTACATTTACGTTCAGTTTTTATGTATCGATTAATCAGAAGTGCTTAATCTGAAATTGCCTGTAATTCACAATAAATTCGAAATGGAAAATTGTTTAATATTTCGAAACCGCAGTGGCGGCGTGCTGAATGGAGTAATATTTTTGCACCTGTTCGCTAATTGCCAAGACGCTTCGTGGACTGATTTTGATAAATGAGTGGTTACAGTGATTAATTCAACTGCCGCGAAGGAAGGTGTTGGCGTATGTATGATTCTTACGGAGAACTCTTGTATCTTATTGACTTTGACCATTCGACCTTGATGGTAGTCTGGCAAGAATGATCTTTAGTCCAAAATGAGATTTTTTTTGCACAACCTAAGAAATATAAATCTTAAAAGCGAAAAGAACCATTATTCTCGGCCTGAACAACATACCTTTACAGAGTACATCATGTTTATTCCGCGTTCAGTATCATAGAAATTAATGCAAATAATCAAACACATTATGGCTTTTCCATTGACAGCTTGCAAACATCTAGTTATTTAAATATTACACACCATGCTGTTTGAACACATCACCAGTTGCAGTGACAAAGCCGCGTGAAGAATTTAATGGACAGTGCGAACGGCAGCAGGTTTCGATATAATTTGCAATTCAATTGGAATGCACCGAATGCAATTCGTCGCGATAAGAGAGCGAATTTAATGAAATGCCATCTCGTCCATCGGCAGCAGTAGTTGCATCGTCATATCGGGACGTGTTGGTCCATGTAAAGTGACCGTTTTGAGCGCATTTTCACGGACATGTGTTTCCCAGTTGCATGCAAATTAATCAGAATGACGCGAACGAGATGCATTTGTATACGTCCGAATTGCATTCGTTTTAATTAAACGGCAAATTTTTTGAAAACAAAATGATTCTCGTTTGTTGATGTGGCCGTTGACATTATCATTGATTGCGGTGGTTTATTATTTCGACACATCGAATTGGCAAGGGTGGATAGACTTCGAGTATGCAAAATGAGATAGCTGTACCCTTTCAAATTTAATGTCTATATGCATAGTCAGTTAATCATTTAAAGTCAGTCATTTAAAGTCACTTGTAAAATTAATTTTTTTTACCACATACAGGAGGCTCGGTAAAAAAAATCGGATCAAGGTCTCTCCAATGAGCGCAGCAAAATTATAGTTTAAGAAAAGTCAAATAGAGCTCTCTTTAACTCTGCATTTATGTGCTCAAATTAAAGTAATGTTCGCCTATGAATTTCTTCTCAAGTGTAATTTACCAAAACAAAATTTATGTAAACTAGTGTCAGGATAGAGAGTCAACATAGCAGCATTTATCACCATCTATTATTACTAGTGAATTTTCTAATTGAAGGTGTCAGTGCAAAAACAATATAACTCAATTATTTGAATCTTTTGGGGAAATGAAAAAACCTCAAAAAAATTCAACAATCAGATTTTCATCGAAAAACAAATTTATTCTTTTTAGAGTAACTCGAAACAAAACATTTTATTCGGGAATAAATTACATTTTATCATTTTTTCATTAAGAAAAATAAAAGAGAATTTTTGGAATTGTCACTGTTTTGAACCCCAAATTTAAATAGGGGTCCGAGTTCAAATAAATAACTCTTTCCAAAATTTCAGAATCGGAATTTTCAGCTTCTTGAATACGTTTCTGTAAACACAGGTTGTCGTAGAAGTCCATATCCGATTTAGGAACATATTTTCGCGCTAGTATGATTACATCCTCGTACTTTTTAAGGTTCAATGGCAAACTAGAAAGATGCAAGTGCTTCGTGCAATAAGGTTCGCCTTGAGGATATAGCCTTTTTTTTATATCGAAACTAGTTAACGGATCAAAGTGGTTAACAGAAGCAGACAGTTTAACGATATTTCCTTTTTTCACATATGAGAATATATTATTCCTAAAATATATTATTCCTAATTTCCAGTGCATAGAAATAGTCCACTTTATCTTGTCTTTGCTCATCACAGTGTTTTTAAATAATGTAGCTAAGCTGCTTTTAAAATCCAAGCTAATTTCTCTGCTTACATGAATGACATGAAATTCAAATAAATAATTTATCTATGAAATTTCTTCAATTTTTTGGTAGACACAGTCGTCCTAAAAGACAGATGCTCAAAAAATGAGAGCGTATTGGTACTGAACAAGGATATTGTTTTTATTCTGGGCACCGCAGTTATCAGAAAATAAATATAGCTTAGCTACTGTTTCGATGAGGAAATTGTCCAGGAAATGATAGGTTAAACTTATTACTTTATTAGACCCTTTTTAATAATTATACATTGAAAGATGCAGAAATTAAATATCCAAAGCGTTTTTGCTGAAAATGAAATATTATACACTCTATGTTGGAATCATTTAAGGACATGTGGTTCCCCCTTCAAATCCTTGTAAAATGCTTTAGCCTTTTTACCATGAAGATTTTTCTCATCAAACAGTTTTTGTTTTTCATCTTCAGAATCGGTAGCTACAATTTTTTTCTCGTAGGTATCGCATATCTGATAAGTATTAAATCGCGGAGGACCAAAACATAGATTAAATTTCTTCACAAAATATTGCTTATAGAAGTCATAAGTTTTTCTTAGCTTAAACTTGTTCGTTTTATCAGTTTCAAACTTCTCCAATTATAGATTGTACATCTTTCTTATATTTAAATCAGCTGACAAATATCTTGATTGCTTATAATGGATATAATGGAATGAAGGCTTCGGAAAACTTCATATGTTAGTATCAATATTTTTCAAGACATTGTCCGGGATTTTATTTGGTCTGCTGGTATGCTGACCTCTGATATTTTGTTGATCAAGCGAATTAAAGCGAATTAAACTCAGCTCGGCTTTTCGATTTCTTTCGCATTGCCTCTTACAGAATATTTATTTCAAAATATTCTTTTTCCAATTCCAGTAGAAATTCGGCGACTTTGTCCTGTTTTTGTCGAATTAAGACGCCTAATTGGTCTTGGCTTTCCTCATTACTTAGGGCATTGAAATCTTTGAAGATATTTATGAAAAGACCTCCCTTTTCCATAAACCACTTTTTTTTTACAAATGCAAGGTTTGCCTATTTTTTCCGGCAGTAAGATATTTCCAACATAATTTATAAACTTTTTACTTTTATTTATATACATTTTACATTTATTTCTTTGTTTTGATTGTGTTTCTTTTCCAGTGGTTTAAATTTCGTACACATTTTTTGCCTGAAAATATCAAGATAACCTACATATATACATATGTATGTATGTATATCACTCGCCGTATGAGATTCACTAGATTTAATAGCCATCTACCTTTTTGAACAGGAAATGAATCTTCACTAATAGTTGTTTCAACTTCACTCCACAAAAGCGTCGAGCTGACTAACAGTTTCATCGAAAAATAAACGTGTGCAACGGTTCTTCGAATGCAATGTCCGGACACGTTGAAGTTTTTTTAGAGCAAAAACTAAACAATACCAAGAAATGTCTTGTTTTTGCTCCAAATAAAAAGAAAAGATAGGTTATGTTAGATTAGTGAAGAGGGCTGCCGGGAACGCGGCCAGCATTAGGCCACCAGTTTGGGCCCATTTGCCACACTCCGCGGGTTTGTTAGAGCTGCCAAGTGACCGTGACCAAACTGGATCAGCTGACTCAAAGTGACGGTACTGGTCACCTCTGCTGATTCTAGAAAGTGGTAAGAACCAAAAATTTTGAGGTATTTATTATTTAGGGCTGGACAATCACAGAGAGTATGCTCGATGGTCTCCTCTTTCATCTCGCACCTCTTGCATAAATTCCTGGATGCCAGTCCTATTCTGTTCGCATGAGATGCGGTAAGGCAATGCCCTGTGAGCAAGCCGACTTTGGCTCTCAAGCAGTTTCTGCTGAGCTTGAGCAGTTTCCTGCTTTTGCTTAGATCAGGTGATGGCCATAATGTTCTGGCTACCTTGCAGTCCGTCCTGTTTTCTCATTCGGGCCTTACTTTTGGCCAATTGACCGTGGTACAGTGATGCAGGGGCTATTACTAGCTCCTGAACCCCTCCTCGCCAATTCATCGGCTTTTTCGTTACCTATGACCCCACTATGCCCTGGCACTCCCATAATCCGGATAGGAATATGCCTTGCCTTTTCATTGACAGCCACTCTGCTAGCGTTAACAGTTTTTGAAGAAAATCTGTAAGACGCAAGAGCGAGAATGGCTGCCCTACTGTCGACGCAAATCGTCATTGATCTGGTTGACATCTCGCTAGTGGACCCAAATGCCATGCGTATAGCATAAACTTTAGACTGAAAGGCGGTAGCGTGGTCCGACAGTTTACATCACAGGTTAAGGTTCAAATCCGTAGAAAAAACGCCCGAGCCAACTTCTGTGTCCGTCTTTGAACCGTCCGTGTAAATACAGACGCCCTCATCGGTGGTAGCTTATTTTTTCTTCCAGTCTGTTCTTGTGGGTATCTTAAATGAAATGATAACTCCAATAATAAAATAGTTAATTCGAGATCTATCGTAAACAAATGTTTATTGTACCAAAAAGAGAAGAATTATTTATTTTAAATGTTTGCAGTAGCAAAACACATTTTAAAAAAATATGGAATTATCCGGTTTCCGCACTGGTGACTTCAATTATTACCAATGAGTTTCATGTCCGAATTCCTTACCGTTTTTCCAATATCGTTGCCCCAATTTTTGTTTTTACCTTTAGCCGAATTAGTATGGAAAACAGGCATTTTTTCCGAACTGCGTTCTAGGCTTCACTTTTAAACTGTTGGACGTACAAACTAACATACATTTTTTACTACCAGCAAAATCTCTTAATATTTTATATGCTTCATAATCGTGCGCCCCGAATGGCATTTGAATTTATATGAGTACTTCCATGCTACGGAGTGAAAGGTTTTAGACGCCCCTTCAAGCACTTTTCACTTTTTTGAAGAAATTTTGCTCTTTTCAATCTGAGATCACCTATAACATCTTCTTCATATATGTATAATCGGCGAGCCTTGCTAATGTTTGTGGTTTTTATATACCCTTGGCTTTGCTCTTTGTTTTTATCGTAGAAAATAACTATGGAGGGTATTGGTTGAAGTTCACTTTTCAATCAGAATTTTTCCCACTGCAACGTAGTCAAATTTAGCCAGCTGCCTTTTGCAAAGTTTCCTTGCATTACTTTTGCATATTATAAGCTGTGTTTAATGACTCCGAAAAAAGAACAAAGCATCTCAAAGCAAGCTTAAATAGAGCAGCTTCCAGAAAAATCGGGCAAGTGAAGCAATGGGTCGGCAATTCTCGAAATTGATTGAGAAGATTGAGATTGAAAAGTTTAATCTGTCAATTCCCTAATAAAAAACTCTACTCCAATCATAATTTTCTGTTGAAAGTCAATTCCGTGACAGTTGTCAAACAGCTGGTTGGTTGCCCGAACTTGCTCTTCCGAAAAAGGTAGAACAGAAATCGTACTCTAAATTACTCTAGTTCAACTTTGAGCGAATTGCTCATGATATACATACATATGTACATTTGGCTGAGATATCTCAACCTAGCTAAATCTAGAGCAGCTCAGTAAACACTACTATAACCTGTTCTTCGAAACTGTTAGGCATTTTTTGAGTTTTGGAGACATTGCCGTTTGAAATTTTTTTGCATTACTAGATGGTGGATACGAACTATCCATTTTCGTTACAATAACTGAATCGTTATCTCTACTTGATCATTTCTGCTTCTCAGCAAACGAACTTTGTTCATACAAATAGATCGTCCGTTTGACAGTTGGCATATTTGATTGCGCTATTGTTTATTTACAACCATATCCAGTGGCGGCTCAACACAAAAACACTATTATAAGGTATACGCGGATACCAACAAGAAATATCTACTTTACTTTAACTCAGTGGCGGCTCGTCAGGGTGGGCCAGGCGGGCCGGGCCCACCCTGACGAGCCGCCACTGACCATATCTACGCATGCTTTTCTAGAATAATAATATCAATCTGATATATGCTCATATAAATTTTTATTTTTCATAGAAAAATTACAATCCGAAAAAAATTGCACTAGTAAGGGGGAAGGAGGTGATTTCCTTGGCGCTCTAAATTTTTCTATCCAAGATTAGGGAAAAATTCTCAGATAATTACCGAAATCAATCAATTCCCAATATCTGTAGTCTTACTGAAAAGATCCTGGAAAATCTTAGTCAAAGCTGACTTTTTAAGCTTGTAGTTAATGAATCATGCTCAGTATTTATAGTTTTGAGGTGTCTACTTTCTTATTTTCGAATCAAAAACATCCTACATTACCATATGGTTGCGCCACATTCCCTTCGGAATCAACAAGTGAAAGAGAGTCGAAGCGGAAACTAGACCAGTTAGTCATAGTCATGAAATTTAAGAAATTTAAGATTGTTTAAAAATAATAAGTCACCTGAAAGAAAAATCCTATCCAAAGATCTCTCCCCACGAACTTGAATAAAGTGATTTTAGTCGCCCTTAAGTTGATTTTCTAAAACTTGCTGCAATCAAAAAATAAATGCAATAGCAGAAACAGCAAAAAATATGAAACTTATTTTTACATACATATACACTATTCAGTCCTTATTTGAGGGTATTACTTAAATCTTAGTATCATTTCACTATTTTCGAACACAAAAAGAAGTTTTTAATTTTAATATCAATTTGCCATTAAAAGTTTTCGAATGAATTCAGATATTAATTAGCTCCTCAACAATAGTTCTTTCACCTTTTACTATTTGATTGCATCGAGTGCAATCGGAAACAATCTTAGTGGCAGCACCAATCCAACATATAAATTGAATTAAGTCCATTTAACTCTGGGAAAATTGCGAGTAAATTATGGACACGCTTTTGACGGTCCGCCTGTCGCTGACCTAGGTCAAGAAAATCTACAGTGCAACCTATTGTTGAGGCAGTCCAAGAGCTCTTTGCATTGTTTAATGTGAGTTTTATGTGTCTCGCAGATGTTATCGTTGAATTAACTGCCATGCAAGAAGTCTTTTCGTTCTTGTCGTCAGTCGACTGACTTCTTTTCGGATATGCTGGGACGCGGTGCAGAGCTTTACGGTAACAAGTGGTTGAGGCTAGTTTGCCAAGAGCAAGCTAACAGGATAGCCTGGATATAAATTTTGTCGCTAATCTCAAGACCGTAATTTGTGTGCCGTACATGCAATATACAATTTATGCATTGATTACATGAATAATTGTCAGTCGTTGTGTCGTTCTCTGCCCATTCGTATGAATGCGAGTTCATCGCGGACAGTGTCTGCTCGGACAATGGCCAGTCAGTCAAATGATAGTTATGCTAATGACCTGCTATTTGATTACAAATAAAAGATAGCATACGATTTATGATGTTTTTTTTTTGTTGTTGAAAGAACCCATATAGTGCACTTAGATTACGTCAGATATTACAGAATTGCTTTGTGAGGAAATTATTAAATAAACAGTTAATATATTGTCGGTGGACGAATTGGATGACATTTTGCGTGCGGAATTGTGTTTGATGTATCTGATGTGACTACATTGATAAATTACAGATAACATTTGTTTCTTTCGTTCTCAAATAGCTATGAATTTATTATCGAGTTTGTTTAAACAACAAACAGAAGTTGTTTCACGTGATGTGGGCAATCCGATTAATTTTTTTTCATATGAATCATGCTAAAGAGGAAATATAGGTGGAATAAACATTTTCCGTAGATTCAAGACTCATTAAAAGACAATGAAAAGTATGCGGTCAGGGCATTGACCATTCAAGAAATACTTGCCTAGCCTTATTCAATTATTTTGAACACATTATGCCTGACCATCCTTTGATGAAAATTCGTAAGATATCATCTAAAGTAGGTATAGTTGATCAATAAAAACAAAATTGTTTAGGTTTATTTATATTTATTTTCAAATTTAATTTTATTATTAATTTTTTAATGTGCTTTTTTTCAGTATCTTGACTGTTCATTACTGATTTACCATTCAATATTTATAAACTACTGCTCGTTTTAAGGCAGCATACCTTGTATTAGGAGTGAGGAGTTAATACTTTCTCATGTCAAATTTTATAAAACATGCGAAAAAAAATTGAATTATTAACTTCAGCAAATACACACAGTTGGTTAAATCATGGAGGATATTATTGTTTTAAGACCAAGAAATGAATCAAAAATTACGAATAGTCAGAGAGAAATTGAATGTGTCTAACTCACGTAATAAATATCTTTCAGCTTTCTTTTGAACATTTCTAAATTATTTGCTCTCTTGATGGACCTTGGCAAGTTATTAAAAAGTTTGATTCCGATAAATAGCATTTTCCAGCTAAAAAAAACTTTTCCCAAATGGAAAAATCATTTTCCGAAGTGAAAAAATACTAATCACAAATGAAAAAAACCAATTCCCAAATGAAAAAATCTTGTCTGTAAATTTTGAAAAATTAATACAACTAATGATGCACATAACATTCAAAGCATACATATATGTTACATAGTGAAATTCTTAGCCGTACCTGCCAGAAAAATATTAGTTGCATATTGAAGGCAGCAAGAAAAATATGTTTTCAATGCATAAGATGAATTCCGTATTGCAGGAGATTGTCGAACGCATCAATATTTCACTCTAAAGCAGATAAAAGGTAAGTTAATAGATAAAGGCTTCAGTCCGAGCAAGTCCACCATAAGCAGATTTTTGCAAAAACTTGCGATTACCCTCAAAAAGGCCTCTGTTGAAGTGGAACGTATGAATTCGGCGGCGTCCATTGAAAAACGTAAAATTTTTACATTGGATTTTAGCTCTTGGGTACGCGACAATCGCGAACGTCTTATTTTCATCGACGAGTCTGGGTTCAACCTGCATCTATGTCGGAGTAGAGCTCGCTCAAAAAAGGGAACACGGCCAGTTACAACTATCCCAACAGTTTGTGGAAGAAACACCACCCTTATACTAGCATTGAACAGCCAAGGTATTGTCCATTCCAAAATTATAGCTGCTGGTACATGCAACAGCTCAAACTTTTGTGAATTTATCCGTGAGTGCGCTGGAAAGCTACCACCTTCGATGAGAGATTTTTGCGTTATCCATCTATATCGTGATGGATAACGCAAAAATCCACAAAACACAAGATGCTGTCTATAAAGCAGTACGAGCATCTCTCATCCCGATGTTTTTGCCACCATACTCACCTACATTGAACCCTGGAAAGCAAGCCTTCTTCAAAATTAAACATTCGGCAGAGAGCGGTGAATGCCAGGCACTGGTGAAGGTAATAGAGCAGTGTCGACCATAGCATCAACCAATGCTACAAATTATGTTTTGGACATGTTCGTAAAACTTCCGGCAGCGACCGCTGGGTTGCCTATACATTTATGGTTTGAATATAGTTATTTGTATTAGTATTCAACCTGTAAAATATTCAAAAATTAGAACTTTTTTTTGCAAAATAGTTAAATTAACATCTAAAAAATTAAATTAATGAAGGACTTCTATATGGGCCTGGAATCGCTGATTAGTTAGTAAGTCGCTGTTATCATAGAGTTTCTGGGTGTCAAAACCACGCGTTTTTTTCGAAACGACATTTTTTTAATTGGCGGGCAAGATAACTCAAAACTTTCTCAATCGATTCTTATGAAACTTTGCATACGTTTTCTCTATACTATAAGCTTCTAGTTGAACCTCAATAATGCCAAAAAAAATGTTCAAAATTTAGCATTTTTGACCCAAAAACTGTCGAAAAAAAAAAGTCAAAAATCGTACTTTTTTATGAGGCGCGCTAATTCACGATTTTTTTACTTTTTTTTTCTTGGTTCAACTAGAAGATACATGTTCAATAAACACACTCCAATCCATTTTTTTTTATTTGAAATTGCTGTAACTGATGCTAAAAATCCCGCCGATTGATGCCTTTCACCGCGATGGTCTCAGGAGATTGGTTACTATGGCGGCTATTTCGAAAAAAAATTAAATAAAATCAGATTCTTGTATTTTAATATGCAATAAATAAACATGATCGCTTTCAAAACGATTCATTTATTCCTTCTATTTTAAATGAGCCTTTCAAAAACGGTTTAAATTCAGGCGTTTACATGTATCATTGGCTTTAATGTATTTGTTTATACTCGTATTATTGAGTTATTCAATTATGTATTCTGTTATTATTGCAAATCAAAATAAAGATTTTTTCATAAGAGAATAGGTTTTTTTATTTGGGAAAAGGTTTTTTTTTCATTTGGGAAAAGGATTTTTTCATTTGGGAATAGGTTACTTTCACTTGGAATATGGAATTATTCATTTGGGAAAATGATTTTTTCATGTGAGAATAATTTTTTTTTCATTTGGGAAAAGGGTTTTTTCAGCTGGGAAATGCTATAATGGCTCTGTCCTATTTGCGTCATGCGATTCGGAAGTAACAAAAATTCCTCGCTACCACCTCTCGTTCGATTTGTATTAGTTTGGAGCTTGCCGGATGTAAATTCTTTTAAGGTTTGTATCCTGGTACACAATTGATTGGCTTACTCGACTGTTAAAACATTAATTGTAGTAAAAAGTTGTTCACTGCTAAAGCATCCAGGCTCGAGAAATAGGATTTTGAGTATAGACTTCGGCATTACTTTCAAAGGGTGTAAAGTGTTTTATGATGCACAGCCTAATGCAACGATTCCATATTGAATAATAGAATGCATCAACGCAAAGTAGAACATCTGAATTGTTTGCTTGCTCAAAACATATAGGAATTATTTTTCTCAATTTTTTTACGTCATTTTCAATCTGAAGATCCCACTTTAAATGTTGGTCTATGATTACGCCCAGATATTTAGTTTTAGTAGCTCTCGACAACGGAGATCAATGGCATCCAGCTGTACAATTCATTGAATTAAACATTATATTCAGTCCTTCTGGTAGCCCACGTTGAGTGGAAGCTAAAGCTATGTACTGTGTTTTTTGTACATTTAAGGTGAGGGTATTATTACTTAGGCAGTCATTCAATAAACAAATACTATATTCTGTATTTACTTTCCCTCATTCCTGCTATTTTCTTCTAGCAAAAGCACTTTACCATTAGCAAAATATATTAAATGTCCTTTGATATGTTGCAAAAAGATATAATTTGCATAGATAAGAATAAGAATATGGCCTAGTACAGTCGCTTGTGAAATTCAGTATTCAAAGCTAAGGCTGCTTTATTTTACTTTCCAGCGATACGAACAAATGGCTTATTATGTCGCAAATAGTTTTCAATCCATTTAATTCGAAATTATATTTGTAAAGTTAGTCAACAATTATTTTGTGTGGTATGGAATGAAAAGGTTTTGCTAAATCAAGAAATACAGTTAGAGGCTTTCGTCCTTTGTCCAAAGATTCTGCGACTAAACCGGTTAATTTTGTTAGCGCATTTTCAGTACTAAGCCCAGGTTTGAAGTCGAATTGGTTTTCGTTGATGAAATTATACATATTTAAAAACGTCATCATACGTTTTTTGCAAGTTTTTCTACAACGTTAAACATGCTAGACAACAAAGAAATTGGACGATAGCTATTAACATTTAATTTTCTATTGAACTTGTGAATTGGTGTTACATTTGCGGTTTTATAGATTTGAAAATCTAATATTTGATATTAACGAAACAAATGTGCTCAGCGCTAAAATGTCCACTGTTGGCTCCTGCATCCACTATTGGCTCCTTCCTCAGCCTCTAGCAGAGGTATATTTCAGTTTGTCTTTGCAGAGCGTTTTCGAATATTCATGCCATTAGCATGCTTATGGAATCTGCGAAGTTTACCATTAAAAATATTGTGACCTTATTACGAAATTATTGTGCCCTAATTACGTACGATTTCAAAAATTCTTGCATTTCGGTTGATTGGAATATGACAATTAAAACGCTTATCAAGCTTTGTACCCTTCCGTATTTGTTGGTATTAATGGGCAATTATTTCAGATTAAAAGTATTTTGAAACGACTCAGAATATTGCTTTAAAGAACACAACGTTACAGCAGGCGTCTCACAAAGATCTATCTTAACACCCCTGCTCTTGATTGTTATACATACATAATGACGTGCTTCGCTTAAAACGTCCAAAGAAGGTAGCAATCATTTGGTTTCCAGACGAATTAGATGCGGTTACATTAGACAACGACCTGCATAAAATTCAACTTTTCAAAAATGAAGTGTTGCATGTGATAAATGAGTTGTTTGATTTTAACCTAGCAAATCCAGCAAAAAACCGAGATTATCAAAGTGATCGTTGCAGACCCGGAAATCCAATCCAGCCCATCTATTCGGTATTTAGGAGTGAAAATTAAATTCAGACTCAACATGAGAGCCCGTGCTGAAAATTTATGCTGCAAAGCTCTAAATGCGGCATTAGAGAGGATCCTACCGAATTTCGAGGGCTTAATCAAGGTCGCAGAATTCTTTAGCTACAGTTGTGTGTTCAATCTTGATCCACGCTGCGCCAGAATGGGTACGATAAATGAATGCAAAACTAAGCAAGAAAAATTTTCACTCTGTAGACTCATTGTAATAAGGATGATTCGGACTTATAGAGCCACATCAGAAGAGGCTGCACATGTGAAAGCTGGCATGATTTGAGTGTGCGAAAATGACATTGAAGCATGGCGAATTTCGGAGGAGGCATACCAAAAACAATCTTCAACTAGAAGATGAACGTATCAACTAACTCCCGACTTTCTTAAATGGATAAAACAGAACCTAGCGAGATTTTTAATTGGTCCTGGCGAAAACATGAAGTATCTACACCGATTTGGTCTCATTGACCCTCCGAGCTGGTCGAGTTGCGACGTTGAAGAGGACCCTGAACATGTGTTATTAATAGAGCAATGAAAAAGAAAAGTGGAATTAAGGTTCATGGTCGCCTGAGTCAGGAAACTGTGGTGAATATTATGCTGCCATCAGAGAAAACTTGGGTAGTGGAATCAACGAACTTGACTGTGATACATATATTACATCACAAGGATAGCGCAAAAAGAAAAACAGTCTGTCAAATCAATGAAGTAACCAGCTTTAAGCTTGAACCTGCTTTGGCCCAAGGAGGTGACTTTTTGTCGGTTAGGGTTTAATACAACCAAAAAAACTCGAGCTCTTATAGCGTCCATTTTGTCTTCCTCCTCCAGATAAAAAAAACCCCGATTTTTACCTAGTGAGGCTCGATTAGCAAAAGAAACACACAAGAATTTATTTCCAAGGTTTCGCTTCACATAGAATGCATTCAGACCAATTTTGGCATTCTTTAATTCAAATAAGAACTAAATTTAAGTTGTTTAAATATACATAAGTTGCAAATGTGGAGATCTTGTGCAATATTTTAAGAAGAAGATCACTTTGTCTAGGAATAGTGATTAATACAATCCTTCGCATACAGTAAGGGAACAGCAATTATTAGGATATTCCATTTGTTCTATTTTGAAATGTCGTTGATAACAAGGGATGCTAGACAATGCCATAGAGTCGCTTCTCACTCTTTCTCATTACACGTACTCAGCTTGTGGCTAAATTTCAAACTGCAAAAACTATACACGGTGTTTCTGGCTAATGACGATCAAACCAAGTTTCGCCGAAAGAGTTGGCGCATGTCAGTTACTCAGTAGATGTTCACAATAACAAGTAAATAGCAAAATTATATCAGATATCAGAAGGTAAAAAAACTTTTGATTAAGAATACTTCAAATTCAAAGTATAAGATGCGTTGTGAGCTAAGATTTTCAAAAGTAGTTTCGCCTTTATCATATATGTTTTAGTGATAGTATATAGACCTGCTTGCATTCAAATTACTATTCATTAAATTGATTTAAAAATAATGTTTTTATAATTCAATGATAATTTGGAATAAAAACTTCAAATTCGATTTTCTCATCTGTTTATTCAGCTTCACGGTTGGTGCTTGCATTAATTACATCTCCTGCGAACAGCACATTACATAAGATCATAATCTTTACTTTATGGCCTTTTTCGATTTGACACCCTCGTGTATCTACATGTGTATCTCAAAACGACACGGATAAATGACTGAACATATTTCATTTGTGATTCTAAGTCATGCATTCCACATACGGAACACCACCTGCTTATCAACATCCACCCGACCAGATTCCAGCGTCTGAAAAAAACGGGGTGTCATATGATCCGGTTACAATTCGGATCCTATGTGGCCATGGAAATCGGTGGAGATGATGCAGCCAAAGTATGCATCCATATCCACAGAACAAGTATGCTGACACAGCCCAAAAATATACCAAAACAAACAATTTCCTATTTTCTCTGACTCCGCAATCACAATTCGTGCGTTGCACTGTTGATCTCTTCTTCGGCGACACATGTTTGTTTGCGTATGTTTTGTAAACCATCTTGGGATCAATATAACTCTGAAGTGCATTATTTGATCTCAGCGGGAGATGCATTTTGCAGCTCACTAGAGCGCGTTATTTTTAAACAGTGCACTATTATTAACATTCCGAGGTGCAGCAGGGGCTCATAGACAAAGATGGGAGCTGTGAAGCTCCTAGATGGCACTTTTGAATTTTTGAGGTAAGATCATCAGCGCTCACTCAAATGCAGAAATATTGAAAGATCCTTGCATTTCGTGACTATTTAAATAGTTGAGTAGAATGTGAAATGTTATGTACACTGCTGAGGCAAGTACTTCAATCTCTTCCACTTTATGAAAACGTTGTGCATCACTGACAACATGCAAGTGCAAAGGAGCAACCAGCGCATGTATCTTCAAGTAATCATTATGCTGTGAAATGTTTATGGAAGAACCATTTCAGAAAAATTTATACGAACTAGTGTCCACATGTTTGACGCGTGTACAAATTAGATGTCAATCATAAAACCGTGTAAATTGAGATTTCGAGATTATGGTTTTTCTCTAGGAACGATTTGAGCTACAACGATGTGTAAAGGATAATGGCAGCAATGTCACTGAACTGTAACAAGATCTATGTCAGCCTGACCAGGAATAATGAAATTCGAAACTTTAGGACTACTTTCTCTTTATTGCCGTTTGAGATGTTCAGCTATGAATTTTGGGTAACAGGTGCATTTGCGCGTTGGTCACAGTTTTTACTTGAATAATTGGTTTTTCGTTAATGGTATGATAAGAGTATGTAAAATCAAATAAACAAATTTTTGGGATGAATTTAAAATTTTTTATGTGGCTGTAGACTATTTGCATGAAAAGATTTTTTTTTAAAGATTGCATTATCTCTAAAAGAGATTAAAATCGGGGAAATTGGGGAAAAATGATTGATACTATGAAAACTAAATGCACAAATTGTAGGTGGATTCGTCTCAGTTTTCCTAGTTTACTAACTTTCCTTTCCCATTTAACAGCGTGTTTGTTCAATTTTGTAGAATGCTTTTATTGGCGTTCAACTGATAGGTATTTCAAACAATATTTAGCCTAAAATTAAAAAAAAATAATAATTGAAATCAAACAAATTAAAAAAATATTTTGATTTTTGAACTTTTCCATATTGGTGCGAAATTCAAGTTTAGAGACATGAGCTTCTGAAATAAAACATCTAAAATGACCACCTGAGCGATGCGAGTAAACTTGCATTTTCCGAGTAAAATGTTAATACTAATGTTCGAATTTTTTTTTAACCCTTTGTGTGCGCTAGGTGCCTAAAATGAGATCGGGAAAATTCGAATTTTTTTGAATTGCGATAACTTTTATTTGAATCACTATTGAATCACTACAAAATTTGCAGAGCATTTCAATGTTATCAAATTGTATACTTATGTAGAACGTGCTGGCAATCTTGTAGGCGCTGAAAATGAGAACCTTCAAACCATCGACTCTCCTGAAATATTTTCGTTTTTATAAAAAGAGCAACTCATATACAAATCTTATGCTTTGTCTACACAGTCAAAGTGAAACTTTGGAAATTCCATGTCGGACAAGAACGGTAGCCCTTCCCCAATTTACCTACATATATGTTCAACATCGGGAACTCGTGACCCAATAATCAGATCCAGTTGATATTTGCAAAATGTATTGGTGCTAAGCAAGTCTGATAGAAGCGATTTTGAGTTCACCTATTAAAATAACTGCTCTTGGCCCTATAAATTCTCGTTCAGTCACCAGATTTTGGTGAAATTCATACAATATTTGAATCGTACTCTAAAACACCTTTGATAGAAATTTAGTAGAAAAATTCGGTTGGAGCTACCAGCTATGGTAATTTTGGCGTCTTAAATTTTAAAAATTCGCTCAAGAAAATGGAGCTCTTTGGAATTGTTTTTGCGGGATGATTAAAATTGAAAAAAAAAATTTTTTATTTTCATTAAATAAAAAAAAATCAATTTTAATCATCCCGCAAAAACAATTCAATATTGATTCGGCTTCGGAGGCTTATTCCGCAAAACGATCGAGTTTCCCGTATCAACATTTTCTGCTTTGATAAGCTTTAGAGACGATATACGTTGTCTATGCTGATTTATAGGCAAGAAGGGAACCATGATCACAATTAAATAACCTTTAAAGCTCTTTGCCCTATAAATTCCAGTGCAGTCACGGAATCATAACGAAATTCATATGGCAAATTAAGCTTATTGTAGATAATACTCAGCAAAAATCTAATTGGAAAAACATTGATAGGGTTGCCAGCTATGGTTGGTTTTGGCATATCTTTTGTAAGCGATTTTATACTAAATTTTTCAAATCATAGTGATCTTGTAGTTGAAATAAACAACAAGTATTACGATCTAGAAAATTTGAAAACTTTTGTAAGTGGTAACCCTAAATTTCTTTGTATCCCTAAAGCTTCCAATTCAGCAATCGGATCAATACGAAATTCGCAAAGTAGGTTGACTTCAACGTGAGGCAGATGTGACATATTTTTGGTTTCGATACTAGCAAAAGACTGCCAGCACGATGCGCTTATTTTCGTACCAATAAATGCTTGCATTATGTATTCACATCGCGATTGTTGTTCAAATTTTCTAAGGTCTGGACATTTTTCGGATGGCAACCACGTTAACTTTCGATGAAGGTATCGATATTAAATTGGCTTAAGGTTTATTATTACTTGGGGTGTATTGGCCTTAAGTAGGAGAACTAGCTAGTGGTAGTGGCCTTAAGTAGTTACCCAGTGTGCCTAATTCGGCATTTTTTGAGAATTCTTTCAGAAAATTGAAGCAAATTCAGAAAAAAACTTTCGGATTCTCAAATTTATTCGTTACGAATTCTTTAAGACCGGTATATGGAAAATGTTACAAAAACGCGGAAAGTGCTCAATTTTCCCCTCTTTAGCTCTTGAAAAGCTTTCGTATGGTTCATTTTTTTTCAAGATTCATTGCGAATTTTTTAGGAATTCCTTGTACATTTTTTGTGAATTCGATTTGTTTGTGAATTTGTTTGTTTGTGAAAATTCGATTTGTTTGTGAATTTTTTTGAAGATTTTTATGCAGGTTTCAAATAGTTCTTTGAGAATGCTTCCAATACTTTTTGAATAAATTCTAATAACATATATTCAATAAAATACTTATCATTTTTAATTCCAATACAAGTTTACTTTATTTGTTGTTTCATTTAATATTATTAATTTTAAATAGCACATTTTTACGTCAATTTGTTAAGCTTGTCTTTGCTGCTATAAAAAACCTTTTTTAAAAAACCTTCAAGCTCGTCCCGTCTTCTTGAAGGAAATCTTCGCAAGCGAACTTCTGCATAAAAAGGGAGAAGTTACTAGAGAATAAAACATTTAAGTAACATATTGAACTTTTAAAATAGACACTGTTAACACCTCAAATAACACAATTTCAAAAAAACTTTGTAGGTACGTGCACTTATGCATGAAAAACGGTTATACGACTAAACTACTGTTTTAATACATAATTTAATAAAGGAATCATTAACGGCATTAGGTTCGAAATTTGTTGTAAATTCCAACGTATTTCACAACAAACTCTTTACAATTTCCCTATCAGAGATTCGTTCGCACTATGTTTGAAATTTGTTCGAACTCAGTGAAATATTCGCAACGAATTCCGATTAATTTTAAATTTGTTTCTTCCAAACTTCAGAAGAGATTCTTAAAAAAAAATCAAATGTTTCTCATACAATAATGAACAGTAATACCCCAGTCAAAAGTTTTATTTATTTCAAGAGCTTTTTATATGTCTTTCTCTTTCGCTCAGTTTCGGATTAGTCGTAACTAATTCTGAATTCCGAATTTGGCACTTTGGCCCAGTGTGCCAGCTTCGGCATTTCGTTGAGAATTCTTTCAGGAAATTCAAGCGGAAATAACTTTCGGATTCTTAAACTTATTCGTTTCGATTTCTTTAAGACCGGTATATGGAAAACATTACAAAAACGCCGAATGTGCTCAAACTTTCCCCTCTTTAATTCTTGAAAAGCTTTTGTACATTGATCAATTTTTTTTTCAGGATTCATAGCGAGTTTTTTGGGAGTTCCTTGTGAATTCTTTGTGATTCTTTGCGAATTCTTTTCGAATTCTGTGCGAATTCTTTTCGAATTCATTGCGATTTCTTTGCGATTTCCTTAAGAATTCTTTGCGAATTCTTTAAGAATTATTTGCAAATTCTGAAGGAATTATTCGCGAATTCTTTGCGAATCGTTTGCAATTTTTTTGTAGAATCGTTTCTGGGTTTTCTTGTATTTCTTGTTCTTTGAGAATACTTTCAATACTTTTTTAATATATACATATAACATATACTCATTAAAACACTTAATATTTTTATTTCTATTGGATATTTATTGTTTATTATATATACATACATTATTTATTGCTATTATTGATTGCTATTAAATAGCATTTTTTTTCAGACTCGTGTTATATAGAAAATCTTTTTCAAAAAGCATTCCAGCTCGTCTGGTCTAATTGACGAAAATCTTCGCACTGCAGCTTCTGAATATAAAAGGGAGAAATTATTAGAGAACAAAAACTTGAGTCACATTTTGAACCTTTGAAAATAGACATTATTTTAAAATTTTTAATTTTGATGTTGGTCCCAAAACCCATCCATGTAAATTGAACAGCAACCTCATTTGTCATGATTGCTTGAAAACACTATTTCACAAAAGAATGAACGTCTGGTCCAGCGATAGTAGCAAAAAAAATCTCTCTGGTTACTTTTTAAAAATAAATTAAAAACGACGTACCCTAAACACTGGAAGCCAAATGCTATGTCCCCTACACAGCACAGTTTATAAACTTTGCAGGCACGAGTTCATGCACGAATGACAATGACAACGACTAAATGACGAATGACAACGACAAAAGTACTGTTTTAATACATAATTTACTAAACTAAACACTGATCGCGTTAAGCTCAGAATTTGTTATGAATTCTAACTTATTTCTCAACAAACTCTTAACGATTTCCCTATCGTAGATTCGTTCGCACTTTTGCCTAGTACTATACTCTTCGCGAAACGAATTCAACGGTCAAATCCCATACAAAAATAGCTTTACCAACGAATTGAAAAGCTCTTTTTGTATGGGATTCGACCGTTGAATTCGTTTCGCGAAGAGTATAGTACTAGGCATTTGTACGAAATTTGCTCGAACTCAGTGAAATATTCGCAACGAATTCCGAATGATTTCAAATTTGTTTCTTGCAGACTTCAGAAGAGATTCTTTACAAATATTCATATGTTTCTCATAAAATAATGAACAATCTTACCCCAGTCAATAGTTTTACTTATTTTAAGAGCTTTTTATATTTCTATCATTCATTTCAATTCATTTCAATTCCGAATTCCGAATTTGGCACGCTGGGGGGTAGCGGTAGAATACACACTCAAAATCTGCACAAATCCTCTACTGTTCTTCTAACATTAGTGTTTCTAGCGGTTCTGATGCGCTAGGGGTGTTTTGATTTGTTAAGCTTTTGTATTGTATAACTTTGAGGGCTATGCAATAGTTTCTATTTTATTTTCTGCAGTAGTTTCTGGTTGATTTTTTTCACCAAAAATTTAAAATAATAACTTTTATAACGCCCAATCGCATTGTCCCGCAGGCTAATTCATGTAACCTCTTCATTTTATCAGATACTAAAAATTTCCCAAGGAACAGCTCCGTAACTTTGTTGAAATTGTAGTGCATTTTTGTATCAATGACAATGTAATGCATTTTCACAGTTTTATAAAAGTTTATTTTTGGATGATAATGTTTGAGAAAAAAAAAATGCAAATCTCGCAACCGAAAATAATAAATGCGAATCAAATGAAAATGTTAGAAAAACCCTTTTCGCCTCTATTTTGCTATAAACCTTAATGAATAACATGTTACTTATATACATTTTTATATGTATAAAGTTAAAAAAGGTTAAGTTCTGAATTATTAGTTTAGGTCAAAATCTAAACACTTGGGATTTTTACTAGCAGCTAGATTACTACTATACTTACTCAAGAACTGTCGACGGTCATTTGAATACACACAGTATACATATGTGCATGCATAATTCATATATACGAGCATTCCTAAACAAAACACTCTGATTATAAAATTGTGAAAATGCTTTACGTTTTCATGTCTTATCAAATGTTATTAATTTCTATTGTCTCTACGAAATAAAAACATTGTATGAATAACAATTCCGGTCATCTATTAAACCACTTATCAGACATCCAACTTCCTTCCAACTCTAGTTAAATTCGATACAGGTGAACTCGAATGAACAATTGCATGCAATTAATATCCATCAAATTCTTTTGTTAACAAATTTCAAAACGCAACGATGTTCTGGAACTGTAAATTGGTCAGTCCGGTCGTGACTAATTTAAAGGAAATTATTTCCTATTAATCAATTACACAATGGCAAGATACCGATCGTCGTCGAAATCCTTTTCACACACTTTGCGTATGCTTCATTAATCGAAAATGTGCAGAGGCCCGGATGTGTTAAAATTTTACTGCACAAGGGTGCATTCGCATATTCGATAGGGTTGCTGGTAAGTAAAGTCGATTGTCTTTTATTTACAGTACTCTACCTCAGCAAGATTCAGTCTAAAATAGAATAACTCAAAAATCGGTTCGGATAGTTACGAGAAAATCAAATTACCATGAAAGTCAACGATTTCTATTATTTTCTAAAGAAATTCGGGTACTCATGGCTTATACTCAATTGCACCCCTACATATGTTGAGCCTGTTCCTCATCATGCCACTCAAACGATATGTATTGAAAATAATGAACAGACTGTGATAGTATCGGCTTTTCATTTGACATGTCCTGCAATCCTAGCTGGGAAACCACAGGTGTGCATTATTTTAACGTTTTAGTTAACCGCGACCATGTCAGATAAGCAAATTAGATTAAACTTGAAATTAGGTCTACTCCCCTCAAAAACGTACCCAGCCGGCTTGAGAGCAACAGCAAAAGACACTTTCGTTTCGACCCTCTTATTTTTTATGGGCCATTTAGACAAGCGTCCATGCGTCCAAGCGTCCAAGCGTTTTTAGATTACACGAGTCAAGTCAACTCAAATCCAGTTTTTTGAAGGCGGAGCTAAGGCGATAAGTGGATGGATTTTACACGCTTATAATGATGTTGTTTTTGCTCCGTACAAATATATTGGTGACAGAAAATTGTATATACTAATCCATTGACTATATATACCTACATATATATGTTTGTGTCTAGATATTCAGATGCATTCAATTTTTTTTCGTAATAGTCATGCACGTAAGGATGCAAAATATATATTATCCACATCATTATATAAGAAAACAATCATCCACAAAACATATATTTAAATGATCACCAACGAATCATCCACACATGCCACTGAGCGAAAGAAATCATTTTAAAATCTATTGTACATTAATCAGTATACTCCACCTCCTTCGCTTTAGACCCGCCTATATAAACAAAATCAAATTGACTCGTGTAAGCAAAACACGCTAGATCGCATGGACGCCTGGACGCATGGACGCTTGTCTGAACGGCCCATTAACAACATTCTGAGTAAATATTTTGCGTGTAGAAATTTTCCGCGTCATAATTTTCATTCCAAGCGCTTTTCTTTCATGTAGCATTCGAATGATAAATTCAACGTTCGACTGTGTTTGATATGATGAGTGGTTTATGTTTTTATTTGATGTGTTTGGAATGCCATTAAAATGCACTTGATATGTTTGATGCGTGGTTTGTTTCTTGAATGATTAATCGGAAAGCAAAAACAAGTTGTGGGAGATTATTCAGGTGGATTATTTTCGGTAATTACATATATTAGGATTGAAATGTGTAATGGGTGATTAAAATTGCTGATGGAGTGCGTGTTTCACTTAGACAGTTGTTCTGTTGATAACGCTATTAGAATGTTGTCGCTGTTTGCTAATTTTTTTCGAACATCAATTGAAGCATGTGTAGCCAGTGAAATTTAACTATTTCGGGGTCTACGATAATTCATATGATCATCAAACGAAACCGCCCTTTTGACGCTTCCAGTTCGAGGACGAAACATATGCTTCATGAAAAATTGAATGAAAGTATGAGTTTTATTAATGTGATTTGTCATGCGGAATATGAAAGCTACTTCTACTTATCTCTTCTGTCAAGTATGTTGGAAAAAAAATCGTACAATCTGGAAAGAGCATAGAAAAATCAAACTCACTATTTTTTTCGAAATGGTATTTTTATGTTGCAGTACCGACAAATTGCTTATTCTGCTTCGAATTATTTCATTGTCATCTATTTAATAGATATTGAAAATAACTCATCTGAAACGGGAGCCTCGTTTTCGGCAAGTTTATGGGGCAAGATATAATTGAATGTTTGCTTTTTTAAGGGGTTACATGGGTTTCAGAGAATAAAAAAAAACGCCATTTTTAAATGTTTTAAAAATAAAAAATAATGTATTAAATTATTATAAATTATTGTTTACAACTAAAATAACTCTTGAACTATATGTCAAAAAAAAATTTAGACAAAAATATTGATAATACGCCCTTTGGCAGCTATTTTACGAAAAAGCTCGAAAAATGCGGTGCCAACGATATCTTGAGCTGGATTCATCCGAAACAAAAAAATCAAATTGTTTCTGTTAGAGTATGAGTTTGACTTGTACTCGAACGAAGGATTTGTAAAAATATTGAAATCTGAACTTTTGGTAACGTCGCGAGTAAAAAACTTTATTTTTGACCAAAAAATTCCATAAATAATGCCATGTGTATTAAATTCCAATGAACGAAACACAACATCCTTCGTTCAAGTACAAGAAAATACTATTTAAAAGAAGTGTGCAAAATTTGGTTAAGATTGGTACATTAGTTTTTGAGTTATCGTTGGCACCGCATTTTTCGAGCCTTTTCGTAAAATAGCTACCAGAGAGCGTATTATAAATATTTTTGTCTAAAATTTTTTTTACATATAGTTCAAGAGTTACTTTAGTTGTTAACAATAATTTATAATAATTTAATACATTATTTTTTATTTTTGAAACATTTAAAAATGGCGTTTTTTTTATTCTCTGAAACCCATGTAACCCCTTAAGCGAGTTTCGCAGTTTGATGTTAATTATTTAGAGCTAAGACAATTTGTATTGTGATCAAATTCCGCTCATAAAATTAAGAATTTTTTTCTGGTTAAATAATTCTATGAAAAATCTGCTGATAAATAGCATGAAAAATCGCTGGTGAAAATCAAATGAAAAGCTACATGAAATATCCTTTGAAAAACTCCAAAAGCAATAAGTATAGAAATCACTTGAAAAAGTGCATTATAAATAATATGATAAATCATACAAGAAATCGCAAGGTAAAGTACAAAGCGTATGCAAATCAGATGAAAACTTGCAAAAAAAAAACAACCCGGGAAAATAATTCCGTGAAAAACGAATAAAAATTCTTCTCATAAAAGAAGTCTTGGGATTTTTTGTTGTGTTTTCATGGGATTCTCAATTCAATTTTTTGTGATTTTTTTTCGGATATTCTATGCGACTTTCAATCGTTTTTTCAGGTTGTTTGATACGCAAATTTGTGAGTCGTTCCATTGCAAAATCCAAGCAAATGGTCATGCATTTCCTTATAGGATTTTTTATGGAACTATTTTTAGGATTTTTCGTGCTATTTTTCATAGGATTGGGATTTTTCATGCGATATTTCATTTGATTTCCCATGCAATTTTGAACAAAAATCATCAAGTGATTTTTAGAATGAGTTTTTATGAAATTCCTAAGGCATATTTCCTGAAACTGTTCATGGATTTTTGGAAAAGTTTCAATTTTTTTCTGTGATTCATTCGTTTTCGTTCATTTCTTTGATCAAATTTGATCTAATTTCACAATTCATTTGATTTTCTTACGTTTTTTTTAATGTAATTTTGAATGGTTTCCATTACTACTTTTATATTTCCTATGCTAGTTTACGTGTGGTTTTCGATGGGATATATTTTGCAAGAGTTTTAAATAAAATATTTCCTGCGATATGCCAGTTGATTTTTGAACTATTTGTCATGTGAAATTCAATGTGATCATCCATGTAACTTTTCGGTATGATTTCCCGTTGGTTTTTTCACAGCGTTTTACATTCCATTTCGCATACGATTTTTAATGCAATTTTTACACATATTTTCACGCCATTATCCCTGCAATATTCACTGCAAAGTTTTCTGTAAATATTTGTGCATTTTTTAATGGTTTTATTAAAGGTTTCTCATATAATGTCTCTAGTGATTTTTCAATTGATTTCACATTTGATTTTTCATGTGATTATTCACTTTTTTCTGTGGTTTCGCCCTGTTTGCTTTTCGTGCGAATCATCACAATCATGCAGCGATATCTCCTCACGGCATTCTATGCTAATTTATTTCTATATTTCCTGGAAGTTCCTAAGCTATTTGCAAGATCATTTTTCATAGCATTTTTCATTCAATTTTTAATAGAACTTGTTAAGCGGTTTTTCGTGTGAATTTTCATGAGATTCGTCATGTCATTTATTTTTTACCTATTGATCGGTATATCCTGGGGCGTTGTACTGTTTTACCTTGATATTTTTCATGTTGTTCATTTTCATTAAAAATTTCCATGCGGTTTTACATGCAATGTATGATGTAATTATTTGTGAGATAATTCATCTTAATGTCCGTGCTATTTTCTCTGTGATATATAAACTAGTTTGTTATGAAATTTTCCGTGTGATTTTCTCTTCGATTTACATGTGATTTAATATGCCATTTTTTATGTGATTTTTTGTGAGACTTCAATCCAGTTTTTATGTTTTTTTCATTTGATTTTTCATTCGATCTCCCATGCATTTTTTCATGCAATGTTAAATGTGAGATTTTACGTGAGTTCCATGCAGTTTTTCAAAGGATTTTTCGTGATTTGCCACGCAGTTTTTGATAGGAATAATCATCCAATTTTTCATGCGTGCTTCATTGATATCTGTTGCAATTTTCGATTTTCTTATCAAACTGGTTAAACTTTTATCTTCAAGATAGGACGCAAAACGTTAAGTTTCAGAGTATCTTATCCAAAAAATGAAGTTTTATCAGGTGTAGCACTAAGTCTTTTATTCACTATTTTCATATCGGATCTTTCTGAAGTTTTATCAGACATTCTTCCTCGTTTTTATGTGGATGATCTGAAAATGTACTTGACAATCAAATCAAAACCAAACTCAGTTTTTCTTTAATCTTAACTGTTATCTCTCGAGTAGTGGTGCTAAGAAAATAATCTCGATATAATGTTAGTAAATGTCAAGTCATTAGCTTTCCCCGCAATACTACTAATGTAAATTGTAATTACCGCCTCACTAATATTTCACTAAATAATGTTGATAGAGTCATTGAACTCGGGGTTACTTTGTCTAATAAGCTGCATTTTAGTTTACGCTATGACTAGGTTTTAAGCAAGGCTAATAAGCAGCTGGGATTCATCAAAAGACGTAAGAAGGAATTCGAAAGCTACGGTTCACGAAGTCTTTATACATAGCTCTAGTTCGACACTTGCTAGAATGTGTATGTATTGTATGGTATCCTACTCAGCAAACCAAGCGATTCGCTAAAAAGTCATTAGCGAGTCACTTTAACGAATATTTCATTCGCGAACGAATTCATCTACGATTCGCTAATGATTAACCAGGCCGCCAAAATTTTCATTCGTGACGAACCACCTATTTCGAAACTCTGGCGAATCGATATGCTTCGCCAGAAACGAATATGCTGAGGGTTATATACATTCGCCTTAGGTGAATCTTAGTGACTCTAGTAGCATATGATAAACGACTCGTTGCGAGTTATTATGAGCCTAAAGAATTTGCCAGATAAACAAAAATATAACCCCAAATAATACTGATTTGATAAAACTAAAAGTTGGTCGTTCGAATTCCGATATCCGCATAGTACATTTTTCCTTAAGTAGGTCTTTTTAAAGTTCATGGTCTAACTCGTTGTAGTTACTCCCGGTAAATGCCACACAGAGTCAATATATGTACATAGCTCACAAAAAGCGAATAATATCGGTTCCGAAAATCAGTTTTTACTTTAGGGAAACGAAAGGGTCAAAGTATCGCCAAAAGCGAATGTTATCATATTCAATTTAAGTGAATCTCAAGTGAAGACAAGTGATCATAAAAGTTTGTTTCCATATTCCCAAGCCCTCATTTCAGGTTTGCTTAAAGTGAATATAGGCGAAAAATACTTTGAATCCGCACTATGTTCACTAGAAGTGAAGAAAAAGGGTCGCTGGGTACCTTTGATGTTCATAGTGATAGGATCGAACCAGTTCAGAAGCAGTTTTTGTTCTTTGCGGTAAGAGATCTGTATAACCGATACGAATTTGATAATTTTACCTTCATACAGATAGAGATTATTTTTTTATATTTATCAAGTTATCTTCGCGTAGGGATCTTCAAGTCTATCTTTACTTTTGATGTTGTTAGGAGCTTCATCAATGTTGTGCCCCTGTCCAATATAATGACCTCCAACGAATCAGTAAGGCGGACGAGGCACACACGCTTACTGAATGAACACCGACACCACACAGTTTACGCCAACAATGAGCCAATCAACAGATACTGCAAAATATTCAACAGTTTCGCAAAGTACTATTCCCCAACCAATTCCAGACCTATGTTGAAAATAGCTCTGATCAAGGTGCTGACATCATAAATGCCCTTATCCAATTCCCAACCAAAGATGGTTATATTTGCCACATTTTTGTTTTGTATTTTTTATAATGTACATTTTAAATGTATTTAAATTGTTAAATGATCATTGTAAGTGTTTTTTGAACGCTTTGTTTGGTTGAAATAAATAAATACATAAATTTTCCTTCCAATTAGCATGGAATCTGAATGAGATTTTTGCAAAAATTTTAAATGCTTTTTTCCATGTAATTTTTCGCTGAATTTCCAGTCGAAATATTCTGGAAATGTTCATGTGATTATGATCGTGATTTTTTATGCAATTTTCTATGCTCTTGTTCATAATTTTACATACAATTTCAGATAAGCTTTGTTATATTTATTGCTATGCATACTATCAGGCAATTCTCATGTTTTTTGCCATTTGTTTTTTCTCCAAAGCTTTATTTCACGGAATTTTTCACAAAATATTTGTTGGTTTCATATCAAGCTATTTATACTCTAAAAATACGTAGTATTTTATCGAAAATTAGTAAATTTTTTTCCTAAATTTTTGCACTGAAAGAAAAATCTTGGTAAAATCAACAATTTTCCTTAGTTGTTTTTGCGTCAACTACGGGCTATAGTTAAAACAACCATAAAAAAATAGTTGATTACTTTTATGAACCATGACGCGTGGTTGATAAACAGCGTCCGTGGTGCAAAAAAAATAGGCAACCACAAGCAGGTATTCCAACAATGTACATAGTACGAAATAACTATAGCCCATTTTGGTGTGTCAGGGCTATACACATATAGCCCATTTGCAGAAACGTACAACCCGGGCATTTGTCCGGGGCGGTAAACGTAAAGGGTTTAATAAAATCCTACTTTTTTGCCAAAAGACTAAAAAAAAATATTTGCAGCCCATAATTCTTAATATTCTTCAAAACAGCCATATAAAAGTGGCACAGATAATTAAGTAAGAAAAAAAGCTAGGTCAGAGCATATACACTGTATGCGCTCACTGCTTCGGCGCTGCACTGCATCGCAACGCGTGTCTTTTACATGCATACATTTATTGCACAAAAGGCGTCATACAGCGTAATATAAAGGCTTCACAGCATAACATGAATATGAATTATATCGAACAGCAAACCGAACACAATTTTGCCATGTAGCATATGAAACTTCTATGATAGAATAAGAGTATGAGTATGAGAAGTATGAAAAATCAACAGTTTTCCGTAGTTGTTTTTGCATCAACTAGGGCTATAGTTAAAACAACCATAAGAAAATTGTTGATTACTTTTATGCACCATGACGCGTGGTTGATAAACAATTTCATTCGGAGCATGAAAAACGTCCAAATGTTGAAACCATTCTACTTTGCGTAGAATAATTCCAAAGACGTTGCTCACTCAATTACGTTTGTTGAAATCAACTATTGCAAAGTAGTTTAAGTACCATAAAAACTGTTGATAATTCGAAACGTTGAAGTTTTGAGTGAATTGATGAATATTTTTCTATTGATCAACTAATTTTCGTGGTTATGAAACAATTGAAACAATTGATTGCATGAACGTTGCGATATTTTTTGTACAACCAGAGCCAACTACTTTTATATCGTTAAATTAACTATATTAACATAGTAAAAATAACTATTTTCCGTAGTTCGTTTTACTATTTTGAATGAATCGTTGCAATACTATTAAAAATAGTTGAACCAACCAAGAGTTTTTCTTTCAGTGTGGCCTAAATTCTCAGGAAATATGATTTTTCTATAGAGTGTACATGTTTCCCTTACTTACAGTGTCACGAGGATTTTGTTCAATTTCTAAGACTCTGGCATTGAGCCATTGTTGTATATTGACACCGAGACGAATTGAAGTCATTACGCATCATACCAAAAATCACAATGTCATTAGATTTTATTAAGAGCGCTTCATTTATTACTACCCATAGGCGAATATTATGAACAGTCATTTCACTCAAATTATGTGTATTATGTGAAGCTTCCGGATGTAGTTGCGTGCAAACAATGCGACAGAAAAATAATAGATCAAATTCGCATCCAGAAAATAATTACTATTTAGATAGCCGTAAATAATAAGCTGTATTCTTAGCGATATATTTTCTTTGGGGGATCAAGCCTGTTGGATGATATTACGAAAGGATGGTGATTTTAATACTTACTTTGTAATAATTTTCCTACATCAACATATCACTGCACTGATACAGATTTTCCCAAGCTCCGCTTAAAATATTGTGAAAATGTGTGATTCTGTTGATTTCTAGCACCAATATATTTGGACATAAGGCTTAAGAGCTATCCATTCGCAATCTTTTTCACTTTAATCCGAATTTCAAGCATAATCTCCAATACTCGTACCTAACTTCCTTTTCCGTATGCTATTGACTGCAAATCCTGTTTCGTTTCAGAAACTTGTCAAATTCACATCCAATTTTCACCCCGACAATACCAAGATAGTATATCTCGGCAAAACAGATTATCTTTATTAAATTTTCTCTCATTTTTTCCCGAAAGGAAAAGATGTGTCGACACAAGACCACGACCATGCATGTACACATGTAGAACGTTGAAGTCATTTTTTATCGCAATTCATCTCGATACCATATTTATACCGTTTTTTTGCAAGGACGTCAAGATCTGACTGATGGCCACAAGTCCGGAACACAATAGAGTTGCCGGATTATGGGCGAAAACGACGGCGTGCATTTGTCAAGTGACTAGTGGCGTGGAAATAAAACAATTTGGGAGTTTCATTTTTCTGGATTTCCACTTTTGTGTCTTACTTTTTTGCCGGGAAAATGTAGTGTAGACTGAGGTCGGACTTTATCCCCCACACAAAAGTGCAAATAATCATGTAAATGTTGTTTTTTCCGTTTTTCGCTAAAAATCAATGATGTACTTATTTGCTGACGATCGTGATGAATTGATTTGTGAATGGCTTGTCATGTGATTTAATGTTTTGTCGACACGAATGATAAGTGTCTGCAGGCGATGTGTGGAGAGTTAGCGGAAACAGGAATACAAATTCAATTAAGATTATCTCTCTATTGGTGATAAAAGGGCTCTTGCAGAAAATGGGACAGCATCCATTTTGCTATGTTTTAAAAATAGGTTTTTAGTTTTTAAGGTCAAATGCGTATTTAAAACTATTCTACCTCTTATAAATTTCTGATAAACTTTTAAAATGCCATTCGTTTTTCATGTTTTCAAACAGGTTCCATTTATCTACAAGTCTCATTGCAAACTCCAACCCACTTTACTGCCTGCTTTTCTCAAATAACAAATGTCTTGATACTCCGCTACCATTCCATCAAAGCCAATGTCCACTCATACGCAACCATCTTGCGGATTCGTTTCATATGTGAAGAAATTTAATTTTCTTCAGCTCATCATAGCATATCGGTTTCATTCCTGCAAGGCAAATTGAGTTAAAAGTTTCCCTCGAGACGATTTCAATTTTCTTTGTTTACTTTCAAAAAACTTTTCCTAATGGCATGGATACGATTGATACGAATACAAATGTACTTGGTTATTTTTGAATTATTCGGCTTACGACAGCAAAGTCCTTCTATGGTCGCATCCAATTTGATCCAATCATGGTCCTCAAATTTGATCAGTCATGCGGAATGAAATTTAAAACCATATTTGCTGGTACAGTGCGTGCGCTTCAATGGACATTGTGCCGCGGCAGTGATACGAGTATCTATACTCCGTGTTAGTAGTGCGGGGATTTAAAAGGATGGGAAAACTTAAAAGTACATTTCTAAGGGCTTGTCAATATTTGTCAATGTAGATAAAATGCTGTTTTCTAGATAATGGAAAAAATGTGAAATGTTTTCCGGTAATGTCATAAGGTAGTGGTTTCACTAAGTATAATCTGATATATAGTATATCCCATGGTGACTGAGCTTTGATGCTGATTTGACTGAGAACTTTTGATTTCGCTAAGGATAGGGAAAGAAGCTAAAGTCTTATAAAAAAGATATATAGTTTAATTTATTTAACAATGAAAACAATTATATCAATTTTGTTTGCGCTCAATTAACTAAAGACTTTGTTGAAAGTTTTAAAATTTTACTCGGTACTCTAATTTAATGTGCATTTATCATTGATTTGCAAAAATTTGTTTCAGATATGCAATGAAAAAATAATATTATGTGTGGAAAATATAGTACAAATTTGAATAAATACCATACATAAACACTTTTCTCAATTAAACGTTAATTGAATGAAAGATGAATCATTCTTATAAACTGCAAGCCCAGTGAAAATAATATTGAATTTTTTGTATACCTATATATAGTGTAATTAGTTATCAAACTATATACTCCACAGGACATCTTTGATAGCTCTATCTAAGCCAAAACAACTTAACCGCTTACAAGTTACGTTCGAATCAATGTATTTACTCTTCTTCATCTACTTATCTAAGATTTTAACTGGAAAAGGTAATTTTCACCAACAAATTTGAAAGAAATATACTTATCATAACTGTAGGCTTTCGAAAATTAAAGATAACCTGTTTGGGTACATTAAGTCATCTCTTCCACAACGTGTACTGTCGCTAATAGATTCCACAAACTTAACTCTTTCCAATCAAATCCCACTCTCAAGCGTATTCACGTCGAATGGTCGATAAATATTATGATAAGTGAATGCCTACTAAGTGCAAACTATACCACAATGCACCAACTACTCAAGTCGACAGTTGATTAGCATAGCTTCGTATTTTATGGCACGCTCGGTCAACATATCAAACATAATCAACAATTACACAATGGTTACACCTAATACATTACATTAGCACATAATTACAGTTGTACCGAAGCCTATTTACACTTCCATTAGGCCTAACATTTCTACAAACCACAGAACAATAGATTCTCCTCAACTATTGTGCATTCTAATGCAAAGCGGGGACTCGATGCTCGAGCTCTAGCATTCGAAACTATTTTCCAGAGCACGAATCCTTTCCGAAAATTTATCTGAACTACAACTAATTAGCTGGGCCATGGAAATGCGACAGAGCGCACTCGGAACTCATTTCCGCAATAGATTTTCATAACAGCATTTTCGGGAAATTGCTGGGAACCCGTTGGAATGGAAACGCGTGCATTTTGATAGATTCGAGATCTTATCGCGATCGCTAATTGTAATGACGGGAAACGAAATAATTCGTGACGGTGAATATTAACGGTTTTACGTGAAATTGTTTTGGTTTGGATAATTTGAAAGGATTTGATGATTTCGTTTGTAGGTTTTTGCAGCAGGGTAGTCTTGAGAAAATATCCGTTAAAGCTTTTACGAACATAAATAGCCGTTAATTAATCATTCCTCTAATTCTATGAAGCTTCAGTCTGCAAACATCATCTCCAGGTACTTGAACACCGAAACGTGTCCCTTCATCAAATCCTTCTGAAACTATTTACTTATCTGAGACAAATCCCAGATAGTCCATAGCATGTCCTAATTGGTATTGACACTGGTCATCGACGAGTGTTTCTGTTTGTTTGTCGAGATGCAATTAAAGCACTCACTCGATAGAGTTTATTGTGTTTGCCCACCAAAGCAAAAACTTCGCATCATTCCACAAGCTCGAGACAATCGGATCAGAGTGGTTCTGCCAAATCTTTTCCATTTCCCAGATCACTCCCTTCTTCAAGCAATTGTATAAAGATAAAGCTGATAGGCCATGTTCTAACCGAGGCTCAACTCTTCTAAGCGACTGATTAATGAAAAAGGAATCACAAATTAATAACATTGACACGACCGATGTTGAACCTTATCTGGCCCATTCTTTTGTGTCCGGACGATGCTGTTGATTCATCGAAACTGTTAACGCTTTGTTGCAATCGAAGAAAAATTGACAAAATGTGTTAAAACTGGACACATCCTATTTATCTCAATTATATGTCACGTGTGTGCAGTATGCACGTGCTCTGTTAATGACCATGCCAGGACAAATAAATGATAGACTGACCATCGATTCCACTCGATAATGTGTTTTCTGGTATTGAGTGCGGTATCCTGTTTCCTGAAAGGCTATTCATGTGAAAGTAAAGTCGTGATGAGTTGTTTCGTATGCGAAAGAATCTATGCGCACATCGTGCAATGAAAAGTTAATGATTTTGTTGATAGGGGGACGTGTGGTTAGTGTTCTTCTTTGGCTTGATAAGATACCTGCCTATGTATGAATTTTCATGTGAAAATGTGTATAAACAAATAATTCAATAAGTTTTTTTTTTCAAAGTAACCTCCTAGTTTTCAATTAAGCGATTAGATGTTTCAAATCATGACGTTAAAGGGAATTTTATGACATTTTAGTCTTAGTTTCTTTTTTTGAACAAGCATAAAAAAAATTCTAATTGTTTTTGAAAGACAATACTGGATTACGCCAATTTATTTTTCAGTAAAAAACTTCACCTACCGCTTATCCATTACTTCAGCTCAATCGTGCTGGAATTACCTGTCAGGTGTTATACTGGCTTAGAACCTAGATGGACAGGCACTTAAATTACTAATTTACTAATGATCATTTGCAACTAAATTATTAATCCAAAAGTTGCTTCCACAAAGCCCTCGCGATAATATGGAATGCTGTCACTGACTGCCTGTCACTCAATGCAATTAGTTTTTGAAAAATGGAGAAATTGAAACTGTTTTAAGTGTATGTTGCCTCTTTTACGTTCTAATCAATGAAGTTGGAGTACAAACCGCGCAAGAACTACATTAAAATTCTGTAAATATTTTGAATTCAAATTTGACATCTCAAAAAAGTTGTCTTCTTCTTCTTTTTCAACTTTTACAAAGGAATTATGCAACATATGCTTATTAGCAATTTGCTTAGTGATTGATAATTTGGTCATTTAGTGGTAATTAGTCCAAATTACCATATGACACACAGTACTTAAATGATCATTTACGACAAATGATCATTTAGGCTGCGCTGTCTGTTTAGGATCTTACTATCATTCTCTGAGACTTTTAGGAGTCTATAAAGCATCCTTCTACTTTTTCGAGCCCCAATAAGTTGACAGAGCTGATCAGATGTCATCGAACCATCTCATAATCACCACAATTTCTTTTGGCGTCGCAGAGCTAATTGCAGAGAAGTAAGCGGAATGGGAAAATGTATGTAGAATGTCATCATTCTTCTTAAAGTAATGCTTTCAGAACTCCATCCTAACCTTCCCTATTTTGGAGGTATTTTCTGAAATAGCCATGGTCTGATAGGAACTGGTTCAGCAAGAAATTAATTTCAGCTAGGTTAGATGGCGTTTCCGAAATTGTTTTGTAGCTGCTTGCTATCAGCAGCGTTTCCCACGCTGGGCGCTCATAATCCTAGTTCGATACAATTCAAACCTTAAAGCAGTGGCCCATATCTTCTCAATGAAAGTCACTAGGCTTCTTTCACCTGCTTTCTGGATATAATCTTGATAAGCCAACATGAAACCCAACATCACTCCTAGATATTTTGCCAATTCATGGGTATAACCGTTAATAGCCTCTCTTCGTCAGCATGAAAATTCAGTTTTGTGATTGCTAGCTGAGTTCCATCCAAACCTCAATCTCAACCCTTCTCATTACTAGATTGAGTAGTCCGGGGAAATCTAACATGGTGCTTCGGAAAAATTAGGGGAAAGCTGAATTTTGGTGTGAACCTTGGTACTGGCGTGTTGAACAAAATGTCAAAAGTCCCCATCGATCCGAGTGCTGCGTCACTTTTTATACGGGGTCAAAGGTCACCAAAAGTGACCTTTCCTAAATATCTCAGTAACGGTCAAGTCTTCAGAAAAACAATGTATGACGAATTTGTAGCTTAGCAAATTTCCAACAAAAAAAATTATATAGCTTTTTCCTGTAACCATAACCGTTTTTGAGATATATTGATCTAAACATTTGTTACTAACAGCACCCTCATTCTCATCGGCATGTTGATATTATCCGATTTTGATTACGACTTGGCATGTTTGTAAGTTTGTTTTTCTACGTTTAAGAGGCGCATGAAAAAAAACATGTACACAAACTTATCTATCAGACTCCAGGGTAGGTGGAAAAGTGTACTCCGAAAAGTTACCACCACCCCCCCCGCCCCCCTTTGCCATAAAACTTGTAGGGACATCTGCTCGCTACTCCCTTCTCCGAAAAAAACTGTATTGCGGCATCATTTCTGGGATATTCCACGAAAAAGCAGGACAAAACAGCAAAATTGTAGGTGAAAATAGGTTTTGTAACATATCATGGCCCTAGGAGCATGAAAAAGTAAGATAATATCATGGCCTAATTCTGTAAACGCTCATTCTTAACATTATAGGAGCTCAATCCGATGCAGATTATCCCCGAATAATCAGTTTTTTTACCAATCCTGTGATGACTGCATAGCGCCAAAAGGACATGACACGTCTCGAAACCAATTTGCACCTGAAATTACGTGACCTTGCCCTGATCGTTCATGGGATAAGACGGAATGGGAAAAAAAAACTAAAAACCCGGGTATTTCGGGGTGGTTCGTTTGCGGGGGTGGGTAGGGTGTGGGAAGGGTGTGGATGTAGGGCTGGTCCTGCGATGTCAAGAATAGGCAATTAACAGGATAAAAAGTGATCCTATCTTGTTTAACAGTGGGCAAAGAGCAGGCAACGAGCTCATTTCTGAAGATTTGAGATGGATGCTCAGGGATACCATTTTATGGCAAAGGGGGAGGGGGAACTTTTCGGAGCACACTTTTCCACCTACCCTAGAGTCTGGTAGATAAGTTTATTTATATGTTTTTTCTATGCGCCTCTTAAACATAGAAAAACAAACTCACAAACATGCCAAGTCGTAATCAAAATCGGATAATATTAACATGCCGTGAGAAAGAGGATGCTCTTAGTAATAAATGTTTAGATCAATATATCTCAAAAACGGTTATGATTACAGGAAAAAGTTATAAAACCTTTTTTGTTGGAAATCTGCTAAGCTACAAATTCGTCATACATTGTTTTTCTGAAGACGTAACCGTTACTGAGATATTTAGGAAAGGTCACTTTTGGTTACCTTTGACCCCGTATAAAAAGCGACGCAGCACTTGGATCGATGGGGACTTTTGACATTTTGTTCAACACGCCAGTACCAAGGTTCACACCAAAATTCAGCTTTCCCCTAATTTTTCCGAAGTTTCGCCTTTTTTATGTCGGATTTCCCTGGGCTATGAGGTTAAACTTGGCGAGATGAGATGAGATCAACGTTATTGGTATGTCAAGGAACAAGAGACAATCATAAGCAACACTCAATAAATGTGACCCAACGATGGACCCTTGTGTTTCAGCTTTAGCTACAATAGTTTTGCTATAGATACTTCATTCGACTCGTATATCAAATGATCATCGTTCAAATAATTTCGTACTATGGCTAATGAGTAGTCTTCTGCCTGGAAATGTTGCTGAAAAGAGTAAAATATGTATGTCCGTCTCACCGAGTATTCAAAATTAAAAGTATTACGGACGTCGTTTGCTCTTTGGTCTTTCGTTTTAGGAGATTAAAGCGAGAAACGCAATTATCTCAGGATCGGTTTCGTAAGCAAAATGAGAGAAGGATTAGTTTGCACAAACGATGGAAATGTTTTACATCGACGATATTCTGAAAACAGCTTAAAAACACTTTCTTTGGGAAAAATCAGAATATGAGCTATAAAGCATTCAAAAAACATTCGAAAAATATTTGACCAAAAAAATCGCACGAGCGATTTCACACATACTTTAGAGTGATCTTAAAAGTAGTTTTAAGAGCAACAAACCGTATTTCACTCTGAAAGTTCATCTGGAAAGCAAAATACTCGATTTGACGTGCAATCTCTGTGCAGAAAACAAAATTTTATAGCAAGCTAGCGAACAACAAGCCGGTTTCCGTGAGTCTGGTTTGCACTGCCGCTACAGCCAGTTGGAGAAATATCCGGAAAACTAGTAATTATTCAGAGAATTTGTGTAAAATTGATCAATTTAGATGTGTTTCAAAATCGCACCACGAACAATAAACATCATATCTGTGTTGGCTTATGGAAAGATTGTTCATTTTTCGGTGTTCTTATAAAAAAAAACCTTTTAAAATATATAAAAAGAAGAATAGTCACTTCACAATATGATGCATAACACTGACAAACAGCATTTTCATTGTCTTAAATCGGTGACTTGTTTTCAACTCACTTTTGACCTCTGGATCCAAATAAACCGCGGATTTTGTTTTTGACGTTAAATTTGTAAGCTACAAGATGCTCTCAAACTTCAAACAAATTGTGCATATTAAGGATAAGAAAATGAAAACTTCCCAAACATTCTATTTATAAGGAATATTTTTATTCATATACAGGCTATAAAAGTTACTGTAAGTTAAATGGTTTTTATAATTGTCTTTGTTTTTATCGAACGGTAATTATAATATATAATAATTATAATCTTATTTTCTTAGCCTGCCTTAAAGTTTAATTGACAAGAATATTTAAAATTTAGCGGCTATACAATTTTGGTCTGCTGGCTCTGATTGGTTTTATTTTTTATATACTTTTTCGGTACAAATATCTTTCTACTTGCACATTTTACCCAGCCTGTACAGCAGCTGGGATTACTCTGGCAATAATAGGGATATATTAGGGTACAATTTTTTGCTTATTGGTGTGTTGAATCTGTGGTTATTCTTGCTAAATGCTCCAACAATAGTCAGCCATCATATGTACCATTGACACCGTCCCTCTATGACTTTCAAATCTTGGTGGAATTTTTAATACTGTTTCCGAAAGTGAATCAAGAATTCTTTTGAATTTCTGGCATCTTTAACAAGATGCTGAAACTGTGGACCAAAAAAATACCGGTCTTTATCTTTTCAAATGACAGGCTGGGAAATGCCGAAACGAGATGCTTAAAGCAGTTTCCTTCAGCTGGCAAAACTTGAACGAATCACTCCATAAGACCCAATTTTACATGCAGAATTGGAAATATAATGTTCTTTCTGTCGACAAATGGCCGATATAGAATGTTTAGATCACAAGGTTTCACTGTAGATGTTGGCAACAAATTTGACTACATTCAATGCTTCTTACGAGCTCTGATGTCCCACATATACATAAAGCAGGGTTACTTGGTGTACCCGCGTTGCTGGCCAAGAAAAATGCAGGCCATTTTATGGTTTAAACAAATAATCTTTTGGTGCATATGACATTGCAACAAATCAATGACTCTCTTTGTGCCTATAAATAAATTTCCAATGTGAATCCGCTTTGAATCATCGATAAACAGTCGCCATTAAATTGCACTATAGGCTGAAGTTCCCAACTCTTTCATTTAACCATGAACGTGATGGCAATATACAAATCCATCAGCACTTCGAAAGTATTGTAGAAACTCACATTTTCTTGATCAAAAATAGGATACATTAACCCTTTTCAAACAAGTTTTTCTCGAGCAGTCTTGATGCTAAGAGCTCTAACACTTTTTTGGATAAACCCGAATCTCGTACCAAATCATTCAAGTCAAGCTGTTCAAACCACTTACGAACGGAATTACCTTGAATGTCAAAATGTTCATTTTTGGATTCACATTGAACTTCACCAGACACGTATTCCCGTATTCGCAAACAGGGTAATTCATTGAAAACTGGCACTGGAGTTTCGGCTGAATTAGATATTGGGCGTACTGAGCGATAGTAAATTAGGCTACATTATTTTAAATTTGGGGTTTTTTTTTGTAATATCCTGACATGTTCACTATGAAAAGTAGCAAGCACTTGAATGATCTCCGAGCTCTTGCCAAATCATAGGTATATCAAATGGAAGTTTTTCACTTTTTTCATTGGTCCACATCCGCAAATTCTCAACATATTGCTTACACACTTTGCGAGGAGTCCATGACTTATCTTGACCACCAAATTTAACTTTAAATTAGGCATAATAGGCTTGCCTGACAAATGTTAAAAAATTATGACGTGGTAGAAGAAAACTAACTATAGTTTTGAAACCAGCAAACCTAATTGACTATAAAAAGCTCTAAACTCAAACTAACCAGGAATTGTGTTGCAAATTACTCCCTAGTATAATTTATCATTCGTTTCCGCTAACCAGCTTTTTATCTTCTAATATCATTTACTGAATGTTCTTCATTTTTTTCCATGAACAAACTTATTTTCTTGAAAAATCCAGCTTATATTGTCAAGTTTAATTAAAACAAAAATATCGCTTCAAAATAAAATTTTATTTCATCAAATATTTGCAGGCATAAATTACACCTCGTTTTTTCATTGACGAAAATGAAAATGCCTTGATAATCCTCCGGGATATAACAGGACGAAAAAATGCCATCGACTGCGACTGCAATTAAAGAATTCGCGCAAAGCCTCCCGGTTCTATCATAACAATAAACGCAAATTTTTCGACTTTTTAAATTATCCTGGTGTACAAGGGTGACACTTGCGTGCCTAAGCCGCAACTGTACATGCAGCAACGGGTAGTTGGGTATGAAACCATCGGGTCCTGATGCGAAAGTACTCTTGATGCTGGCAAACATTGGCCCGATCGGGACTGACTATAAGTCCGCCGGAAGCCAACTACAATTTACCAAAATGGGCAATTCCTGTGCACGAAAATTGAATTCTGGATTTTACGAGAGCAAGTCCTAAGCTAGCGGATCGATGAGGCGCGTAGAGAGTACAATTTCGTTTTGAAACAGAAGTCACTACCCACTCTATAATGCGACTTTGTCGTTAAGTCGGGCGACTACGGAACCGTTTGTACACGAAACTGATCCTGAGGATTTTAAACCCCTTTCGACTCTAACCCTTGTAAATTCACACAAAATGCAAACGTTCTGACAGTAATGATTGACATTAGGGTTTACCGTGACAAGCTGAGGCATAAAGTGCAGATTGAAAAATTTCACCCCATTGTAGTTATGATTCGGGTTGCAATCCTGCATCGATTTGACCATGATTATTGATAGTTTTGGATCTATTGAAAAGTGAGTTACACAAAATGATAAAAAGCTTCGCGGATGTGGCACCAAATTTTATCATTTATGGGCTGTGGAAATGTGTGAAACTGATGCAGATCAAATAATACTATTTATGCAGCACTTTGTAGATTTGTTTGAAAATACACAGCTCTCTCTATTTGGCTTTCGATTGGCAGCCCGTGTGGCGCTCATCAGAATATGCCCACTGTGCTCGTATTTAAGAGGCGTTGGGCGTGCATGGTGTGGTTTGAAAAAACTCGAGAAATTCTATTAATCCAAAGTATCATGGAACATGGTTTGGTTCGGATGATACACGGATAGGTAAAGGACTAACCCGTTAGCATGTATCCTTCAAACAGCCATAATTTGGTGGCGCAATAGTGCAACACAATCTGACTGGGATACGGTGGTGTGTACACCGGGTGATTGGTGTTCGCTGCAGGAGATGGGACCGGTGGTAGAAAACGATACGACGAGCCGTTTAATCAAATTTTAGACACAAGTGCACATCTGAGCCTTTCACTAACATTAAATTTAATGCTCCTCAGGGCTGGCACGACTTTTACGATTATGTCTATGATTATGCCAAATTACGAAGGATTAGTGACGTTGAAATTGAAAATAGTGTATGCGAATAGCAAACAAGACGCATGCGAACCGCATGATATAATCGCACATTTTTGTTAGTAATGGATCGGTATGTTAAGTATGAGCTTCTAGTAGTTAAACAAATTAAATTTATGGTTGCTGATATTTGGGCTTTGAATAACCCGCGGGTCACAAAACAATAGTTATTACAAGCTTCTTAAGTCGGTAAGAGTTGAAGAAAATATATGAAACCTTTGACTATCGTTTTGTGCTTTTATTATATTTTGTCAATAAATTTACCCTGCTCTTATTTAACAAAAGAGAATCGATCTAGATGAATATAATCAACGAGTAGAATCAAATATCCAGCAAATAATATCATACTGCAATTATTCAATTCAGCCATCTGTAGAAGATATAAAATCATATCCGAACTAAACTTCAACTCAATCTCGTCACCATTCACCGTTTCCATCAGAATTTAGTTTCGACTAAACAAACAACCAATAAAAACCATAAAATCCACGTTCATGCACATGTGACTCCTAATCATACCTATCAGCTAGGCATCCACAAGCATCCTTTTCATCTGATTTTATTATGACTCTAAACAAAAATGCAAACAGGATTACGACCGTAATTTAGCTTCATAATTCGTCATTATTTGCTGTTTATTTGCACTGTTCCACGACAGTATTTCCGAGATTCGAATGATTCGCCAGGAAAAATTCGAAATACTTAACAAACAGTAAAAATCTTTAGATCCGTCGTAAAATTTGGTAGACACCTGTGACACCAATTAGAAGGTTGAAGTAAGAAATTCGAAGAGTCAGACTGCCAGTCGACTCAAGATTCCGTGCAACTTAATTAAGGAGCGACAATGTAATTAAAAAGGTCGGTCTCTTTTTCGGGGAGCAATACCATTTTCAGAAGAAGTGGAGTGTTCCTGGCTAGCGCGCTTCAAGTGGTGTTATTTATCGGCCAAATGATTTCGGTATGTTTTGATGCATAATTTTGTGGTTTCATGATTGCTTGATAGCTCGAGAATAGAAGAGATGTGAAAGCTGTACATAGAAGAGATGTGAAAGCCTAATTTCAATCGAGGTGGAATTTGGAGTTTCATTGGGAGTAAAAACTTCGAAATTTGTTTGTGCATAAATATATGAGTCATATTTATAAGAGCTAGAAAATTTAGATTAGGAGATTTGTCGTATTCAACAATTTAGTGAGATATACTTATGTTATATTTACGAAACTTGTTCCTTCCGAAAAATTCCTTTCGGGGGTGATACAGGATAATGCGATTCAGAGAGCTACGACTGTAGGTCTGTATTACTACTAAACGCAGCAAAAATACTTGTGTGGAGTTGAACGAAATAAAGTTCCGCATATCAGCAGCACAAATAGCAGAAAATGCTGCTGATGATATTTAACAGGTGTGATACAGTTGAATTTGTGTGATTTTAATTCGATTCACCGGCATCAAAATTGAATTTACCAGTATTACTACAAGTTTCTCTAGAACTTACATGAAATGTTTTCAAAAACGGATCAATTCAAACAAACACATGGTGGAATATCCGCATTATCGCACGTTAAACAATTTCCAGGGGCGTTTAAATGGCGCGAAATCTGACATTGCATAACACAAAACCATCTCATAGAGAGCCACTATTGGCCGGAGCAACATTAGTAGCACCATTCGTCCGTTTTTACAGAAGTTTGTAATTACTTATTACGCTTTTTCCTATGTTCTGATTAATTGAATGTGTTTCGAATTGTGAATGTATGGTAATTACTAGCATTTTACTGACTTTGGAAGAAAACTAGAATTATAATCATTTTGACCGATAATTGATATATCTTTATGTATGTATATAGTCTATCAGTGATAAGATTCAGTAAGATTATTTCTATAGTGCGCATTCCGTTCGAGCTGAAATTTTTTGAGAATATGAGGAATAAGTCTATGTTAAGCTAAAATTAAGATATCTTCAGGCCTTTGGCGGCAGTGTGCATTTAAGCAAAATTTCAGGTCACTCTACATTTTCATGGAAAGCAGAACTTCAGAAAACCCAATAAATGCTACAAAATCTCATAAAGTTTTTTATTTTCGCTTGACCATGTTAACAGTTTGGAAATTTTCAATCTTATGTAGGTGCCGATTGCCTTAAAGTACGTAAAGATTTTATTTTCATATTTCAACATCTGATCATTAAGAAATTTGCAGAACATATAGATGTTTACCACAAAAAACTGTTGATTTTCGGTAAATATGCAGGCACCCCTTTAATTACAACAGGCATGTGAAAAAAAATCTTAGTTTTATGTTATATTTTTATTTGTAATGTCTAATTTTAGCAGTTTATTATTTTAAATCTTAATTTTAATTAATCTTTTTCTAACTTATTTCTTTGTCAATTCTGTCAGCTTGAAATTTTTAAAATTTCACATTCAAGAAAAACGGTAACCCGCCACAACATTTCCTATTTTTGACAACTATACATTTTTGTTTTGCAGGAGCCCAGGTCCGGATCAACAGATCAATATGGAATTCGCAGGATGCATTTTGCGTTTAAAAGGAACAGGTTCAGGAGAAGCCATTTTTAATATATACGGCAATACCACACTGGAATAACCGGTTCTCGTCCGATCACCGAAGTTGAGCTGTGTTGGGCTGGTTAGTACTTAGATGGGGGACCACTTGGAAACACCGCGTGCCGTTGGAACGTAAAAACTTTGTGCTATCCCTTATACCAACAAATCAGTTGTCTGGGAAGCACTATGAAAAAAAAAATTATTATTGCTATTGCTGAAGTTGTCAGAACGAAGCATTTTATCATTGTTATACTAAGAGGTGCTTCCAATAAATACAGGGTGCGTCAGGTATTTGAGAACATACATACACATATGTGGTTGCCAATACTAAACGGTAGTTTTTTCATCTTTTTCTTTTCAGGTGTAAAAGTAAAAATATATAAATGGAGGATAATAAGCTTACTCAAGAAATGAAAAGATCTGCCGTTATCGTTGCCATACATGCAGCCCATAGCAATCTTGAAATTGCCACATTTCTTTCCTCAAGGACTTCGAGTGAATGCTGCCGCCTATATTGAGGTTTTAGAAAAAGTTGTGAAGCCTTGGATTGATAGTGTACGCGGCGGTAGACCATATGTTTTGCAACAGGACTCTGCTCCTTCACATAAAGCCATGATCACGCAAGATTGGATGTCTGAGAATTTGCATGATCACATAACCCCAAATTTGTGTCCACCCAGCTCTCCAGATCTTAGTCCTCTGGATTATTATGTATGGGGCGTTGTGGAAAGGGAGACCAATAAACGTCATCATAATACACTTGGCTATTTAAGAACAGCTATTGTCGAAGTAATGACTCGTATAGAACAAAACCAGCTGATTCAGGCCTGTAAACGTTTTCGACAAAGAATTGAAGCAGTTATTTGCGCTGAGTGGATTTTTATTGAATAGTTGTTTAATTTAAAACTCAAATAATGCACCTTAAAAGTTTTATTAAAACATAACATATTTTCAATAAACTATACGTCTTTTAATTTTGAAGGCAATATGTACTCAAAAACCTGACGCACTCTGTATGCTCTTACGCGAAAAATAATAAAAAACAAACGTTATTTTTTCTCCTTTGAAATTTTTAGGGAAAATCTCAAAACTTTTTCCAGCCTATATATAAATATATATAAATGAAATTCACAGAAGAAGTAGGTATAAAATTAAGCTGATTTGATATATGTACATTTGATGTGGGTACTGACAAAGTTTCATTTTGTCATTTTCATTTTATTTGTTAGCCAAACAAGGCAAATTTAGTACGTATATATAAATACAAAAACGAGAAGAAAAAAAACTACAAGTGAATACAATACTGCCAGCACTGGCCATTTTGTCGTTATTACACTAACAGATGCCACAATTAAATTAGTTTTAGATAAATACAATATTATTGAATTTCGGAAGTGATGAAATTTTTGCGGATGGTAACTCTCAAAGTTTTTCTGCTGCTATTGCTTCCAAAGCGATCAACGTCACCAAAAAGTTTGCCAATTATGCACTGAAAAATGCTATTATCAGATTTTCATGTGCTACATGTTTGGTTTGGTGAGTTGGTCGCGAGTGCAAGAAATTAATTCAGTAAACATTTCAACCATATTTAATTAACCCATTCTTTACGACACCAGAATTAGTCAATTTGAGCTTTAACCGACAAAAATAATCAGCATATGTTGTATATTATTATCATTAATCCCCAGAAAGAAGATAGGCTAGCTTTGAAAAAAAAGTAAAATAATAACATTCTCATATACGAGTACTTGTAAGATGAAATTTCGCTCATGATGCATGTGGATTTGTTGAAAAACTTAAATTTCAAAGTTGGTTAAGATAAATGAGTAAGTACCACGCCCCATGCGACTTTTATGTATTGAAATTCACCTACCTCCTAAACTACTGGCCATCCCATTCTTAAACTTTTATGATAAAATAAGTATACTTTAAGCTGTATTTTGTTATAAAAATAAACAAAATTAACCTGGTCCAAATTATTCAAACCACGAGTTAAAGTGTCTACTTCCGGTTCCACATAGGAAAAAAAATTTATTTTTCAAATCTAATTTCAACATTAAAAAGAACAGCTAATTTTCTATACCATATTTTCTATACCATGTTTAATGTTTTTTAGAGTTTGTTTTGAATCTCAGCATCCGCTTCCAAAAAAGCCTTTTATCAATTTTGTCAATTATTCAGAAGCCCATAACTCGGCAACTAAACCTCATAGAAACAAAAACTTGAGCATCCACATTCATATCTTCTAGAACAGGGGTGGGCAAACGGTCGATCGCGATCGACCGGTCGATCGCAAACAGTTCGACAGTCGATCACAGACATTTTTAATAATTTACTAGGTTAATTTAAAATGTGAAGAAACAATTTAGTAGACGATTTATTCAGTACATTTTGGAATGGGCCTTGGCTTAATAGATCCAATCGGACATTCCACGTAATTTCAGTTCACACAAAAGCTCGCAGAGCCTTGGTGGCGGAGAAGCCAAAGGGGAAATCCAAGATAGCTATGCTCTCGATTTGTTCAATTAATAGATTTATATCATTGTAGTAAAATTGCTTCACTAAACCTCATATACGTATACGGTTGTTTCATTTGCTTAAATCTCTCTGTTCTAAAGTACACACTTTATATTTTTGCTTCCCGCTATACACCTTGCCTGCATTTGCATTCGTCTCCCTGCTACCGAGGTAGTAAATTATGGCACACAGCGCAACAAAGGTTAATCTCAATTTTAGATAAAATAAAATTTTAAATTAAAATCTTTTCACGCCAATTTAGTTGGTGTAGTTCATTCTTTCGAGCTAAAAAGTGACATTTGGTGTTTGAATTTGAAAATTGAATTGTGTAAATGTCTTTTCAATCACAAAATCGTTCGAAAGTTGAAATTCTTGAAATCTTATTCGGAAGAAATGATAAGTGTCTCCGCTTTTCTCTATTTTCAAAATTTTAGTTCGAAAGAATTACCGGATAGTGGAGACATTTCAAAATTTAGCTTCACGACTAACTCAGCACTAGCCTAAAGAATGAATTGCACATACTAAATTGGCGTGAAATGAGTGGACACATGTGCCAAAGCTATCTGCATTTTCAAAGCGAAAGCATCTTTCAAGCAATTTTTCACGCTTAATGCTTGAGTTACAATCAATGCAACCAACATTCGCTGCCAAGTTTTGTTGGTGGAACGAGTTACAATCAATGCAACACAACATTTGCTGTCATCTGTCACTGGCTATATTAAAGAAATTGCTGTTCGATAATTTGGATCCTTTAAAGTCTCGGAAAGAGATATCAGTGAATATTTTATGCTCTAAAAGCTGCGGAGTATAATACAAAGCGAAAATTAGACAAAAAAATACAAATTCTGATTGTCATTTGCATATGACATTTCCCATTTCGCGGACTCTCATAGGAACAGGTGGAATTGGATATTTTCAAAAATGTTGTTGCCATGCCAAGTTTGAGATATGAGCAAACTCTGCTGCCAAGCAAAGTTGTGTTGCATCATTGTAACTGCTCTCATACGTTCTCATGGGTTCAAACTCATTTTGACGTGCAACAAATGTTGGTTGCATTGATTGTAACTCCAGCATAAAAGTGAGTACAACTCTTGCTATTTTCAAGCTAAATTTTCGCCGAAATAAATTGCACGTGAAAATTTGCATGAAAATTTAACGTGAAATCGAAAACAGTACTAAGCTTTAGATGACTTAGCTGAGGAAGCTTTTTGCAAAGATTTCTAAATCTTTTGCCTGAAATTACTGCATTTTTGGACACATTAGGAGAAAAACATGAACAATTGGAAGATCCAGTATGGGTAAGGAAATTAACATTTCTTAAGGATTTTATGGGCCGTTACAGCTCACTTAGTTTACAATTACAAGGAAAATATTGTTGACTTGTTGAGTTCGGTAAATATTTTTTAAATAAAATTAAAACCTTTTGCTTCACAATTAAATAGGCAACATTTTTAAATATATTCCATATTTAGAAAAACATATTAAACTTACTGGTGAATGTAAAATGCAAAAGCTGAAAGACATCCTTCAGTTCGCGAAAAAGTCCGGGGCCTTCGATGGCCGCTTGGACTGAATTTTTTTTCTTCTGGCCCATTTATCTGGTATCACTATGGACCAATAGGTCTATGTGTGGCCTTGTGCCAACGGGTGGAACCGAACCTAACCTACTGGTGAATGTAATATTGAAATGTTTTGTCCTGAACTGGAAACTTTTAATCAAGAATTTGAGAGACGATTTGCAAATCTCAATAGCTTTCAACCGATTTTTGAATTCATTTCATTTTCTTTTAGAGAATTCGATAACGAGGATATTTCATCAAATCTAGCTCATACTTTACAATTGAATTCATCGGATCTAGAGTTAGACATTTTGGCAATAGCACGTGAAAATGAAAATAATTTTTGGGTTTTATTACCATAAAAAATATCCGTTATTGAGATTGGTGGCAATGAGGATATTTCCATTTTTTTTGCTTCCATTTATTTATGTGAAGCAACGTTTTCTCAAATGAAAAACATCGAATCGCAACTTAGGGAGTTCGCTGACTGATGACCACTTAATGGCATCTATTCGATTGTGCATCAGTGCTTACAAGGCTAACTCTACAATACTTTTTGATAAAATGGAGAGTCACGCATATAAATAAAAAATTAATCCAAAATATTTATTAATAAAGTACAATGCACAAAGTAGTAATACAATGTATTTAATATATTAATATCAATAAAGACCTTAATTAAATTTTTATTTGTAATCTAACCCATTTTTCGAAGTCGATCGCGCATAAATTAAAAAAATTAATGTCGATCATACCAGTATTAGGTTTGCCCACCCCTGTTCTAGAAGTACCATTATGCACAATATAAACGAAATCCAGAACCTCGATTTTTTTTCGTTGTCCGCTTCACGTGAAATGCCCCTTCTGCTTTCAAAGTTTTTTTTAGTAATAAGGTTTTTATCGTAGCCAATATTGGTGGTCTTGTTAAATTTTTAAACATGTCGTTCATGTCTGTTGAGCAGTAAGAAGAAAAATAGAAAATCTTTTAGGCATATTAATGGTTTAGAGCTCTAAGGCTTTCAAAGGTATATCCTAGTTAAGGACCAAACTGCTCTTTTGAAAGACAATATTGTTGTGATTTGGATGTGCTGGATTTTCATGCGCTTTTTATCAATCAGTTCATTGGTTTTGCTCCTTCGCGTGGATGTCGATTGCAATTTCAAAACGGAGCGAAGGTCTGCAGGTCTCCATTTGATATGTAATATGTATGTACGAGCTCAGTCAGCTTGTCAATGTATGAGCAATTGGCCCGCGTATGTATTCCTTTGTAATTTCCACAGGGTATGCTGATTGCAATACATGTAGACAATAGTTGAGCATGTTTATTTTGCTTTTTATTTATTTTGTTAAAGTTTTTTATTCAGATTTATTTTCAACCAGCTCATTCATTATCGAGGCTGTGAAATGTAGAAGTTGGCTTTCATTCTTACGTAAACGAGTTCAAGCAGCTCCTACCTTTACCGACAAAGAAAGATTATTTAAAGATGATTTGTATTTGAGTTTTAGCTAACTCTCATAAAATTTCCCTGCTGGTCCAATATGGATGTTATTTATTTGAGTACCTAGAGTATTGTAACTTGATTTTTGGAAATCTATGACACCCAAGTTTACCAGCCATGTCTATAAATATTTTTTCCCCAGGAAAATAGATTAATACGTTATTATCAAGAAATCATTTAGTAACTTTGACTTCCTTATTAATTTTTGATTTATCATTGGATCCTGCAAGCAGAACATATTGAATTATTTATAATGGTACATAAGTTTCTGGTATCTAGTAGTTGACTTCTTCTATGGTAATTTCTTTCTCTCCCTGTCTTCTATAGCTAGTTTTCCCTTCAAACGTATCTTTGGAATATTTATCAAGACTTCGACGACAGTAGGTTTTTCATTTAAAATCATTTGTATCAATTGATAATCACTCAAAAAAATTATTTTTATCAATCGATTTGACAAAATGGAGATAATAGACTTGGTAATTTCATTTGAGCTATCGCCAGCCACAAATTTAATTGCTTTTTGGTAGGAAATGAAGAACCACCTTTGAATAAGTAATAAATACAATAGCTGAAGAGCATTAAATTTGTACATAGCTTAATTTTCAGGACAAAATCTTGAATCTAATCTAAACTATGATATTCAATTATGTATCAAAAGAGGACAATTATTCAAGCTGCATGAGCTAAAATAAAATAACATAACAATTATCTAAAGTAAAATAACACAAAAAATTGCGTCTTAATTTGTGGACACTAGTAGACAATTAATTTGATCCATCAAAGATAGATATGCAAACTAAACAAGTCAAAATAAGATCTTAGTCTGTTTAATGTTTATTACATGTTTATCGATTTCAAAAATTTTAGATGTCCATTTCTATAAAATACAAAAATTTCAGGCTATGTTTACAATTAATTTCCAAGAATATTAAAAGTCTGAAGCCCTCTCGCAGCTACTAGATAGCATTTCTATTAGATCATTGGCAATATTGTATAAAATTAGTATTTTTTCTGAAGAAAGTAACATAAAATCTGATTAATCTTGATTAATAAGATAATAATGTTCATAAAGAACGATCAAAATGATTTGTCTGCCCAGTATTTTTTACGATTCGGCCATTAATTACTAGGGCAATACTTTGATTGTATCGGTTAAAAACCTTCGCGAGCGTGATATATCTCATCTCAAAATAAATCTTAGCTGTTGTGCCTAATTAAACTCCGAAAATCTCATCTATACTAGTACCTATAAACTTATCTCTTAGATACAATGTATGTCTTTTCAAACGAATCAAATAAATGTTATTACCAGTTTATTATGCCCATGTGCAACTGAAACCGCATCTTATGCTGCCTATTAACAATTACAATACTTAAATACGAAACGAACCAAAATACAAATTTCCCGAATAAACAGCGATTCTCTCAGCCGATTTAATTCCGTTTAATTCATATCATTAAATTTACTAGTTCGATGTTAATCCAGTAGCTACCTACCCGAAACTTTTATAAGCCAGCATAATAGATATTGTTATTTGTTACAAAAAAAAAAGTTCGTTAAATTTGATTTAGAGCGCATACACTTTTATGGCGGCCGTTAATCTTCGCAGCGAGTCTGAAAACGTACAATTGCCGATAAAAGTATTAGTTAAGTTTAATGAGCACTCGAATAAAGCAAACGAAATGAATATAATCGTAAAAATCAATCAGAGGAGTAGTTGCGAAGAAAGGGACCCTTTTCGAATCCAAAATTGTACCCTGTCCAACTCGCGTACATTCGCCGCCCGAGCTGCTCATTGGGTCCACTTTTACGATGTGGTAGCCACCATAATATTGTTCGCGCTCTCGATTGTTCGCTCGATTCAATCGGGCAATACTTTTATGTATTTATGGTACAATGCTGTAAAACGGTAGTGCAATAAAAATTAAAATCTCTTCGGTTTCTTAATCATCACGTAAAGAATGGGGTTAGTGTCGTATGGATTGGAAAATGCTTGAGCAAAGGGCTGCCATATACTACTCGTTAAAGTGTATCTATAAAACTCAATCAACGATAAGATATAACTAACTACAGTCGAACAGATTTGAGTTGTATGAAATCGAACGGTAACTCCTTGACCGTGCGTCACCCAAAGCGCTTCTGCAAGTTTTACGACAGACGCCTTGAGTTTTTCGGCAGGATTTCCGTTATGATACCGTCTCTGTGATTGAAACAAACTTTTGAAATAATTTTAATGACTTTCGCTATCAAAGCAATTTTGTTGTCCCACGATACAATGTAGCTATTGCAACTGTGTACTGTGGCTTATGGTATCAAAGCAATTTCCCAGCCAAGACGCAATGACCGGGAGGTAAATACTGACGACCTCATCATACTAATCTGGTTTTGTAGGCTCAGCGGGTTCTCACCGTGCGAATGCGTCGAAATTTCATCTTCAGCCGTAAATCATTTCTTAATAGAGCCGCTCACTGACCGGCGTCAAATGTGCAATTTGTTTGCAAATCAGCAATAATTCGAGCCCAGGTATTATTGACGTCCATCAGTCCAGTTCGTCCTTTGTCCTGCTGGCAATAAAGTCGACTCAATTGTGTCTGTACTTGTCCATCAATTGACCAGTGCGGACTAGTTACACAGTGAATCACAAAATTATTTTGACTGTTGCTGTATTACAAAAAGTTTTTACCTGATATAACTTGATTGTTATTATCGTAAAGAGAAATTATTTTGGAGCGAAACTCTAAAAACTGATGAAATTGGAACGTCATGTGCATTATATTCATAAACATAACCATAAGCTTTAGCATGCATGCTTAAATATACAAATATGTATTATAATATTTAAATAACGAGCTAAACAAAGAAAATCTCCTGAAACTTTTAACTCTTGGCCAAATATTTATCAATCACACTGTTCACAAATAATTCACTTAGCACTCAGCAGCAGTATGGTTTGTTCATCGCATTGCAACAATGTAGCTGGTTGTAGATATAATTTCGGACAATTTATTATCAGAGTTGTCGCAATTGTTACAACCGTGACGTCCAAACAAAGGGACATGTTTACAGTTCCGATTCCCGAGCTTAACATCTCGGGTATCGTAACGCATACAATGTCTTACGGCGGTAATAAAGTCAACTAATATCATAATAGAGGAGTTGACTGGAGATCTCATTCTTATTATCTCTGACACACAAGTCGAACTATAAAATCGCGCATCCACTGCATTATGTCCATCGCTAATCGTGTAATTTATATGCTGAAAAGTTGATCGATAAAATGGACTAGGCAGCAATCAGTTAACTCAATTGCGCTCTTTCTTGGATTTGCTTCCCCGATGTCTTTGCTTCCCTTCCGTTTTCTGAAGACAATATCTCTGAAGGCATTATTATCGCCTCGGTGTAAATAAACGAACTGACCATTGGCCAGCTTCGCTTTTGTGACACGATTCGCACACAAGCAGAAAGGGTGAGATGTAACGCCGTAAGAAAGGATTAAAAGTGATGAATCTAAATCAACCTGACCAAACCCCTTCCGATGCATCATCGAACAATGGCTCGGGTGTTGCATTCGAGGTGATGCCTACTGGCTTCTGTTTCTACAGATTACGCGTATTGTGCAATTTCCTTGCTTTAGTAGTCATCAATGGAAAGCACTGTTTGTTTGGGAGCCCGACTCTATTGAAAGAACTTGGGAAACAATGCAAGTTCCCTGCTCTAGTGGATCTCGACTGTGCTATTATTACGTCCTGGACACTACACGTTAGTCGATTTCACTATTTGCGAAGTTCTAACGCCCATTGTGTTTCTCTCATGCATGGCCCAGGGACAGTTGAGTTATTGAGGTTGATTAACAGTTGAATGAACCACCGAGTACTATATTCTATTCTGCAATGGACGCTGTGAGGCTGCGAGTGAGGGGCGTGAAAGCAGCGTAAGAAAGCGATTTCAAAGTACATTGACTGCATTGTGCACAATGGACTAGTGCAATAAGTGCAGTTATGTCGATATATAATTTTATATTATGCTTAGACGTAGTAATGCTTGAAATAAATAGAAATTATTGGATCATTTATAAATCACGAAAAAAATATGTATCGCAATAACTATTCACAGTAGCTTAAGCAATTTATATAGATTTTTCAGTTTATTCTCTCTCGATTTGTCAACTAGAGTGCTTGTTTATGAGCAGCCGCTTCTCACACAAATTGGTTTTTTTTGTCACTGCATCAAACTTGCAGCAGCCTAAGCAATCGTCAGTCTCTGGATGTCGTCCTTTTTTCTTGTCCTTTCTCTGTGTCTAGAAGTTTTTAGGATCTAAGATCGATTAAAAAGCCTCCTAAAACTGTATTATAGCTTTTCACTCTAAAATCTGTTTCATACAGAAAATAACAATATCATGTGCTATAAATTTCGATTAAATTGAGTTATTCACAATATCTGTAAATGAGGGATACGAAATGGAAATTTATTAATTTTTCTTCAATATAGATGCCTGTTAACCAAGTACATATTTCGGATCTTTCAATCAGTTTATGTATACCCTCTAACAAAATATTCTGTCTTTGTCGGAAAAGTAAGCCAAATCTGCGTCCTTCACTTCTTAATTGCTGGAATACTTTTTCACACAGCTGTTTTCCTATTTTGCTATATATTGAATGCGCTTTTCTGGATATTGATGGCGCCTTCAATAATATGCTTACTATAGCCATTATGTAGAGCCTCCACGCTATTTGTAGCTGGATAAGCAACATGCTTGAGCAAAGGCTCATATCAGCGGAGTAGGCTGGGGCGCAAACCAAAAGAAAGGTCCGCAGCGGCACACCGCAAGGGGGAATACTATCCCCTCTCTTGTAGAACTTTGTCACAATTTTAATTTTGGGGAGGTTGGAAAGCAAAGGACTCACGGTTGTGGCCTATGCTAATGGCATTGTGATCTTAGTCTCGGGTAGGTTTCCACATACTTTCGGCCAGCTCACCGAGCATGCGCTGGTGCTGGTAAGGGAGTGAGCGGATACCGTGGGCCTTGGCATCAACTCCAAAAAGACTGATCTTGTATTCATCGCAAGGAAGTACACAATTCCTGAATTATATCCTATCAGGTTGGGCGGCGACAGGATAAGTCTCAAGTCACAAACTAAGTACTTGGGTCTTGTTCTGGACAGTAAGCTTACCTGGAAGGTGAATTTAGAGGAAAGAGTCAAGCGGGTAAGCGACGTGATTTACGTCAGCAAGAGAGTGCTGGGTAAAACGTGGTGTCTAAGGTATGCTCTAACAAACTGGATCTACACGGCAATAGTTAGGCCGATCTTTGTTTACGAATGCTTGGTCTGCTGGCTAGCAGTGAATAAAATCATCTTTGCTGGCATGGCAAACAGAGTTCAGAGGCGGGTGGCTCTCTGCATTATAGGTGCCTTAAACTCGACTCCTTTGTCTGCTCTGAACGTTCTGCTTCATCTCTCCCCACTTCGTTGAAATGCTCTGTCGTAAAAGCTGCTGTCAAAAATTGATGGTCGCTTATCATTCGGCCACAGCAGCATTGAGTGAGAGTACGCAGGTAGCACTGACTACTAGGTCCCCTCTCTGTGCTTCGAGTGGGGCTGTCAAGTGACTGTGGGGGATGGGCAAGAATGGAATCAGCAAATAGGCGCAGCAGCTCTTAGTATCTACACTGACGGCTCTAAAACAGCAGCAGGATTGGGCGCTGCAGTATATTCTGCAGATGCAGCTATGGAAGCAGCTTTCAGGTGAACTAAGCACTGTAGTATTTTCATGCGGAGGTCTTTGAAATATGCAAAGCCGCAGATCTAGTAGAGGTCAGAGATACTATACAACTGAGGAAATCGACATCGCTAAAGATAGTCAAGCAGCTGTAAAAGCTCTGTTGTACTACACATACAAATCGAAGTGGTTTTTCGACTGCATTCAGGCTTTGAATAGACTGGGCAAGAACAGAAGAGTCAGAACTTTCTGGGTTCCCGGTCACAAGGGCATTGATGAAAATGAGAGGGCGAACGCGTTAGTCTCCTGTCAGGATCGGTAGACATTTCAACTCCTATCCAAACAATCAAGCACTCAATCGACTCTAAAATGATGCAAGGTGTGATGTGCAGATGGTGTGTAGGGTAACCAAAATAATGTGGGGGCTAATTCCTGCTTGAATTAACGTGAACTGACTGGAAACGGCTGGTCAGCATCATTACTGGCCACTGTCTTGTAGCGGCATATGCCATGGAAATGGGATTCCTTACCATAGCAACACCTTTAGGATGTATCAGGAGCCAGGAGTCTCGGAAACAATCCAGCATCTCCTCTGTCACTGACTGGCACTGGAGAAACCAGACAACGCTACTTCGATGAGCCCTGTCTGTTGGATCTCTCGCACGTGACAGAGGCTGAAGGACATCCTCTAGTTTGCAAACAAGTCCGGGGCCTCTGCGACGGCACTTTGGACTCAACTTTCTTTTAAATTATTGCTGGGAGCCAGGTCAGGGCTATACGGTGAATGACCTAAAATATTGAACCCCAACTTATGCAAGGCAGCCCAAGGAATACGACTCTTGTGAACAGGTGCATTGTTGTGCAGAAGGAGTACAACCTTGGTTATTTTTCTCTTCTGTTTTCTTTCATGGCTTTTTTTAACCGCTCTAGAATTGAAGTGTATTATTCTCCGGTTATTGAGACATTGTTTTGAAAATTCATCAGCAAAATGCTTTCTGAGTCCAAAAACCGTTCACCATGAGTTTTTCAGAAGACTATAATATATGTGTGATGGCGAGTTTTTTTTTTTGTGACACAATGTAGAGTTTCGTTTGGACACATGCTCATAATAATTAATTCAGTTCCCGTCTCCATTAACGATTCGACTCAATACTCCATTCTCGTCTTCACTACAAAGGTCTAAAAACGCGCGACAGAACTCCACGCGTTGTTGTTTTTGAGGCGGCGTGAGTATTCTCGGCAACCATCTTGCACTTACCTTAGCCATGCCCAGATGATCGTGAAGAATATTTCAAATCGTTGTAGCTGATACTTCGACTATTCGTGCGAGCTGGTTCTTCTTTAGTCTGGCATCTTCCAATATCACTTTTTCGAATTTTCGGACAATTGTCGGAATGGTAGGTCCAATTGGCCGCCCTGGTCGTGGGTCATCTTCAAGTGAATCCTTTCCTGGTTGAAAAATACTGTGCCACTTGTAACTTATGGTTTAACCTGGACAAGAATTCCACCTACCTGCTCCTTCCGCGAACTTAATGACCCACCCTCGTTCGTTTTGAAGTTTTTGCAAGTTTATCTTTAATTTATTATTCGTATTGAAATAAGATGCACATTTTATTTCATTTCTTTTCATCGAATAGGCTTCATAAATTCTGATATCAAAATTCAAGTTCATTCATTCAATATTGATATAAGCCTACATTCCCCTCGCTCTCTTGTATTACACCACGAATTAAGGCAATTATATATGATGACAAAACATAATTTTATCGTTTCAATTTCGATGGCATTTGTCATGTGGAAAATTGAGGATATAATTGCATTTGACATCAAATCCTAGCAGATGACTCGCACATTCGCTCTCACCCTGTCCATCGAAATTTAATGCAATTACGAAACAATACCGTAATTTGTTTAATTACGCCTCTAGCGTTTCGGAAAAGTACACGCAAACTGACAAGATTGCAGCAAAGATCAAAGTTCTTTTACGTCCTTGCCAAACGACAAGGTATATTTGCTATTGTGACTTGGGGGCCGACAGATCAAGCAAGTTGTACAACATGTCACAGAAAAAGACTATCATCTGACGAGATCAAATTGAAATTAAATGTTGCGCACAGTCATTAGCCGGTCAAGTATGGGGTGGAGGCACTTGAAAAGCGCTTAGCGGCGGTGCAAGGCACACTTCTATTACACCTTCGACACTGATGCAATTTTAGATACGGCATTTTTATCTCGTGGCTATTTTACAACATATGTCGCTGCGTCAGTTTCCTAATGATTAAAATGTAAACATGCCATCGACGAGCATATGGTAAGCCACGAACTGAAGCATGTAATTTGCCGAAATGCAGCACAAACCACCCTCAGTGTATCATCCAGAGAGGTACAGTTGGTCATGAAATTGATGGTTCCTTAATACGATTTGAAAATCAGCAATGAACAAGGGGCACGGGATTGAACAATCCCTGCAATTTTAAACTGCGAATGGTTTTTCTGCACGAACATATCGATAAGAATTACACGTGTACTATTTATCACAGTCTTCAATATGTTCCAACTTATGTCTCGCGAAATTAGCCTTCGCCCTGTAAAATGTTACAGTGAAAGTACATTTCCGTTTCGGAGTGTTCTCGCCCGGTACGAGCTTTCCGGGCCACGAGAAAGGTCGACCCGTTGTTGACGCAACAAGGAGTTTACAATGTGTGTAAAACACTAAAGTGCCACTTCATGTCAGGAAGGAAGCGTCTAGGGTGCGCTACTGGAACATTGCCATGATGCTCCTGCAACATGTCGGCAGTTTCGCGTCTAATTGATTTATTTACTTCCAATGTTAATTGACATCTGATCGAAATAAGTGCCGCTGATTGGGATGCAATGTGTTGTTGAAGAAACTAATGATTTCGTTAGAAGCGTAAGGATCTACACCAATTCTGGCGAATTGCTGGCACGCGTTATAATTTAGTAATTGAAATCGACCGCATCAACATCATCGAATTTCCCCTGATGGTTGGAAGATTGCTGGTAATTTTTGAAGGTTTGAATTGAATGCATGTACTCAGGTGATAGAGTGTTCCTTAGATGTCGTAATTGAGTAATTGAAATTTAATTTGGGACGGTGTGCTGGCCATTAGATTATAATGTAGCAAAATACTAGACTTGGGTTGGTCCTGCTTCGTAATTATAGGTAGTACGAATATATAAGTTAAGCTTTATTATATAATATTATGACTGATATCAATATGTCAATATATACACATTTTCCAATGGTGCAAAAGGCTTTGGATAATATTATTCACATCTACTATTATTTTATAATAGCACTTAAAACGACAATAAAATTTTCATATATGTTTAAAATTTATACATTAACATATTCAAAAATTGTTTTTTTACACTTACGTAAATTTAGAGCGCAGATATCGTTAAATACGGCACCCTCAAGATAAGCTGCAACCCACTGAAATCTGAGGTTGAAGCCAGCAAAAATTTCGTTCGCAACCAATTTAAACCCCTGAAGTATGATTTGTTCCATGATTTATTTTACCTATTCATTTACTTAAGTACTGTTTCATACATGCAAACAATTGCTGAAAATTTGTAGGGATTTCGCGAGCAAGGAAATTAGATAGGAAGTTGCAAAAAGGATGGCATCCAGATCGATAACTAATGAGTCATGTAAATTTGATTAAACAATGCTCACTGCAGCATTATGATTCACATAATTATTTATGAATGAATGAGACGATATGCAAAACATTGCTCCATTTGATCAGCATTTTCATCAAGAGAAAAAGTACGAATATGAGACAAGCCATCACCCCTCACGATACTCTGCGGTACTTAGCCAGCGGTTGTAGCTCTGAAATGGTAAAATTTTCTACAGTCAGTGTTAAAATTAAAACAAAGACCTACCTTTCTATAATCTTTATTGTTATTACACTAGATTCTTTGTAGTTTTTTTTTGTACAGTTTCTCTGTTAGCTTGAGCATCTTTTGCACGAAACAATATTAGGATATCGTCCAGAGCAGAGTTTCGTTTCGTATTGTCGTAATAATTTTCAATTATAACTTGCCAAAGACATTCATGTGACCTTCATTTCTCAATTACCTTCAAAACACAATCATGGCTACCAGTACCCATTGTGCTGAATTATTAGATTAAATTAAATAAGCACAAAAACAGTCAATGAAAATGAGATTGTACCACGCTGTTTGGACTGAGGCTTCAACACACACCAAGAGTCCATTGAATACCACACACGGTCGAACCAAAGAATGACCCGATGGTCTGAGTCCATGGAGTTTGGAATGATTGAAAATCAAAATTGGTTACTTCAGTCCATGAGTCCATCCGAGTTCTACCACACACGGAGAGATTTTGCCCTAGCCTAACGCCATTTGGACTAATGGAATGCTCGTAAATGGGGGCCATCTTATTTTTCAAAACTCTTTTCAACGAAAAAAAATGCTAATGTATTTATTTCTTCATATCGTACTTCATATAAGGGGAAATATATGTATATGATTTTTGCGGGTATCATTTTGTTTTTCATTAATTGATTGGTTAGATCGGGCTTAGGTGGTCCCATTTATTGCATATCTTCAGCGAGTATTTTTTACGATATCCAAATTTCTTTGAACAGAACTTTCCATACGTCCCAGATGGATAGATAAGCAGACCCAAGAAGCTGTTATCTTCGTTTCGCTAGTGCTAGACAGTGCGTGACAAGATGCTTTACACTTTTTGCTGCTTTTGCTCAGTATTTACAGCAGTCTTTCCACTCTCTAGCTAACCCTTCGGGGATCTTCTCGCAAAGGAGATGGCTTGTTAAGGCTCCAGATAAGAATCTTATCCCACTTTTTATTTAGTATCGACGATAAGATAACTTTTTGCGTGCTTAGAGCCCTCCACATTAATGTAGTATCTTTGACCTTGGTATCAACTTCTTGATGCTCCTCATAGCCGGGGGTCTTTTTAACTTTGTTTCTTCATATTTTGCCTCTAAGAGTATGGCTGTTTTGCTTCGATTGCAATTAATATCCTTGAAAGCCTCTTAGCTATCCGATAAGACCATAACGCTGGCCCTTTTAATGTTTTGTCCTTTGATTTATGCGTTGCCTCTAGTTTGAAAAATATTATTGCTGGATTGATAACAGCCTTTTTAGGAAGGGAGAAGTGCATTTTGCACCTGGTTTCCATGATCCCTATTCCTACCCTAGAGTCCATGTGTTGGCGATCAATTGAACCATAAGTTGAGCTAGATTTACGCCCGTTTATGAGTTTTCTTTTTTACTCCATACTAATGAGCCATTTTTTCATTTGTTCCGTGATGGAATTGTGACCTTGAATCTTTCCGCAAAAGTTGCTATACTTGATTGCTGAAGCTCAGTATTTCCTATATGAGCCTGATGTTTTCCAGAGCCCTAAGGTTGTCTCCTTAAGTCTCCGGGTTTGTGCCTTCAAGCCTGTTGCTGTAATAAAGGCTCTTGAACATATTAACAGTAGTGTTTATGGGCGATTTTCTTCCACCATACTGGTTTTATAGGATGATAGACCTCCATTGCGTCCAATCAATTGTTTTATAGCTCAAAGTGCGATAATGGCCTTCACTGTCGTTTTCTTTAGATGATTGTCTCAAGTAAGTTTCCTATGTATATGATTTCCTAGATATTTTACCCCTTCCCGCTGACGCACTTCTCTGCCTTTGATTTGAAGTACCTTTACCTAGATTTTCTTTTTCCTGGTTTTTGAGGTTTTGTCCACAGACCATCTTCCTTCCACCACTACGTTGTTCCATTAAAGGCTTTTAGCATTCTTGATCAAAATGTTTTCAAATGTGTGTTTTTTATATTATTTCCTTCCTGCCAAGGATCGCAAAAAAGCTATCAACGAGTAGGTATCATAGTAGGAGTATAATACCTCTCCCTGCGGATATTACTTCCTAGTGTCTACCTTCAGCTTGTCTTAGCACCAAGCACCTCAGTGAGCTATTACTTAGCTTGCCCATTTGCCTGCCTCTTGACGGGATACTCTCTTCTAGAGTGCATGATGCAGCGTGTTCTATCTTGCAGTGTCAAAGGTTCTTTCAAAGCTAATGGAGGCACAAAGTGTGATTTCCATATAATCCAATGCTTTTTATATTATTTGTGCCGTATTATTTTCGTACAGCTGATAAAGCTGACTTTACTTTTTGGAGGGCAAATTAAATTTTGTATAGTAGCATCAAGGATCACTCCTTATACATAGGTCGATCCATTTTGAAGTCTTCAATACATAGGGAGATATGCTGGTTGGCGTATTTGATTGCTATACATGTGCAAATGTAAAATGTACACTATTAAGGTTTTCAGTTTCATGTCTCTTTGTAGCAAGGTCAGGATGAGTCCATCTGGTTCTGGTGACTCAAACGGTTTGGATAATTTTATTATCTTATTCACTCATTCATATTTAATCTGTGATAAGTGAGGTTTGCGCTTATAGAGTTTGCCTTTTTCCTTCACTTCATTTTGATTACCAAATTCACACCCTATGTGTCCACCAACATAGTCTTCATCTTCTGACCTGATGTTGGAGCAGTTTCCTTTGCCTTTGGTTGCATCCTTGTGAATTCTGAAATGTCATTGAAACTCTCACAAGCACTGCAAGCTTTTTTTTTAGATTTCCTTAGCTCCTTGTTGCATTCTCCCAGTTCAGTGTTTTTTCGGTCCTGCTAAACTCTCCTGTGGCTCTACTGAGTTTTTCAAACTTACTGTTTCACCATGATACTCTCGTTTTGGAGGTACTGATTTTTCAAAACAATTTTTATGGTAGAATTTGATGATTATTCTGGTGATTCCATGTTCGTACTAAAATTCAGGTGGACACAACGAAGCCCCGCAGTGAGATCATTTTTATTGTTTTTCCAGCCCTTGCACTTCATTTGCCTGAGCTTTGATGGTATATTTTCTTAATTCAAAGGTTATATGTCTTCTTCACTACGTACTATGTATTGATGGACACTTATTCAATTTTTAGAGACTCTAAGAATTTTTCAGCTCTAGCTAGTTATGTATGCGACGTGGCCCTAGTTAAAAAAAAATATATACTTTATAAAAAGGAGGAAATAAACGAATTTTCGATTGAGAAGTTTTATTTAGCAATATTTATTTAGCAATAAACCTATTGCTTCTTAGTGATCTATTTTGGAACTGGAGGCGGGAATCCCCATCCCGGTATACTCGTATTTATCCAATAAATTCGCGTCTACCTGTCCGCGTGTTTGCTTCATTCCACATATTTTCTCACGTTGTGTGTTTACTAGGTACAACATATTTTTTCACGTTTTGCCAGACGGAGCCATGTTCACGGTTGCTAGGAGCCTCTACAGACGATAGAACATGTTCTACAACTTGGAGAGCGAGCACGTGCATTTGTTGTTGTTAAAGGGTAAGTGTTTACCCGTTTACAACAACAAATGTACGTGTTTGCTCGCCAAGTTGTAGAACATGTTCTATCGTCTGTAGAAGCTTTAAGTACAACAGTGCCACTTTTTACTGTCTGGGATGCAACTGGATACGCAACTGGACATGTAACGCTGGCATCGCATTCAATTATCAGCATTTTTGTCCGTCTCCTACAGTGGTTTATGAATCCTTTGATGTTGCTACTTGGAGCCTGGTCCTCATCTCGAGGTAAGTAGGCTGAGGCAAATATCACTTCTACTTGTCTCCATATCGGTTTCATCACACTACATACTGACTGCTGGAGTGACCGGTGGTTCTGGTTTCTTTTCATCCTCATTTTTGACGATAGCCTAATTTGTCCAAACAAGAAGATACTGTTGCTGATCCTATCAGTTGTTCTGGAGATTAACGTCTGGCCCGCATCTTCCTAACCGGCCTTCCAGCCTCTTTACTATTACAGCTATGCAATTACACCAAAACTTATTCTAAACCATTTTATAGCTATTTTCATAATCAAATATATAATTATAAAACAATATTGATGCCTTAGCCAACTACATGGTTTGAATTTGGAAAATAGAAAGCAGTATTTTTTTCAAGAAGTAAAAATAAAAAATAATATGAAAAAATAATATTGTGAAAGTTAAAAAACTCGAAAGATGCATCAATATTTTAAAGCGTTATTTATTTATAAACCTTCACAGAAAATTCAAACGCTGAAGCATTGTAACAAAAACCTACCTAAATCAATAAGAAAAGCAATAAAATTGCTACCTCTGACAATAGTAAATAAGTGCAAAAAGTTGTACCAGGATATGTTTTGCGTGCTAACAAGCAATCCCTGAACAAGAAGTGACTGCATGGTGCATCCAACAGGATATACTCTGACTGCAATTACAAATTACACTGTTTTCATTTTAAAGCAACGTCGTTCAATACTATCAGAAAGACGTTCATGTCAGGTGACAAAAATGGATGCACACATTCTATTGTGCAAGTTAATTTTCATGCATTAATTTATGACGGGGAATATCTCAATTTTTCCTGAAAGAGTTTGGCATGCACACGAAAATCCTCGTATTATGACTAATTTAATTGGAACACGAATGCCATTCGAATAATTGTTTTTCCGTGGAATAACATTATTTTGTCTGTTATTGATTTCGTGTGACTTGTCGGAGTAATCACTCTTCCCGATTGATATCGTTCAACTTTGTCAAAGATATTCGAACACACAATTATTGTACCATGTATACAATTATTTCAGAAATAGTTATTAGACATTTTCGTCTAGTCGACAAACCGATTACTTCGTCCTTTGTTTCGAAGCATAAGTCAATCATTTCAATAATTTATGAAATAATCACTCATTGATGCATGCACAAATGGCTCGACAATCAACACTAGAAGCCCAAAATTCATTTGAAAGTTTTCAATCAAAAGGATATTTTCTCCAAGTATGTAGATTAAGGTTATTACCATTCACTGTGACTGCATAACGCAAAACAAGGTTTGCTGGGGTCATGGCCTGTCTCGTGGCAAAAGTTTGAGCGTGAAGCAAAAACTTTTCTCGTGAAACAATAAACTGTCTCGAAAAGTAATTTACGACAAAAGTCGAAGAAAGTCATCAATAAGAAATGAACAATGAACGAAGGAACGGTGCCAAAGAAAATTCCAGTTGGCTGACTTACAGTAAGTGGTCAATAGAATCTTCGGGTAAGAAACGGTGGCAAACGCTGACGCACGCAGCAATAATTCTGTTCTTAACCTAAGCCAAGAATTTCTTCATTGAGGCATTTCGTCGGCACGAAGGGTTGTAAAGCAGTCGAAAACAATAGCGAGGTTAATGATTGCTCCACTTAGCGAAGACCAACGGAATGCCAGAATGATTCTTGGAATGCAAACGGAATTCTTTAGTGACAGTAAGAAAACAAGGAGGGTCTGTTCATGAAGCAAGCATTAATGTGCATTGTAAGAAGTAACGGTTCGAATTGATATTCGCAAACAATATTTTATAGCGTGCACTATGGCGGCTATTCATCATTGTTATACTGCATCTTGGTCTTAGAACTCATAAAGCCCAGAAAAATATTCATAGATTGGAAAAAAAACGGTCGACATTATCCTTTGTCATTTCGTTTCCTCTATGCTCCTTACCAAGCAGTACGATTTCATCAATTTGCAAATTGAAACTGAAGTTTAGATCGTCTTATAAATTCATAATCCTAAATCCAACGCTCTTTGTCGTCAATCCACAACTTATTACATCAAATGTCGAGCCCGGCGGGATAGAGACATCAAAGAGCTCGAATTCTCATGTCAAAGGTAATGCCTAATGTGTACTCAGTGCATGCACGTCTCGGGCGATTGTGTTTCGCAAGGACAATGGCAGCTTTGACACAGCAAAAGCAATATTGCAAACCTTAATGGTGTACCGCATTTTTCATCACAAACATTGAGAAGCGTTGGATGAAAGAAAATTACATCTACTTAAGTTCGTGGATCGAGGAAGCTTCTGTTGCTTAGCCATCTTGCGCGCCCAGTAAATCGCTCAATGGATTTCTTTGATTTACTTTCGGATTTTCATCATTACGTTGATGCGAACGATGACGACGATGATGATGCTTTTTTCGCGAACAATCGCAGTCAGTAAATAAGCAAGTTAGTATTCGCGACGGGAATGCGGTCAGGTGAGCGGAAGATTTACAATAAAATCTATAAGGACTTGTGATGAAAGATTGGCGGAAAATTGAAAAAGCAGTCGAATGGTTTTGTATTACCATGTACGTGCTTTTCTTCGGATCGCGTACATTTTGAAGTAATCAAGTAAAAAATGCTTTTGATGTTTGTAAACTCAGCTTAGTAATTACTGTTATTGAAACGATTCTTGCGGATTTCGAGAGTAAAATAGCGAATGGAGATGCTTTATTGGTTTCAAATTAATACTTTTAGGTTTTAATGCATGGTATATTAAAGGAAGTGATATTGAATTCATAAATCTTGTGAGCTTTGAAGATACGTTCGGGCAAAATGTTAAGTATTAATATTGCTACGTGCCGTTTTGTATCCTAAATTTTTCTAGTTCAATTTTTTTTAAAACTGCCGTCTTATTTGAAGCCATTATGTTTGCCGTCAGGTCACTATTTATAGCTGTGGAAGGAAGAAGCTAGAAACAACGCAGCGAAATATTTCATTGGCAATGATAATATTAAATAGATACAATATTGGATCTAATTAATTTTTTAAACCACCAAAAATTAATTTAATATCCACATTTATTTTATTTATCATTGAAAAAACCCACTAAAAAAAATAAATAAACTTTTCTTTTGTCGGTCAAATTTATAGTTCCCTTCTTGATCTGTTCGTTTTATGAGGGAAAGGGCCATAAAACGCCGCCCATAATAAAGGTATGTAGTGACTCCGACTCTTTCCGCATTGAACTGGGCAATAACATTCCGAGAATTTGTAGGTGTAAAAGAACGCATTTGACATGTTAGGCTTTTTACATCTGTTCGGGATCTACATAATTCTGATTTTCAGTCTTTTCAGCGTCATAGCATCCGTAGAAGTTTTCTTTGAGTTCAGTCTTTTGGGTGCGACAGTCCTGAAAAGTGACGAAGAAAGTGCCAGTAATAATAGTATCATTCCCGTATCACCCTTTCAGGTGAGTGGTTCACTAAGATTCAAAGTTGCGAGTAGCATTAGTTTTTTTGGGATAACTGAGTGATTCACTAAGCTCCGTAATTTGTATGTGTGTGTTTGTGATCAAATCGTTCTGTTGTGGTTGGACATCGGGTACCATATGTGGAACTCATTTAGAGCTCCACAGAGTTAAAGGAGAGGGGAGCTAGCTGTGTGTGTTTGGCAGATTTTGGTTCGGGTGATGTAAGATCGTCGCTGTTTATTCAATCTTGTCATGTTTCAGCACAGATATGAAAGAATATGGATACCAAATGGCTATCCCATACGTGAGTGTGCCTTTTCTAATACACGCACAATATTGCTCTCTCACAAAAATTCCGCTCAGTGCGCCCCTTTCTAACGCATTCGCAACCGAAAAGCCTTAATGCTGTGTCTTAAGGTACTAGTACAGTCTAGAATTTTCAAAAAATCGATTTTTTTTATTATTGATTTCGATTCTTTAGGCATTCAAAAACATTCTCCCAAAACATTATAGAGAAATTTGAACTATATTTAATTCTATAGTAAATATAATAACGCGCGAGCGCACAGCCAAAAGCTCGCACGGCGTTTATGTCGATCCCCTCTCCAAAATATCAGTTTCTTTTATATACCAATTGAAATTCAAAGTTTCTCACGTGTTTTTCTCTCAGTATCTATTTGGTAGTCGATATATTTTTTTGTATTATGGCTCCAAGCAAATCGTACCGAAGGGCGAGTAAAACCGCTAAACCAAGAAAAAAAAAGAGCCACGAGGAAATCTCATGAATTCCAAGGTAACCAATTTACTTCGGAGCAAAATACTACTTTTACTAGTAAATCTGCTGAAAAACTGTCAAGAAATAATGATTTTGAGGTTAAAGTTGATGAAACGTTTAGTTATTGTCTGCTGTCGTTCAGTCACGTCTTTTCGGCTTTGGAAAGCATGGTGAAGTGTAAAACTTGTGATAAAGACATAAAGTTTTCTAAAACCGGAATTCGTGGGTTAGGATTCAAATTAAATATCGAGTGTGAGTGTGGAAATAGAACAGTAAATTCATCTCCGTTTGTAGAGAAGGGATTTGAAATAAATCGGCGTATAGTTTTTGTCATGCGATTACTCGGCGTCGGTCGCAACGGCCTCGACTTGTTTTGCTCTCTCATGGATATAAAATGTAATTTTAGTAAATCAACGTACTATTACTTATTAGAGAATGCTAAAATCGCAGCAAAAAATGTAGCTGATATGTGTATTCGAAAAGCTGGAATTGAAGAAAAAAAAAGAAATAAAGAACAAGGATTGCCCGAGAACGAGTTATCGGTGTCCGGCGATGGCACTTGGTCTAAACATGGCTTTAGTTCGCTGCTTGGTGTTACAACTATAATCGGTAAATACACTGGAAAGATTTTGGACTATTTTGTGTCTTCTAAAACCTGTAAAACTTGTGAGGTGATGTTGAAAAAGTTAAAACGCGTAGCTTTTGATATATGGTTTGAAAGTGAGCATAGTGAAAATTGTAGCGCTAATTATGAGGGTAGCTCAGGAGGAATGGAGGTCCAAGGTGTCATAAAGATGTTTCAAAATTCTGAGGAGCTGCACGATGCGAAATATGCTTACTACATAGGTGATGGTGATTCAAAAACTTTTTCGAATTTAATCGAAGCCAAACCTTATGGTGATTTTGTCGTACAAAAGCTCGAGTGCGTTTTACACGTTGGCGAACGGATGTTTCGGCATCTAAAAGAAGTAAAAAAATCTCTTACTGAGCTGCGAAAAATCAAAATAGCCGAAGACAAAAAAGAGAAGCCGAAAAAAAAATGAGCCAAAGGTTAGTCAGCCGCAAAAAAAAAGAAAAGTTGACAAAAAAAAAGTTGACCACCTCCAAAAACTGTAGATCTGACCGGGAAAATCATGAAAAAATTTTCTATTTATTACTCTTTAGCCATTCAACGGCATCCCGATTCTCTTGAACAAATGAAAAAAGAGATTTGGGCCGGATTTTATCATTATATTTCCACAGACGATGCACCGCAACACGAGTGCTGCAATCCTGAATGGTGCATGTATCTCAAAGCGCAAGCGGATAATGCTTCTTACAAACACAAACTAGCTTTGAGTCAAGAGGTGCAACAATATGTGAAACCTGTGTATGAAAAATTGACCAACGATGAGTTATTGACGCGCTGCTTGGGAAATCCAGTCCATCAGCAAGAAGAGGAAGCTAATCTTGATGACGGTTCTTTATTGTACGGCCCAGGGATAGCAGATTAATCAATTATAATAGGTAAAATCCGATTTCTTATTGTTTATAACCAAAAGATTGAAAAAAAAACTTTGAACGCATTTTTCTCGAAACGACGTTTTTTCAAATGGCAGACAGTTAATCTTCGGAACTATAAAACTTAGAGTAATAAATCTTGAAGCATTTTCTTTGTCCCTTCATGGGACATGACAATTTACCACATTTTGTAAAAAAAAGAAAAAAAAATTATGTAAGGATGATGATCGGAAAATAGGGTCGAAATTTCAACTTTTTTTTTTGAAAGTCTGCCATTTTTTTTTTTTCAACAAATTTTTACTTTCGGTGGTGAATTGTCACACAAAATAACACTTTTTATAACATACTTTTTGAATTTTTTGTTTCAGACTTACCAATTCTGAGAATAACTGTCTGCCATTTAGGACGGATTTTGTAAGGACGAAACTTTGGCGCCCTCTACAAAATTTATATAAGGAAGAAAAAAATAAAAAAAAAAATTTTTTATACACTTAAAGATATTTACTTTTTTATGTAAAAGATTGCATTGATGTAATTAATAAAAAGGCTTTAAGAAAAATCTTGAAATTCATGCTTTTTTTTGCATTCTAGACTGTACTAGTACCTTAATGCTGTGAACACCAGATCGGTGTAAAAGCGTGCAACGGGCAACTCGGAAAGAAACGTCAAAGTCAGTTTGATCTGTGTTGGGGACTGAAAACATTGACTTTCAGTCAAAATTCGTCAAATAAAATTTGAAATTTTTTTGGCATATTCGGTGGAAACGTATATCTACGTTTGTGCGCAATAATTTTTGTCGGTTTTGCAAATAAATTGGCGGTCAAAAATTATGAAATAGTGCGATAATGAAGTGCCGCGTTCCAGCCTGCAAAAGTAGCTACCGAAGTGCTTCGCAGGGGATATCGTATTTCGGGTAAGTAATCAATGTCGTTTTGTTTTTGTGCGAAATCATGATTAATTTCATTCTCCAAAAGCATTTTTATCACCACTTGCCGGTTCTGGGAAAAAATTGTCAAACGACGTTCAAAATGGCGATCTCTCGGGGTTTTTACATGAGCCTTACCATATGAACTGCGTAGGGCACACTCCAGTAAAATGTAATGCCGGTTGATCATATATTAATAACTGTTGTGATATCTATATCAAATAAATAGATATACCCTTGCTAGTACTAATTCTAGTACATTTAGCATTCTCACACCAGTAAGCAAAAAGTCGAAAATTGGCACATTTCTCTCGGTCGATTTCTAATCCATTCTCTCTTATATCTGTGTGGTTCAGTCAGCTGAGCTCCCACACTAGTTTCTTCCTTGAAGGTGGTAGTTACACCTGTGTGGATCCGTCAAGGTTCGGGCTATGGAGTGAACTCTGTGTTTGACGAGATCCTGGTTGACTAACTGGGCTTCTCCTATCCATTATTTGTTGGTATAGATATACCGGATTTCCAGCACCCAGTTACATCTGACTGAGAAACTTAAGAGGGTTTACCATATATTTTCCGGTGTAGACGCAACTCAGCAACATTGAACGTTTCAGTATGTAAAAAAAGTACAAAAACAATGTTAAAACCATTACAGATATAGCAAACATTTTATGTTTCCAATACATCGAAAATTAATGTTCGTTTTACATTACATACTTTTGATCCCATCAATTAAGCTTTAAAATTGGTCAAATTTCCTCGATCATACGGCTTAACCGGAAGCTATAAATCACATCAATAAATCAAATCGCTGCATTCGAAAATGCGGGTATGTTTATTATTACTCATCTCAATGATGTGCACTCAGTACTCACACACCAACGAACACCAACAAACAAATGAAAGATATCGGCATGGCTATAAACTGGGGCGTGAAAATCAACCACTAAAACCTTCCAAGCGCATATTGTTGATTCATGACAAGATACCCCTTTCGCGAAAAAGAAATATAAACTCTATGCACACGTCTATGTGTATGTACATCATTATCAAAAATACCCGCAGGACAGTGTTCCGACATGTTTTGAATCACAACAGAGTTGCAGAAGTTTCCATTCACAGGACATCAATTTCGGCAGTATCGAGAGCACGTAAGAGTTTTGTATCCACCGTGTGTCCGTTTGTCAATGCCGGCTCACTGTCCATATACCCCTCTGAAGTATTCGAATCGTTGTAACTCTTGTCAATGCATCTTTCTGGAAAAAAACATCAAAACTGCACGTGCTTGTCATGGCGCCACGTGACCATCTGATGTATTCGAAAATTTACTACAATGGCATGAGTTGTTCGCGTCCTTGCAATTCGAAGCTCTTACTGTTTTTCACTTTGTTTTTGTCGCCGACTAGCATTGGTCTTACCTAGGAATAGCTTTCCCTTCAATCGTTAGTGTTAATTTGCTATGGGCTTCAAATCTGGCTGTTCTTGTTGAATCAATTGGTATTCTTTTATTTTCAAAGAAACAGTAAAGAAGACCACTTAGCTCTATAACTGTTTGACTGTACGTATTTGGTTGAATGCGCGGTTAGGGTTCTTCATAATGTGTATGTTTGCCGATGACGACCTTTTGAGAGACGGTTAATTGATGAGAAAATTTGCATTAAAATCATATAACACAATTGTGAAAATCTAAGCGCGGCTGCATCTATTGACTATATTTCTATGGTCAGATGATAATTTTAATTTTTAAACATCGATGAAGAAATATTTTGTTCCATTTTGCATTCAGATGAAAGAGATTTATAAAATTTCATGTTTTCAGTGAAGCTTTTTACTAGTGCCAAGATTTCCTCTCCATCATTAATTATTTAGATCAACAACAGTCGCATTTGCTTTGAGGAGCAGCGGAAAATCCTGTCTGATATCCTGAAGCATGAAATCGCTGGAAGTTTTGGTCTACATCAAACGTGAAGGCGTCGTTTGCACGCCTGCACTTTTCCGCTTCATTGTCATCACTTTTAATCAAAGGCTGAGCCGCGAACATGAGACAGACTTTGTGCCGCTTGCTATCAGTTAATTTTTGAAATACTATCAAAAATTTGATATATGTCCTGGCAATTGCGAATTTCTCGAGTGTATTGCATTAAGGTGATTTAAATAAATAATATGGATTAGGAAAAAATAATCGTTGTGTTTTCGCTAATCCGATCTTTAAAAATTTACATATTACACAAGAATAAACTAAAGTATATTAACAATGGTGGTTGAAGAGTGATTCGATTTGACGTTTTAGCGGTTCTATGCAAGATGTGTTGGTCAGTTAAGCGTTTAATGTCCAAAATTACTCCGAAGTCTTCAAAATTGAATATGATATCGAAAGAAGTGCCAAAAACGTAATAAGAAAATAAAAGTGGAGAAGTTTCACGTCTGAATTACATTTGGCGACATTTTGACAAATTCAGAGTTCGCAATACACCAGTTGTCTAAAGTTCGCAGGTCATTTTTGCGCTGTAGGTAACATTCAATCGTTTGGATATACAAGAGAAAAGGAGTTTAGAAGACGCAGTAGATCATTTACAAAAATTAGGACCAGTAACAAACCAAATATAGAACCCTGCAGAACATCTGAAATAAGAACGAAGGAAGCAGAAGAACAGGATTTAACAGTCACCTCTCAAATACAATCATAAATGCAAAAAGGAAACCAGACGACAAGCGGACTGTAGATACCATATTTGTTTTGTTTCAAAAGAAGAAGCTCAGAGCTGACAGAGTTAAACGCTTTAGAATTGTGGAGCACATCCACAAACTGTTTGCTGATCAATAGCAGTATTAATAGAGTTGGTGTCTAGTTTGAAAATTTTTGATGCCGAATTTTTGATGAATAAAAAATTGGTTTGAAGCAAGATCAGGTACCTGTGGTGACGTTGTCTGTTCACTATTTCATTTGTGTTAAACATAATTCTTTCCAACTTTTTTCCCAACAACAAATTCAAATCATCTTAGATTTAGCACAATAGAATTATGACACAACCTTTTTTTTTCATTATTTACTGTAATGTGACCATTGATATCTGTACATGTATTTTACATTGTGCTTATGAAAACTTCTTCAAAAAGTTATTGATTACATTTCAGAATATAGTTACTTGGATTACAAGTATTGTTTTTTGTGCAACAAGCTTTTTTTGATTTCTTTTAGAAAATTTAACTTAGTCAAACTATTATGCCAAAAACTCCAGGCAACCTAAAATCCGTTTTCCTGACCTTTGCCATAAGCGTTACATCAATCTTAGAATATCGCTCACATTCAATGCCAAGATTCCATTCAAAATTGCCATTTATGGGCCAACATCAGTGGGTCACATTGAACTTTCTTAAAAGCCGCCGCCTCCAATAACACACGCAGAATTGATAACAGACATTGACTGAGCAAACTGTCATTTTTTTTCTAAGACGTACTGGCATTAAATTTTTAATGCTAATTATTTGATATGATGATCCAGTTTTATTGGCAACAACAAAAATTCGAAAATATTTCAACCGAATAAAATCTGAAACGAAAACACCGATTTCTTCTGCTTTTCTTCGAAATTCAGTCTTTTCTAGTGATGCCGATGCGCTAGAATTTTTTAAGCTTTCATTTCCAATACAACCTGCGGATAAGTGTTGGCTGTAAAAAAAGTATTGCAATACAACAGTGGAAAATACATATTGAGTTGATTTTTCACTTCAACAGATACATATATTTGCTGAGAAAAGTTTAATGTAGATCAGGAGATGGTATTTTCTATTGATTTTAAAAGCAAGCCACTGTGCTAAATCTTGCCAACTGCCTTTTCGAATGCTAATAACGTCCAAAGGATTTCATTCTTCTCGTTGCTGTAAAACATGGGTCGTCACTCTTTAACGTAGCCTGGGAAAGATTTTTGAACTATTTTCGCAATTAGGCAAAACTTAATGAACGACGATAGCAATGAACTTCAATTATTTTCCAAAAATAGCTTCGTTTTTTTTTGCTTCCAGAGTAGTGCCGGATGCCGGTAATGCACACGAGGCAACAATATCATCTAGAGTACGAATTCTTGTAAAAACAGTGGATTTCATACTCTTGCTCTTTGTGAAACTGATTGCGATAAGTCATATTAACTGAAACAGTTGGCTGCATTGATAAATTCACCAAAATTTCCCTATCAACCTGTCGACCAGGGAAAATTAAATCGGATGAGTATGATTAAAAAATCACTGTTGTCCACCCACAGATTTCCTATGCTATGAGCTGAAATATATATATATATATATATATATATATATATATATATATATATATATATATATATATATATATATATATATATATATATATATATATATAATTAGCCTGATCTGAATTTTTGAACTAGACATTTTTTATTTCGAAATTTGGAATTTTTCTCTATTTTCTCACTCTATTTCTCTCTCCCTATTTATCTCTCTTAATTTGTTCCCTACTTTTTCTCTCTATTTTACTACGTCCCAGCTGCAGCAGCAGTTGGTATTAGTATTAATAGTATTGTTAGTATTAGTAGTATTATTACGATTAGTAGTATTTTTAGGATTAGGAGTATTTTTAGGATTAGTATAGTACAGGTTTTTCCATTAAAAGCGCCTCATTTATCTTCTTAAATTATCAGATATGAATGAAATTTATATTGTAAGCTAATATACAATCAATGCCATTACGTATGAGTCACAAATTATGCAAACGTAGCATGTTTAGTGCCCATTAACTGAAGCTAAGTTGCTGTTGGTGATGGCGTAAACCCAAATCTTTACATAAAATACATCACAAACTAGTTTGAGCAATGTCTAATTCCTGGGAAAGACGAGGAATTGACAAATTTCACTTTCACATACAGCCGCGATATTCTTCATCACTTCGTGCACTTCTTTGTCTCACTGGCACGACAACAATATGAAGTGTAAATGTTGATTCAAATGTTTGCGTTAAACGTTCAATTGTTCGTTTATCTGAGCGATTACGATGACCATAAATTCGACGTAATGCGCGTAAAGTTGATGTAACGGAACGCGAATTTTGATGAGTTTGCACTAAGTGTATATCTATTCATGTTAATAATGGCAAATTTTTAACGGTTTAAATGTTTAAATAAAAATTGACAGAAATGTTATCGCATGACAGAAAAATTTAAGCAAAATATGGGAGCAGCTTTAATAGAAAAGATTATATTTTTAGTGGTATTATTATTATTATTATTATTATTAGTTTTAGTATTAGTATTGGCAGTAGTATAAGTATTAGTAATAAATGTCTAATAAACACACCGCTGCCAGCTAAGTAGGAATGAAATAAACTTACACGCTACTCCAAAGTCGGATACCTACTCCACTCTGGATGAGAAAAAACGCAGCTAACGTTGACTGACAATTAACAATCTAAGTGAAAAAGATACCAAATTCTATCAAAATTTTTATTCGTTGTTGAAGCTGATAGGACTGCTCAAGCTTTATATAGGTCGAAAGCAAAACCTGAGTGTCATTCAATTTTATAACGCATTTGAAGAAACTTGTTTAGGAAAAAATTTCAAGAGGCAATCACAAGATTCGGAACTTTATTGGAGACGTATCACATATTCACCAAGCACTCCTCTAAGTTCGGCGCCATCAGTGCTAACAGCAACCAGTGGTGTTGAAACTGGGTGTATGTGCTTGGATTGATAAATTCCTTTACTCACTTTACCGCTGATTTAAGAAGTGAAAACAATTTAACTGACTTATCGAATCAAATTTTCATCACGCATCATTCATCACGAATTGGTGACTAAGCTACTTAAAACTTTGTTCCAAAATTATCACCTGCAAATTTCAATACGTTCAAATGCTGGAATCAGTTAAATGAGGTTCAAACAGGTTTCAAACATTTTCTTTCTTCAGAACGAGTTTTTTTTTTTTCAATTTGTGTATATTCTAGCTCAAAAAATTTCTAACCAATAGTTTTCGTAAGTGAAAATAAGCATGTTTGCATGATCACACTCTGTATGAATCTTTGTTTGCGGTAGTGTAATTGTTTATAGTACATTTTTTTTCAAATACGACAAAAAAAGTCATCATTTTGTTCAGTGTCACTTCAAAACATTCAATTTTTTTGGTAATGTCTTAAAAGTATTATTCAAACCATATTGATTTCAAATGAAAACTATGCCCACCAGATCGATGTATGGTGATAATTTCAAAGAATTAATTTAATTACATTTGAATGATGCTTTATTTTTAAAACCTTTGGGAAGAGTGTCTGCTTGAGAAGAGAAACTAATATCTAACTTTATTATCAATGGTTTGCACTGGCTTCAAAATTAGTGTGAAATTGCATGTTACTTCACCTTTTGCTCTTATAATTTACTATACGGACTGCATATAATAGTTTAATTTATACAGTTTGCCTATACATTATGGGTCCCATCGTTAACAATTTTTTTTAAAAATCGGGGGACATTGGCAATGTGGCCAACTACCGTCCTATATCGCTCCTGTCCTGCTTTTCGAAGTTGCTTGAGCGAATTGTTCATGACAGAATTCATGGTGCTTTTAGTCATTTATTTTCTGTAGAGCAACATGGTTTCATCAAGGGACGTTCAACGACTACGAATTTAGTAGAATTCACTATCTACCTCGCGTGCACTTTGGACAATGGCCTTCAAGCTGATGTGATTTACACTGACTTCGCGAAAGTATTTGACAGGGTAAACCACTCAGTGTTTTTGAATAAGATCTGTAATTTTGGTGTTTCCAGTTACCTTACATCCTGGCTTTCTTCCTACATCCATGATCGCGTTTGCCGTATTGTGTTTAATGGTTGTTCTTCCTCCCCTTTCCCTTTCTTTTCTACTTCTGGCGTTCCCCAAGGTCCCATCATTGTTCCCCTCCTGTTCACATTGTTTATCAATGACCTTCCTTGTAACTTTCAGTCTGACTATCTGTTGCATGCTGATGACCTTAAAATTTTACGTGTTGTCGCTTCGCAAAATGATTGTTGTAAGTTACAATCGGATCGTTTTGTTTTAAGTGATTGGTGCTCTGCGAACTCCCTTGCTCTTAATGTTTCCAAGTGTTTCGTGATGTCTTTTTCCAATAAGCCTAATCCGATTTCCTTTGAATATTTTTTGAGTGATAGTCTTTTGAAGCATATAGATCAACATAAAGACCTCGGCATCATCTTTGATCCGAAGCTAAAATTTGATCTTTATGTTTCTTTTGTTGTTGCTAAGTCTTCAAAAGTAGCTGGTTTCGTTCTGCGCTGTTCTCGCTTTGCAACCAATATCAACACATCTGTTCGTCTTTTTCGTAGCATTGTTGAATATTGCTCCCAAGTGTGGTCTCCTCGTTTCGTGTATCTGTCTAATGCTGTTGAATCCGTTCAGCGTAAGTTTACTCGCTGCCTTTTGTACAAGTTTAATGTTGCTTACCGTCCTTATGATTTTGATTTTCTTAAATCCCCATTTGCTGAGTACCCGCAGAATATTCCTGGATGAATGTCTTCTTTATAAGCTTTAACAGGGCTAACTCTTTTCCAACATTCGCGTGTCATTTCTTACGTGTGTCTGATAGCCCGGTTAGAACTCAATCGCTTTTCCTTACTCCTTTTGCGGGTGCTTTTGTGTATTTCAACTCACCAATACCTAGGATACTTAGATGCCGTGATGAGCATCAGTTTGGTTCTTTATCCATGTCTTTTCAATCTTTTAAAAAACATGTTATTGATGTGCTAACGTAGCCTGTTAGTTACTTTTATTGTGCATTTTTCGCTTTACTTTTTCTTCTATATTTTCATTATTTTTATTCCTTTGTTTTACTTTATGTTAATTATTTTTGTTATTTTTTGTGTCTCATTTTATAATTGGATTTTCTGTTAAATGAGATTTGAATAAATAAATAAATGCTGTTAGTTCAAGTGAAATTGTAATATGGAAAATAAACCAAACATTGAAGGCACACAGAGTAACGGTGAAAGATGACAGATCGAAAGGTAATCAACAACACTCAGACTATTGGGTTCCTTAACAATCTGAGTCTTGTTGATTACCACTTCGATCCGCCATCTTTCACCATAACTCCTTCCCATTTCGCACAACCTTGTTTTACTTCCAACAATTTTATTCAAATTACATTAAGATTGCATGATACGTTTTAAATCAGGCGCTTCCATTTGTTTTACAGCTAAAATACTATTTCTCAAAATTATAGATCAGTATTCCATCAGGTAAGCTCTTTGAACGAAAACTTTTATCTCTTATTTAGAGGAACTATGTTCTACATTTTGTTAGCTTTCATTGCGTGGAAATATGATCCATGGTCAGCGCAATGATAAAAAAAAAAACATATTTTCATTAATTACAAATGAACGTTAATCTTTGTTTGGAATGTGTTCGACCGCATCCTCAACAAATAACTCGAATTTCATAACACGAGTATTACATTATATTTATGACGGAACGACGTTGCACTCCCAGGAAACTGGCGTCGAAAGAACACGATAAACTATTGCATGCATAATGAAAATGATTGACAAGGGGGTGCGTTGTATCGCCACCATTTGCAGCCGTATGCTTCGAGATTGAAATGGAGTGTAGCGAAAGGGTTGAAAGGGTTGAACGGGCTGTAGGTGAGTGTATGCAAACGACCAGCAACATTTCTTGCTCGTAAACGCTTCCTGTTGATGAACTACTTAAAAGTCAGCGATGATTCCTGCTAGTGTGTGAACCCTCTAAGTTTAAAACGACAGGGCTGCCAACTATGCTCCGCAAGCCGAAGGAAAATCGCAAAACAAGTCAATCGTATATTATTTTGAACATAAATTTGGTGTGTTAGACTATTGATGTTCTGATCTTGCTCAGAGGTTATTTTTGCAATGCATTAATTTTTTAAATTATTGGATCAATATTATTTGATTATCTAAAAAAGCATTATGTACAAAACGATTTGGCAGAAGCTGGTTACCCAAAATGAAAGCATTTTTTTCGAATTATTCAAATTGCATCCACGGAAGGCTTTCACACGGCTCAGTCCAAATCTGATCGGAAGTTTCACTCAAGCGACGAATTCATGCGGGCTTGCGCCACGTGACTCCTTCATGTTAAATTCAGGATGACAAGCGTTGGAAGCGCTGGCATTAAATAATTACGGGGATCTGATTGCAACAGTTTCGAGGAGATTCTCAAGGAACGAGTTCAGTTATTTGGCGGTTTTTTGTTTAAGGTCATAATTCAGAAACGTGAATGGAGGCCAACGATGAAGGCGGACAATCAAAACATTGAGGGAAGGTTAGAGTTGAGAAGCGTCCGGTCGAAAAACGAAAGGGTTAAATGCGATTTAGTCGAGCGATAACGCCATGAAGCGTTACAGTTTGTTTTAATTAGGGATTCTAGAAGAGACTGTACGCAACGCAAATTGACTCGAATTAAATATTGTGGGTGGGTGACATGAAACAGCAGTTTTTAAAAATGAAATTTGTGGCAAGGATACATTTAATGACCACTTTATTTGCCTAGCTGGTGTTGTTTATTTGATAAGGATGCGTCTACTAGTTGTGGTGAATTCAATGGTGTTAAATGCAATACTATTACTTGAAATACATTGAAACCATTTGAATGATTTTGAGTTTTACTATAAGGTAGCAGCTTAAAATTGATTTTTAATGCTCTTCAGCCATAAACCAAGACACAACAATTTAGAAGCTTAAATAATCATTTCAGCACTTATGATTAAATTCACCCCCCATCTGTTTTTCCGATCATTATTGATTCTGTAAAAAATACTTGTTCGCTTCATTACCTCTACCGCCCCTATCAATCTCCAAAGATACCCTTGCAAATTAGGCGTCACCACCATGTTTTGTTCCGCACAGTGATTCGACATGCATATACATAATAATCGCAAGTCGAATAAAACTTTTGCATCGACCCGACGATTGTCTCTGTCTCAATTTCGCCATATTACACACTGTGTTATGCATACTGGCGAATTTGCATTTTTTTCATTTCGTCTTCGATTATCCCATTAGCTCCGTCATCGATTTCACCCTTATCAAGATTGCAATGGCTGTCATTGGACTTGTTACCGGTTCAAGTGCTACGGAGCTGGTGTTATTGAAAATTATGCAAAGCAGCTGAAGTAACTTGATGACGTCGAAATATTTACTAGCAATAACAGACAGAACGATATTCAATTGGATTCGCTCGAGGGTAGCATGCTGGTGAAAGCAATTGCTATTTTCTTTTTGTATGTACTACTTTGCATATGGAATTTAAATAGTTATTATCTCGATATGACGATTCACTGCAGAAGAGATTGATTTGAAAATTTTTGGTGTATCACGTTTTCAAGAAGGAATAGAGTGAAGCTTTTCGGGATGAAAAACAATTGCAAAGGTTGCTCATAGAAAGTCACAAAGTGAACTCTTTGTTTAATAATTCCTTTTGTCTTTACTGATTTTTGAAGAATATTAGCATATTTATTTGTATCAGCAAAAAATATCAGGAAGATAATCTCTGGAGTGCCTGGTCCTGAATTAATCTGAAATTTTCAGAGGGCTTTGATGTTTTTATGGAATAGGTCCAAATTTTTTCCGTATTTCGATTTGTCATAGCTTATGACATAAATATTTGAGCGTAACGAAATTTTCAGGACATATTAATACTAAAAATTGCTATACATATATGATTTATGAGTGTGCGGACAGCATTCTAGCTATAGGAAACGCATGAAGAAATATCCTTCAAATCATCGACCCTCCAGGTCTGATTTAAGTTGTTTTAAAATGCGGTCAACTCTGTAACCAAATTGCAACGATCACCATTTCTGAAAATTGTTATGAAAAAAAAATATATTTTTGCTCTATAGCATCCGATGCAGCTACCAGATTTTAACTAAATTTTAACAGTAGGTGGACCTTACTCTAAACTAAGTTTTATGGAAGTTTATTTGAAAAATCAGGATAGACCTGTCAGCAATCGCAACATTTGTGTCTGGAATCTTGAAAATTTGCTCAGCAAAATAAAGCTTTTCGCCCTATAACTTCTGATTCATGCCCATGGCCCAATGAAAACTGTAACTGAAACTAGTACTACATTTCAGTTAGAACACATACAAATATATGGCTGAAGGCCCAATGGCAACTGCAACTTTTCAGTTTCAATTGGGGTAAACCTAATCTTATGCCACACCGTTGTAGTTGTATTGTTTCCGATTATATTTGCATGCGTTCTAATTTGAATTCAGTACTAGTTTCAGTTGCAGTTGCAGCTGGCATTAATGCCTTGGGCATTAATCATGAAATCAAAACAAAATTCAATTAAACTTTTTTTTAGGCGAAATGTGATAAGAATTTGGTTGAAAAGTCATAAAAGGGTTGTCACCCATGGTAGTTTGTGTAATTTCACTGGCATTTATTTGCTAAGCGATGTAATGTACATTATATTTTCAAATGATATAATCTTTTAGTGACACTAAAAACAAATTTTTGGGTTTCGAAAATCAGAAAATTTTGCTGTCGGTAACCTCGCATTTGTTTTTACCTCAATAACTTCCAATGTAGTTATTGGATCGGAACTAAATTCACAGGGTGGGCTTACCTCAACGTTAAAGGAATTCGGTATATTTTTGGCTTTGTTGCTGGGATTGAGTTGCTAGCACCAGATCTTTTCGATGTTTTGGTACCAACAGATTCTACCATTCCATATGATCAAAATCTACAACTAAATTAAGTAACAAGTGTTTTGTAAATCATTCGAATGCAAGCCCCAAACAACTTTCTATTGCTGTAACTTTCGATAAATTCATTGGATAAAAATGAAATTCACACGGTAAGTATATTTCGACGTCAAGTGGTAAAGTGTTACATGCACTAAGCATTTTTATCATTTATGTCATAAAAAATCCACTCCTTTTAAGTTTCATCCGATAATGAATTTAAGTTGCAAGTATTTTATTTACAACATTTTGAAATTAGCCCGAGGTGTAACTGTGAAAACCTTTCAACCCTTTGAGTTTCGATGAAATTTTCGGGTCAAAGTGGTACATTTAATTTTCAGGTTTCAAAATAAATCCAGGTTAAAGATATCGCCTTTTGAATAAAAAAATGTATGCAATCAATATCTCGCCTGCACGCATAGCTATCTTTCAAGCTTAAGGCAGGTTTCTACCTTGTGTGGCCGAAAAAATGTGCTTTCTTCAGGATTTTTTTTAGGAATGTATTTAAGATAGACACTTAAATTTTTTTTCAATTGTAGGTATAAGTTTATTATAAAGGTACAAAAAAGTTTTTAGTCGATATATGCAAAGGGGGGTTGGGGTGACAACGAGCAATGGTGGCGTGCCAAACGGATTTTAGCTGCTGGTGGAAGTCCTGCCGTCGATTCAGATGATCTGAAACATAAAAATGAAACATAATCTTATTTGATATACTTTTATCTGTGGCCCCTACCAGAATTGTGAAAAAAATGGAAAATGAAAAAGTAATGCTATGTTGAAAACGAAAACGATTTTTTGCATTTTTTTTTTTGTTTATTGTTATGTAAAATGAAAGACTGCTAATATTTTTTAATGATTCTGCTACCAGCCATGAACAAGCCTTTGATACCCAACTGTAAAAAATTTTGTGATCATTTCTTAACCTGTCTGCCTTCAATCACTTCCACTAAGTCAAAAAATGCTGTGCAACATGCCGAGCTGAGGCGGCTCAGCGTGCTCGACACCGCTCCCTATTTTAAGGGATAACTTCATAATTCATGTATCTACCGTATCTATCAACATGTATCTATCCATCCGTATATGTCTATCCGAATATGCAAAAACAAAAAGGTAGAAACCTGCCTTAATTTTTTGTTAGTCGAAAAGCGTCACCATCATCAATGCAAGTGACCGTCCGACCGAATCAATCCGACCCAAGAAAACAAGTTGTCAGGAGCCGAATTAATCAAATATGAGACAGCAACACTAAGCCCGAAGATCGGCAACTAGGACTAATCTAACCAGCAAACAAAAATAGTCATCACATAAAAATCGCATCATATAAAATAGTCATCACACAAAAACTATGAATTCATCGGATACTTTCGGTCTCAAGGAAAGAAATTGCAAGCTCTTATCAGCTTTCGAAAGAAAGACCTTCCAATTGATTTTCAGCTTCACACGTGAAGCTGAACGATCCCGCTTCAGGAGGTACGTATAATGTACTAGTATATTTTTTTTCTAATCACATGATGTTTTGCGATTTTAAGAGTTAGGCTGTTAACGCAGCACGGATGCTCCAGAGAGTTCAGTTTTAATTGAAAAAAGTTCGCAACTAGTGGTGACTTGATAGTATGATACACTTTCAGGTTGTCTGCTTAGAGTTAATAGGGTTTATCAGATAAAACATTCGACAAGCTTGATATAAACAAGTTAAAAAGAAGAGGCTCTAGATGGCTACCTTGAGGTACACCTGAGTCGACATGAATTACTTTAGAGATAAGCTCTTCGAATTTCACATATTGTGAGCGATTGCGGCAGTCAGGGTTAAACCATTTTAATAGAAAGTTTGCAGTTCTGAATTGTTCTGAGTGATCAGCACGGTGTGAAATAGTTTGCTAAAGTCAATATAGTCAGTTTGATTACTTTTGTCCATTTTGTACAAAACATGGGAAAAAGTGTCATCAGGTTGATTGTGCTAGAACGATCTTTTTTAAATCTATACTGCTGCTTCTTTAGTTCAACATTGACCAGGAGAGATAAATTTCAACACTTGATTTTTCAGACAGCTTAGAAATAGTGGATAAAATGGCAATTCCACTAAAATTTTGAAATAAATGATAAACAAATAATTGACTTTTGTATCCAAAAATCGTATTTATTAAAAAACATATGACAATGGGCATAGTTTTTTATTTCTCTTTGGGCTTAATGCAAGATAGAAAATATCAGGTTTGTAGCATTTCTTATACAAAATGCGCGCTGTGTGGGCAAATAAGTGTTCTTGCTATTTTAAGCAATAGCAAGATTTGAGCAAGTGAAAAAAACCGCTTTAACTTAATAATCAAATGTCATTTGAAGCATTAGCAAACACTTGATAATGAAAATACATAATGAGATGTCGCAAATACGAATTCAATAGTTAAGTTACTCACATATAGAAAACTAAAAGCACATATCTCTTCAAAAATTAATTCCAGATTGTAATAAGCTAAAATAATATCAATATTCATCATCGCAGTCAAACATAAACACGAACATCAATATATAAGGATCCGCATAAAACTATATTGGGTCGAAATAACAACTTTTGAGAACATTTCACGACAAAGCATAATGTAAATAAGTAGTGCAGCCGCTTGTCTCAACAATCTTTAGCTTCACACCTCTTTTCCTTTTCCATAAATGTGGATGATTGGCTATAGGGTAGCTAATTGCTTAGTATTCGGATTAAGCAAAATCAATTGAATAAATGAAGCACAAACAGCCCAAACACTTTTACTTATAAAAAAATTTTCCGAACGCTCTCACTTTTCCAAGCTGTGTTTAATAAAATATTTTCAAATACAATGTAACGATTTACCTTCGTTTCAACATTGTAAAACAATTAACCCTACAGCCCGAATTCACAATTCACCTGAAAACCACACAACCATAACATATATGCATGGCTGTCAGTTTATTTGGGACTCAAATCCTTACGGATTAGTTGTTTCGAAAACAGTGTTTGCATAAACAGAAAAGTTTAAGAATAGAAGCTAGAAAGCAACATAAAAATCAGCAGGGTCATAATATAGCATATACATTTTTTGAGAGACAAGACCATTGGTAGTGAGCAATACCATGAAATTATAAAAAATTATAAGGGATAATAATTGAAAAGTTGTAAAAGCGTGTTGTAATATTGTAGCAAAAATAGCCTGAAAAAGACTATCAAAGACACATTTAGGATTGCAAACAGAAAAAAACGGCAGCTCTTAACAAAAACTTTGTAAGTGAATTGAATTGAGTGGACCATCGAACGGGAAAAAGGTTCGGGACACAAGTGGGAAAAATTTGATTTCACGGTAATGTGAACTTTGAAAAATTTGTTGCCAATCATACTCGGGTAATCCTATCAATTCGTGCGGCTGATATGTTGTTAGCTGTCTTTTGACTATTTTTATGCAGTATATATTGAAGATGAAAAATTTTTAATAAAGAGCATCATATGTTGTATCACAATTCAATTTGAGTCAAAAAGTCGTTGATTTTATTAGATAGCTTTTCAGTTGAGCTAATAAGCTTTTTCTGCTAAGTTCACTACCGAAAATATTTTCAGAGCAAATCAGTGATATGTCCTTTGATAATTCAGAATAGTAATTATCTCTTTTCTTGCGTCACAGAGAAAACAGATTTAGGTATTTATCGACCAACAGAAGTTGACAGCAATAATAATATAAACTCAAAAAGATTCATCATCACTTTAACACATTTCGAACCCAAATAGAATTATGCTACCAACTACAAATTTATTCGTCTTCCACCATCCAGACTGCAGGTTCCAATCAGTCACCGACCAAAAATAAATATCCACGGCTGCAAAGACAAATTGAAATGGAATTGAGAAATGACCGACCAATTTCTAATCAAATTGCTTCTCCATTTCACACTGAACAAACAACGAAACCAAAATGGATTCATGCGCCGGCAGTACTCATCAGAACTTTAATTTGATTATATGACAGCAAACAAATTCGAATTCTCCGGTGATAAATTAGGTCCAATATTTTATCACAGCAATGAATGATACTTTGGTGTATCGGCTCGATACCAACCCCAAATCAGCAAATAGATGCGGGTTGTCGTGACAGTATTTCAACCCTATTACTTTTCGCTCTTTTCAGTGCATTATCGAATCAACTGACTGAGTGACTGCGACGCGAAGACACTTCTAAAATAGATATGACTAATGACAAGCAATTCAATACTTAATGATGGATACTTTATTTCAATTTGAACAGGCTCAATTTTAAAGAGTTCAACGATGAAAGGAGATGTTTTCATTTTTTTATAAATGGTCTTTGGGGAGGTGAAGTCGTCAGGTTGGGAATCGGTTGTGGTGTGATGAAGACTCCCGAAGGAGTAATTTAATAAGTAATTCATATAGAGCACATATGGGTCTTTGCCAAGTTTGACGGCTTCAGAGTATATTAAAGAAAAGGCTATTTTATGAATGATGGATATTCAGTCAGTTTGTTCAGTCTCTAGTTGAATTTTCTAAATATAATAAAATATGATTCAAATATAATATATAATCTATTGTAGTAAAATTAAAAGTGATAGTAATAATAATAGTAAATGTTCAGTTTAAATTGGAACTGCTGGCGTCATATTAAAACTGTAAATTCATTGATTCAATCAACCATGTTCCTAAATTGTTCATTCAAAATGATCTTCTTTGACGAATCTAAAAGCCTGTGTGATCCGCCAGTGTTAGAGTTTTCCAGAGGCATTGTAAGCTGCAGAAAATTGTCTTCATATGAAGTTTTTTGGGTATTGGGCTACGATGGTAGAGTAAATTTGGTTTAAGTGCAACAGCTTAGCTAAAATTTTACACTTAGTATGATCTCATAAAATATTCTGCGCCGTAACTTTGTTCAAAACTGGATGCTATTATATCCAACTTAGTTAGCTCTGTCAAGCCGTCGTCAGTGCAGCATGATTTAATTTAAGGAATCGTCGTAAGGAAAGTTACCCTGCGTTGCGTGCCTTGACCCCGCCGGAAGGATAAAGGACATGCAGGAATTCAAACTAAAAGATATATGCAAAAAATCAATCACATGCCACCCACACGAAAGATTATTTTCCATTAGAACCTAACATATCGTTATTTATCATTTCGCTATAATTACTTTCTGTTTATTTTTTTTTCTCTAATTTTAATTTAATCAAATTTTCAATAGAATATAGCAGTATTATGGTACAAAATATTGTTACCTTCTTACTATCATTCAGAACTTTAAGTTCAGAATTTTAAAGCCATTTTCAGTCAATAACCATCCAGAATTTTAAATCAATTATATGATACTTACCTCGGACGTCGAAAAGTTGACTCTAGCTCAACATTCATTCCTCGATTAACGATTCAAACCACGATTCATTAACCATTCCAATTCGTTTTCTTGATACACTCCTTTTCACCTCCACTCCGGTTTTTGAATTTAGCTTTGTACCTTAAATATCACTCCTCGTTCGACATATGTAGGTTTCCGATACCTTCAGGAAAATAATCATCTTGCTGTTGTATCACCAAACTATGTTATTCCGCAATGTTTCTTTGATTTCACTATTCCCAATTTCGTCAAGTTCCTTCCTTCAGAAACCTGTTTATACAATATAACATCACTAAACTTTTACTTTTTTAATAAAACGAACAAGATCTTTTCACTTTGCTGAAAATACAACCTTTCTCCTTGCCAGCGAACAAAAGAATCCCCCTATTTTCGAAGTACTGAAATTTTCAAAGTCCCGAAATTTTCAAAGTACCGAAGTTTTTCGTTACTTTTCCTTATTAAATATTTTTCATACTTTTAGGACATTACCAATTCCATTAGTACAGTCACGGGTTGCAACTATCAGCTGATAAGTCATTTCTTAAGCTATATTGCGGAACTTTCGATAATGGAACATCTTGGCTGTCAGTTGTTTGACAACTGCCACCTGTATTTTTATTTACTTTTCTTTTTAGCAGGTAAAGATGCTATTTTAAGTGGAAACCCTCTAGCCATAACTTTGAAAAACGATGAAGTTCTTTCCAACATCTTCGACGAAATAAAAGTCCTTTGGCAAAGGGATTACCTATCAAGTATTAGGGGACTTGAAAGATGTCTACGGTTGCAGGCGGGACTGGCATTTAAAGATAACATGTGGTTCAAAAGGGTTAAAATCAAAGGCGAAATTATAAAGATCATCAATAGACTGTTTACCAAAAAGGCCTACAACAGGCAAAAACTTCGTAGACATCATAGATCATGGTATCTTTGAGTGTAGCATCCTAAGCCGCTTAAAAGTGGGGAAGGAGTTACTTAGTAGATTTAACAATTCATTTAACTTTCTGATTAACATGAAAGTCGCCTACTTGGTAGAACTTGCTAACTTTATTGAACTTTTGTCTAATACTAGTAGATTTTAAGATTCCATTTAATTGCATTTTCTACACATTTTTTGTTGATTCAGTTATGACTCTATTATAATTAAGGGGTTAGTCCACTGTTAAACTGCTCAAAATGAACTTTTTTTTTAAACAGCTACCAAAAAAAAACTATTCAAGATATCGATTTGAAATTTTACACACATCTTTATTAAAGATGAAAGTTAACATTTTCGTTGGAAAAAATTATTAGAAAGCAAAATAGCGGCCGCCCCAATGGATCGCCGCAGCACCGCCGGAAAAAAAAAGCAATTTGCGCCTCGTAAATTCCTGGACAAAATAAGCATCTGTGAACAAATTATCAAAAATATTTCATTAGTATTGAGTATAAAGGACTGCACCGGCCTAAATTTAGAACAAAAAAAAAAATTTTGAAGATTTGGGAAACATATTTTTGATAAAAAAAAATTTTTTGATTCATTTTTTTGATTCAAAAGTTTACCAAATTTTTTTTAATTTCTCTAGGGCTCTAAATTTAGGCCCGTGCAGTCCTTTATACTCAATACTAATGAAATATTTTTGATAATTTGTTCACAGATGCATATTTTGTCCAGAAATTTACGAGGCGCAAATTGCTTTTTTTTTTCGGCGGTGCTGCGGCGATCCATTGGGGCGGCCGCCATTTTGCTTTCTAATAATTTTTTCCAATGAAAATGTTAACTTTTATCTTTAATAAAGATGTGTACAAAATTTCAAATCGATATCTTGAATAGTTTTTTTTGGTAGCTGTTTAAAAAAAAAGTTCATTTGGAGCAGTTTAACAGTGGACTAACCCCTTAAGAAGAAAATGTGTGTAAATGTGTTGCCAATTTTTCATACTCATGTACATACTCTCAGTTACCATATAATTCTTAGCGTAAATAGATTTGTATAATCTGTGTGCATTAATTAGCAATTAATTTCAGTTCACTTGGTTCACAGTATAAATCTCGTTTTTACTTCTATTATATAGTAGCGTAATTTATGTAAAACTTCCCAATAACTTAACCTGAATCCTGAATCTCAGTTTTATTCTTTCTAATCTCCGCAACATCTTCCCTATTTTCCTACTGAAGAAAAGACGATTTTCTCACTGGGGGAAGAACGCAGTCCATCAAGAAGAAAAAAACACTCAAGCTGTCAAGCGCTCTCAGTGTCAAGCCATAGAGCCACTTGTCGAGGAAATAATGTCAAGAATACATAAATAATCGATTTGTTTCAACTTGTGTTATTCTGCGAAACAGTAATAATCGAATCCGATGTCCAATACCTAAATATATGGACAAGGCCAATCCCAGTTCATTGAAAAAAAAAATACTTTTTTTTAAACTATTAATTGTATCTTTTCAACATCGCAACAATGCTTTCCACAACAAATATTTTAATTTAATGATTTATTATTCCTCTCGAAACTAGATATGTTTCAATATCTTGACATATATCGATACTTGGAAGATAATTTGCCGTTTTTTTTCTGAAGGTACTGAAAACTGATTGACAATAAGGCAACTAGAGAGGATTAGAGACATTAAGCCACCAAATAACATATATCTTCTTATGAAGAAGTAACATATATCTTCTTATTAAATGAAATAAAACCATTATTAAAATCTTCTTTTGGGCGCAATAATATAATTGACTTTTCTTTCATATTTAGAAAACAAGTCCTAAATATTTGCCGTCAAAAGCTAGATCAATCGATTCGTATTCTCACCAATCCGATATTGAGTAACTGCCTGATCCGATGTTGTCAGACATCCGATCGGAAACAATGGCTATTGAAATGTGAAGCAACGTGCATGAGTGACTATGGGGATTGTTTTTTGTGTTGGTTTCTGCTCCGAAACAGTGTTTTACCCCATACGCAAAAGCCATCATCGAACAATATCAATGTGGCTTCATTGCAGGCAAATCAACAATTGATCAGATCTTTATTCTCAGGCAGACGATGGAATAATGTCTGGAATTCAACATTCCACTATACCATCTTTTTATAAACATCAAGGCCGCCTATGATAGCATAGCCAGGGTAGAACTATATAAAGCCACGAGAGAATTTGGCACCCGAAATAAACTGATACGATTGTGTAGGCTGACGATGACCAATGTGACAAGCCAAGTTAAAATAACCGGATTGCTTTGCAGATCGTTCAACATCTTCAATGGGCTCCATCAGGGGGATGGGCTGGCCTATCTCCTCTTCAACCTGGCGTCGGGGAAAGCAATCCGAGACCCTGGTACGTCAACCAGAGAGGCTATCGTCACCAAGCCTTGCCAGATGCTTACTTATGCAGATAATATAGACATAATTGGAAGATTGGAGCTAGCTGTACAAGGATCCTTCATCCAGTTTTTTTCCAAACAATGTTATGTTATTATGTGCCAGCTTATTTATTCTATTTTTCTATTATGTCTACCGACTGGCAACAAATTTTCCAAGTAAAAGTAAAAAGTTGACGGTAACTTAATATGAAGTGGAAAGCCAAGACCCCAAAGAGGACTCTTGTGTTACGACGACGTAGTTAATCTTTGTTATTTTTCATAATTAAAATAAGAGAATGATAATTCATAAGAGATTCGTAACTTTCGTAACTTCAATTAAAATTAAACAGTTGTATATGATGTAACACAATGGACTTGTCACAGAATCCAGATAACATCTCTCTTACACCACCGTGGCGATATTCGGAGGCTGAATATCAACTAAACCTTTATGCAAATTAGCCCAGCAGTTTCCGAGTTCGAAATCGGACTCCAACTCAAACATAAATGTTTAATTCAACCGTAGCTTTTTTAAACTGGTGCTGTGCTTTTCATACATATCAGAAACATTTAGTATGATCTGTAAATATCTAAATTTTCTGAAGGTTCTATAATACTTTATCATCTTCAAAGTCCTTGTAATCATCTTGAAGAGACGAGGCATGGAGCAAAGTTCTAGCCACAAAAAAAATTTAACGACAACTTAAATGTCCATGAAAGCTATTCAGTTACACATATATGTAGGTAATTTTTCGCACATTTAGCGTCCAAGCACTAAGAATAACCTTGTAAAAAAAAAAATCTGATAGTGAGATATATACTGTCTTTTATCACATCTGTAAAAAAAATCGGCAAACCATTTGAAAAGAAATAATTTTAGATTTAAACACCAAAATAAATTTTTCTAAAAAAAATATCCCACATGCCCGAAGTCTTATCCAGCGGCGGGTGCTTAGCTTCCTTTTGCACATATGCCTTGTATTTTATTGAGTGAAATGAAAAAATAGTGTTTCAGCTAACATAAAAACAAAAATATAAAATATTCACATTTTACATAATTGACATGCATAGCACGACTATCTTCCTCAAATTTAACAATTTCTTAAGTATAATCAACAAAAAAATGATTTTTACCTATCTGCATCTACATTTATTTAACTTCCACCCACTCAACAATATAGATTTTCTCTTAATGTCGACTTTACGTCAAGGCAAACAAATCTTTTCAACCCTTCGACAGCCGTAAGAGCTCAGAAACGTGGTATTTGCGTGAAAAGGGCTAAATTGAATTTCACGCACATGTGATCATGTATGATTTGGCCAATTTTGACCACATTTTTTTATTTCACGGCATAAATACAAGGTACATTGCAATAATACGCAACGGACTGAAAATCTGCCCCTCGAGTGTCCCTGACGTGGCGTTAAAAAGGAACTTTTATGCAGAAAACTCATGAAAATATTTCTCATATGACAATCATTCTGGCGACAATGTATAACCGCCCCAGTAAAAGAATGACGAGAAAAAATTGAAAGCCTGAAAAAGGGTCATACAAAAGACTTTTTCTATGCAAGGACAAAGACTACAGCCTCGTTATCGAGATCCTTTGATAGTAGGTTCAATCCCTCGGGGTAAGAGCTTGGTACGTTTTTTTAGTCTTCTCTCGGCAGAAGGTGGTCGTGTTACGTCATAAACCCCTTTCCAGAGATATCCTTGATATCAGCACTTATGTCATTCAACTCGAATACGAGATTGCGAAACTATAAAAACTTGCAACGAAACAATATGACGACGGAATGGTGTCGTCCAATTTAATTTGATTGAAAGTCCTGAAAACGACAGTCTTGAATTCGACGGTTTATTTATATTTTCACATAATAAATTAAAGAAATCATGCAACCCTATCAATCGCACAAAGACAGAATGACATGAAAATCCATAAATCGACCATCAAAATTTTGTATGGCGAGTATAGTATCAGAAAAGTCAAGGGATTAATGAATAGGAGAAGTGGGAATTCGTTGCCGATAGGCGATATTGGTGGCAAAGCGGACTTTAAGCCACTACATGAAATAATAACTAAGCAGTTTGAATATTTTTAAAACTTAATAAGCCAGTGTATTGAAAATTGATTACAAAACATTCAACTACCGTTCATTTGAGCTAAATTAAGGCTGTTACAAGGCCTGTTAAAAATTGTGCTTCCACATTTTTTTCCTATTTCACCCGACCGCTCCTTTTTCGATCAATCGCAAAACCCAGATAAAAGCGCAACCAAAATGAAGGGGTGAATATTAAAAATACGTCAGACCATAAATCGCTATCAATCGGAGCAAAACTTAAAATTACCCATAAAATCGTTAACGGCCCAAGATAGGAAGCGCACGCAACTTGCTCCATAAAAATGTACAGCAGAACGAGTCAAAGGACTAAACAGACAAAACAAGAGTCTATTCCAATTGCAATCCCTGGAGTCGGGTGAACCAAAGGAGTCGTCGTCATTACTTTTCATAAAAAAAATTCTTTCAAAAATAGCATTTTTCCCATAAAAAGTAAATTTTAACTGCTCGCAATACTACTGACTTTTTATAGTGCAATTTTGTAGCGACTGCAACATTGGAAATATTTTCATGCGACACTTTTTAATGCCTCCCGGGTGTGATTGAGGCACATTTGAAATGGTACAGTTATAGTTGCTCCTGGCATCAGGATCCAATCAAAACCGTTATGGCTGAGTCGTTTCGTGTAGTGACAGAAGATGATGAGGAATTGTTATGTCTACTGAGCACACGCCTTTCGTCCTCACCGCTGTAAAATGCACCTTTACGAATGTCTCTGTCGTATCGAGCATCGGTTGTAAATCGAGATATTGCACAATGCAGTCAAATTAAACATAAATCAATCGTTCGTTAGAAATTTTCTTATGAGTACAGTTTTGATTACCGAATGTAGATCGATGGGAAAAATATTGAGATATATAACGGAAAGAAATATCTATCCGGTTTTTATTGAAAAACTTATTCATTGCATTGCTGCTCCTAGATATCTGATTTGTAAGTATTCCTTTCAAAATTGTGAGTAACTACGTTCAAAAGAAATCCGTATTTCATTCTTTTATTAACTTCCCTGCCGTAGAAAAGTTCAATAAAAATTAATCGAATATTTGATTACTTACAATTCCCCTCTGGGAGCGTTTCAGTTTTCAAAAAATGCAAACGATTCTGCATGCGACCACCTAAAAATGAAGATCTCCAACGCAGTAACGAAGATAGTGCGCGATATCATTTGTTGATAAAACGATGAGCGTTTACATATGCTCTTTGAATCATTCTAAAATAAACATACCAAGTTAAAAAAAGCCTTTCATCATCCCCATGTTTCGATTTGAAAAAAAAACCACGGATAAAAGATAGAACCCAAATATTTGCTGAAAACCCTTTCAATGAATTCATAGAAGATAAAGTAAAGATGTCATAATTGAATGTACACAATATCTAAAACGATTTAGGTCCACTTCGTGTGCATATCAGTTTTCCTGAGATGTGTTTGCATTGCAATATACCTCATGAAAATAATCGACTTGATACAGGATATTTTATATTTTTTCCGTACCATTTTTTTGGGAGGAATATAATCATCCTGCCGTACACCGAAGTGCAGGAAGATTGTGGGGCTGGTTTGCGATACGCGGTAGCCAAGTATTTTCATAGGTAGTAAGCTTCGTATCACGTCCCAAATGAGGGTAAAACAAGTGGGAATGCGTGCCCAAGTGGACGTTGAAATCGAGATTCTTTTCATCCAAGTGGTCACTACTAACAACAGACGACTCCTTGAACTATATTTTGTTTGGAAACAAATATCCAGGATCACGGTTTAGTGGTATTATATGATTTCAAGTATCGCAAAATAAAAAGTTATCCGTTGTTATGGGAAAAACGTTGTACCATTGTTTTCGTTAGCTATATTTGCTACGATTTAGGTTAAGGACAGATATACATATTTACTCATCTTTGACTGAAATGAACTTCTCAAGCTGCATTCAGGATGTACATATTTCATTAGAAGGTATATTTTTACTAATGTTCGAAGAACATTAGTATTAAAATCGATTCGGCCAAAAATTCATATTTCCATATATATATATATATATATATATATATATATATATATATATATATATATATATATATATATATATATATATATATATATATATATATATATATATATATATATATATATATATATATATATATATATATATATATATATATATATATATATATATATATATATATATATATATATATATATATATATATATCATCAAAAAATTTCAGTGAGATAATCTCGGGAACGCGCCATTCGATTGAGCTGAAACTTTCAGGATACATTGGTGTATATGCAGAATAGGTCCACGTCTCACTAAATGTCAATTATTGTTAACCCTTTGGCGCCGGCGGCCATTTTAGTGATATTTTTAATATACCTATTATTTCGTACACAAATAATTTTCGCATAAATAAAGTTAACGAAATAAATTTCGAACGTGTTCTACATGTAAATCGGGTAATGCTTTGGAATTTTTTAACACTATGTGTGCTCTGGGTGCCTAAAAAGAGAACGGGAAAATTTGAAAATTTTTAAATTTCGATAACTTTTGACAGAGCTATTCAATCATTACCAAATTTTTAGAACATATTGGTATTATTTAGTTGTAGATTTGTGTAGCTTTTCATGAGCGTGCTGGTAACCCTGTAGCTAGGGCAGACACTGAAAGTGAAAACCTCCAAATCATCGTCTCTCTTGAAAAAATGCCGTTTCTTCAAAAAAAAGCCATTCATATGTAAATCTTGTACTTTGTTTACATAACCAAAAAAAAAAAAGATATGGTATTACGGGCACGCCTGGTAACCCTTGCCCAATTTACCTATATTTTTAGCATCAAAAACTTCTGTTCACGGAAACTCACGATGCAATGAGCAGAATTAATTGAAATTTACAGAATGTATTGGTCTTTAATAGGACCAGGTCTGATAGAAGTGATTTTGATATGTGGGCGATTCTGTGCCAGTGGTGCCATCTTGAAAAATTACTGAAAAAGATAATTGCTTTTAGCCCTATAAATTCTGATTGAATCGTTCGATTTTGACAAAATTCACACAATAGCTGGACCTTACTTACCTTACTTACCATGTTTGGTAGAAATTTGGGCGAAAAATTCGGTTGGAGCTGCCAGCTATGATAATTTTGGTGTCTTAAATTTGAAAAAATGAAAATTTGGAAGTGAAAACATTCAAACCATCGAATATCCTCAAAAATGTCCGTTTCTTACAATAAAACCAATCTGTATACAAATCTTATGCTTAATCTACACTTTCAAAGTAAAACATTGGAAATTTCATGTCGGACAAGAACGGTAACCCTTTCCCAGTTAACCTATATTTTTAGCATCAAAAACTTATGTTCACGGGAACTCACGAACCAATAATCAGATACAACTGAAATTTATAGAATGCATTGGACTTAAGTAGGACCAGGTCTGATAGAAGCGATTTTGAATTGTGGGCAACTCTGTGCCAGTGGTGCCATCTTGAAAAATTACATAGAAAAAAAACTGCTTTTTGCCCTATGAAATCTGAATAAGTAACCCAACTTTCATGAAATTAACACAATAGCTGAACCTTACTCTAAACTCTGTTTGACATAAATTTGGTTGAAAAAATCGGTTGGTGCTGCCAGCTATGGTAATTTTTGTGTCTTTGGTCTTGAAAATTCACTCAGGAAAATAAAACTTTTTGCCCTATAACTTCCAGTGCAGTCATGAAATCAATACGAATTTCATACTATTAATGGAACCTATTACAGACATTATTCAGGCCAAATATTGTTGAAAAGCCCCGATAGGGTTGCCAGCTATTGTTGGTTTTGTGTTTAATTGCAATATCTTTATTAAGCGGTTTTATCGTAGAATTTTCAAATGGTAATGATATTGTAGTGACAATAAACAGGAAATATTAAGTTTTCGATTATTTGAAAAAACTTGCTGCAGGTAACCCTAAAATTCTTTATACTCCTATAACTTCGAATGTAATATACCAAGGGGAGCAGATGTGATATATTCTTGGCTTTGATACTGGCGAAAGGTTGCCAGCACGAGTCGGTTGTGCTACTTTTGTATCAATAAATGCTTACAGTTAGTGTTCATACCGGAAACATTTACAATGAAAATAAATAACCAATGTTTCAATTCCCAAAGTTCTGCAAATTTTTCGGATCGCAGCCCCAAACACCAACTTCAGTTACAGTACTGCAGGCACTGAGCATTTTCTTCATTGATGTTTTATGAGATGCTGCTTTGAAAATTTTTGTGAAATAAGCAACTGAGAGCGAATATAATTAACAAGTGTTGCTGTCATTAACTTTGAAATTCATGCCACTGGTAATATCTGAAACCTTTCCACCATATGAGTTATAAGACCAAAGTAAAACCTGGCGTTTGAATTAGTTTGGCTGTAATAAGCAGCTAGCGTGGTAGAATATGCACTCAAAATCTGCACGATTCTTCTACTGTTCTTCAAACATTAGTGTTTCTAGCGGTTCAGGTGCGCCAGAGTTTTTTTATTTTTATTAATACTTGCTTGAAAACTCGTAGTGTAAATGTTCAAATTGTAAAGTTTGACTTTTCACTTAAAGTCATATGGTTATTCAAAAATTTAAGTCTTTTATCAACTGTTATAAGTATTTAAAGCAATAAATTTACATTCTCCGAAAACTTTGTAATTTCGTTAGAAAGAAAATCTTCGATTTCATAATTTATGATTTGAATTTCAAGTCGATTTGGTTCAGTGGCATTAAACTCACATTGGCAGCTTTAATATTTAGGTGATTTCTTTTATTCATATGAGGCAATTCACGGTATGTTAACACTCCTTTTTCTGAATTTGAAATGCATTTCTGGTTCAAAAATCGACACCTAATCGCTGAAAAAATTTAGTTCGCCACGCGTCGTGTAGAAGTCTCTCTGTAGTCAAACGCAGTTTGAGCAGCCTAACCTGTTTGATCAACATTTAATAAGAACGTCATGTAATAAGAAATCACACTGTATAACACAGCGCAGCATTTGTGGTCGCATACGCTATTTGCTTAATATCTTTAGCTACGAAATATTCCTCCTTGTGCCATAATATCACAATTCACATAGCACATTCTCACATGTAACAAAACGCAGCAATTATGGCCGATCTGTATTATGGCTGAGCTATAAAATATAGCTACAACAGCCAATTTCCGACTCATTATTTGCTATACTAAGCTAATAAAAAAATTAAAAATGTTGTTGAGAAGGGGATTAGCTTTTTAAGTTAATTTCACAAAAAGCTTTCAAACCATTATGAATAAGATAGTTCACATTACGACCAGGCTAACAAACACTGAGCTAATAAGCACTGATCGACATTTTGAGGGTAAACTACCCTCAAAATAGCAACATCTATCCAGAATTTGAATTATATCTAATATTTAATGGAAAAATTGGTCTTTTGATAAAATTTCGTACTCTCATTTTGCTTATATCATTATTTGAATCTCTTTCAAATTTTTCTGATTCTAAACTTTCAAGTAATATTCTCATCTGTCGCGATTAATACATTAAATCTATAATAATTTTCTTTGTTTTGGCATTCCTGATCTTGTTAAGCGTTTTATGCAGATCACATTTGTAATTATTTCTTTGCATTAGTTTGTGTGGCTGGCAGAAACAGGTTTGCGCATATGTCCGGTTATCTTGCATTTTTGACAAGACAGATATTCTCGGGCCCAAGTGGCAATGTCCTTGTTCATCGAAAGCCAGAAGAATTTAGTTGCAATGTGCTTTCTTGTAGCACGAATACCAGGATGAGCGATATAATGTTCTGAGTTGAATACCTGTTTCCTGAACGTGTGAGGAATATAAGGTCGTATGGTTGGGCCAGACACTTCACAAAAAGTGTTGACGTTGGTGCCAAAGATTGGTTGTTTCTTTAAAACAAATTTAGAGCCCTTTAGAATCGTCTAAAACTCTGCGTTCGATGCTTGGGACGAGACGATTGCGGCAAAGTCGAGAGTACTGGGAAGAATGATTTTTTCTAGACGAGAGAGTGCGTCAGCAACAACTTTGTTGCAACCAGAGACATGCCGAATGTCTGAAGTGAACTCACTTATGTAACTTAGATGCCTAAGTTGACGAGGTGTTGCCTTTTCTGGCTTTTGTTTGAAAGCAAAAGTCAGTGGTTTGTGGTGTGGGTATAGTGTAAACCTCTGGGCCTCCAAAAAGTATCGGAGGTAACGTATGCCCTGATAAGCCACTAAGAGTTCGCGGCCGTATGCACTATACTTTCTTTGAACGTCGCTTAATTTGGCCAAGTAAAGAACAAGGGATTGCCAAGAGCCTTGACATTTTTGCTGCAGAGCAGCCCCGATGGCGGAACCAAAAGCGTCTACAAATAGACCAAGCTCGGCGTTTGAGACCGGAAAGGACAATAGAGTGGCTTCTGTTAAACCAGTCTTGACTTGGTCGAAAGCTTTGCTAGCTTCGATTGACCTAGCACCATCTTTCTTATAGCCACAAAGATAGGCGTTGAGTGATTGCTGCATCTCAGCTGTGTGAGGAAGAAAGCGACAATAAAAAATCTCCTTAGGTCTTTAACCGTCTGTTGATATTGCCTCAACCCGATCTGGGGAGAGCTTAATGCCTTTCGGCGAAACTTCATGACCTAAGAATTTAATTGAAGATCGAAGAAAATGACATTTCTTCATGTTGATTATAAGACCATGGTCCACTAATCGTTTGAAAATTTGTTCTAAGTGAACAAGATGCTCTTCTTCGGAAGTCGCAGCTACCAAAATGTCGTCGAGGTAAATAAAACAGAATTTTAATTCGTGTAGGACTTCATGGATGAAACGTTGGAACGATTGCGTCGCATTGCACAGTCCGAAATTCATTCGGGTGAACTGAAAGAGTCCAAAAGGTGTGCAGATGGCGGTCTTTGGAATATTGTTCGACTCGACTGGAATTAGATGGTAGTCCCTTAGTCAGGTCTATAGTGGAAAAGATATTTTTGCCATGTAGTTCATAACAGAGGTCTTGGATAATGGGGATCGGATATCTATCCGGGACGGTTATGGTGTTTAGGTGTGTGTAATCGCCGCAAGGACGCCATTCTCCATCAGCCTTGCGAACCATGTGTAATGGAAAAGACCAGCTGCTGGTTGAGGGGCAGCATATTCCCTGCTGTAGCAGGAATCGAATTCCTTTTTGGCCGCCGCGAGCTTATCTGGTACAAGTCGCCGTGGTTTCGACACTATTGGAGGGCCTGTGGTCAAAATCTGGTGTGTCACCTTGTGTTTATAGGGTTGTAAGAACCCTAAATTGACCGTGATGGCATGATACTTAGTAAGAAGGGCATGTATCCGTGAATCATTGGATTTCTCAAGCAAAATACTAAGTTTTGGACATTTGTATGATGTAAATGTGCCTTTCGATGAAAGCGAAGTAAGGGGATCCACTACGATAGCATTTGCCAAGTTGACGACTAGCCCATAGTGGCAGAGGATGTCTGCGTCTAAAATGAGTCTAGAAACATCGGCAGTGATGAAATGATGAAAAACTCACGACGGAGTCCCAGTTCTAATTTTATCACCTTTCGTCCATAGGTGTTGATGGTTGACTGGTTTTCACCAATTGTTGAATGTACCTTTTTTGGGCAGTGATTGTGCTCATAAAAGAAAATTGTAAAGTTCACCATCATCGTTTCACTACAACCCGGATCGAGCTTTAGCCTCCTTAATGTGCCGCCTCCATTCGTCCCGGTTTAGTGACCACGTCCTCCAGTTATATCGAATCCTCCCAGCGCTTGCATGGTTTACCAACTGACCTGGCCACCTTGAGAGACCACTTGGTGATTCGATTGTCGCTCATTCGTTCGACGTGGACAGCACATTACAGTTTTTATAACCGTATGACGGTAAAGACTTCCGGCTCGTCTAATATTGTATACAGCCCGTTGCTGCATCGGATTCGCCATCCATCTTCTTCCCGTATTGGACCGAGAATTCTTCACAATACCCTTCTTTCGAACGTATTTAAAGCATTTTTATACGCCTGAGTCAGTGTCCAGGTTTCGCTTCCGTAGCATAGCACAGATCTGATAATTGTTTTGTAGATGCAAAGCTTCGTATTGCTATGTACGTATCGAGTTTTCAAAGTGGGAAGCACCGAAAGCATGTATTGTTGGCTAATAGAATCCGTTGTTTGATTTCTTCGTTTCTTCTACGGTTATGTTTTGTTTTGTTATGTTTTTTCTTACTGGCGTGTTTTTCCTTGATTGGGTCATAATTTTTCTGTTTTGCTCGTTAATTTGAAGACCAACTTCTTTGGTGGTTTCGTCTAGAGGTACAAATACTTCCTTGGCATCGTTGAACGAACGTGATATAATATTGATGTGATAAGTGTAAACTACTTGCTGTGTCGTCTTAAATAAAAGAGTTCCTCTGGTTTCAACGGGGAGTTTTCTGACCACATATTCAAATGCTTAGTTGAAGTGTACAGGAGATAATGTATCTCCTTGTTTTAGCCCTGTATTCGTTTGAAACGAGTTGGTCATATTATTCTGATGTGCAGTCTATCATGGTAGTTTGGACCAATCGTACCAGCTTTGCTTGGACTCCCAACTGCAGCATGGTGTTTTATAATGCAGTTCGATTGATGTTCTCATACGCTTGTTTAAATTCGACGAATATTTTATGGACACCAATGCTGAATTCTCAGCATTTTTCCAAAATTTGTTTGACCGTAAATATTTGGTCAGTTGTCAATTGTCCACGTCTGAAAGCGCCTTTATATTCAACAAGAATTTTTTCAGCGTGACGGGAAATCCTAAGCACTAAAACCTTTATCAAAAACTTGTACGATGTGCAAAGTAGTCAAATGCCCCTCTAGTTTTCACACAGTATTTTTTCTCCTTTCTTGAGAATGGGACACATAACACTTTTTCGTCACTGATCCAGCATCGTTTCTTGTTGCCAAATGCTGGTCACCAATCCTGGATTGCCCTTAAAACGGAAATCCCGCCTGGTTTTCATTGCTCCGCGAGGATCCCATTGATGTCCGGTACATTGTTGGATTTCAAGTCCTCCATGGTCTGCCGGACTTCATCTAATGTAGGAGGGTGAGATGAGGCACTGTCAAGGTATGTGCCAATTAGTGGTGGTGATTCGTCGAGTGAAATAGGACGCCCATTTCTCCTTTACCTGTTCTAAGCCGCTTATGATGCTTCCATCGGCAGCCTTACATAGGCTAGTGTATGGTTTAAAGCCTTTTTTAAGTGTCTCGCTACTTTGTACGCTTGTCGAGTGCTGTTAGCCATTAAAAATAAGCAAGGCAATTCGTTTCATAACTGTCTGGCTAGCAACAAAAATTCTGCTTGCTTAACTTTGAGTCAGTACATGATTTTATTTATTTATTTGCAGTCACATATTTCTGTTTGACATTTTCTAACATACTTATATTGCCGTGCCATGACATTTACAGATGACAGTTTGCCAAGATTTAAAAAAATATGCTTGAAGGATTCGCCAAGGAGATCTCCATTTCGTGAAATCTTTGGAAAATTATCGGTCAGATTGTCCTCCAATTATCATGCTGCAGATTGTCATGCTTTCATTGCAGATCATGAGCATGACTACACTAGACGAGAAACAATCGCTAAATTTGGTAATAACAAATGCTAAGCCTCTAGAATGTATTGCAGAGAAATATTTATGGGTGGGAAAATATTATGAAATCGAGACGAACGTGAAACGAAAAGTTTGCGAAAAACTATAAATAGCAAGTCTTGTGATTTGGGAGGAGACAGGCGTGACTGCCGAGTAAAAAAAAGTATTACCAAAACATAATATAAATTACCTTTTCTTCGAATCGTTCGAGAAAGAGAAATGGTACTATATAGGTGAGAGAAACAAGTCAGAAAATCCAGTGAAGGTGAAAATACTAATATGATAAATGTTGGTATTGAGTGTCCTAAGAGGATCATTCGACGCAGTGAACAAAAGCCTCCGGCTAAATGTTTATTAAGGAATAAATTCCAAGCAAACACGACAAGAAAGTTCAAACAAACACTTTGTTTCAGAACAAGATGCAGAGGAAATCAAACATTTTGAAGTCGGAAGGTTACAAAATAAAATCATTTTATTCAATTGACCGTTCAAAACTGTTAATAAACACTTTAAGATCAATTTTATATTTGTAATCTGGCGTTGATTTGATACTTTTGAGTGAAGAAATCGAATTTATTTAGTTCAATCAAATTACTCAAAGCTTCAAATGAAACAATTTTTTAGTATTTGTTTCTATTTCAAGTGATGCCTGTAACGTTCTAGTCAGGAAATAATTTAAAACTGTCTGCATCATTTATTTGCCGTATTGTTTTCCTTTTAATTACACCGAAATAATTTCGAAACCTATAAAGAAGCTAAAGAAATAAAGTAACGTCTGTCGGCATAACAAATGATGCAAACGAAAATTATGAAAAAAAAGTATAGGCGTAAAGTATTTTCCTGTCTGTTTGATAGAAATATGGCTTTTAGGCAAGATCAAAGGATAAGTAAAGAAAGGAAAGGGTTCGTTTGTATAGGCTTCGCTATGCATTTTAGCGGTAGCAATAACAACACAGCTTTGTTACATCATTCAACAGAACGAAAAGAAAAAAAATATTTGTCCTGAATGAAAAATCTAGCTTAATCCCTTGTTGAAGTGTAAATATCCGAGGGTTATACATTGGCCATGGGCATACAACGCGATATGAAGATGGCTCATTTGGATTTCAATTTACCATCCGATTCTCATTTAACCCTTTAACAGGTTCACGGAGGGAGTGCCCGACAGCAAGAGTTCCGCAAATCTTTTGGCGGTGATATTTACTAATTGGAAGATTATACATACAACAAAAGGGTGTGGAAATTACGAAACCGTATCGAAAGCGAAAAACGTATGGAAACGAAAGCCACGAAATATTTGGTTAATAGAAATTTTCGATTTGGTTGGCATCAAAGAGTTTAAACGGTCACGTCAGAAAGAAGCCATTCAAGGATGTGAGTTTGCACTAATTTGCTTTAAAGCAAATTGAAGTGCCTCAGAAGTTTCTGCTTTTGCCATCACCTCTTGAATTTGATTAAAAGTAAAGGGTTACTTGCAACATAGTCATTTTCACTCTATCAGCTCTAGAATCAAAAACAATGTTGCCATTTCGGAATTAGACGCAAAATAAACAATGATGAACCGAATATTTTATTCTAACCATCGAACAACCCAAAGGCTGGGCATGAAACTGAGAGATGATTAAATTTATCATTCTATATTTTGAATATTAAACTTAACTGTTATTTACTTCCAGTATTTTTTCATAATTGCCATTAACTACCTGAGAATCAGTTATATTTCTAAAATATTCGACAACACCTCCTTCATTTGAAGCCACACTATGAATACATACACAACGAAACAAGCATTTAGGTTTTATATTGAACTTTCACCGCATTGGTTGGTTTCATGAAAGATTTGCGGCTGAAATTATAATTAACAGGCTCATTGTCAGAAGAGACCTGAGTCGCTTCAGCCCCAACAACGATGAACAATGTTTAATCAAGAAGATTACAGTTTCCGCGGCTCGAATTATTCGGTAAATCTTCTGTTATTAATTACTTGCACTCGAGTAATTTTCATTCGCGACTTTGTAGCCTAAGCTACGAAGCTACAGATGGATGACGGCGTCACGTTGTTTCCTCGCGAGCGAGTTAACTCTATGACAAGTTCCTTCTTTGGTGGTAGAACAATGCTGCATCGACACGAGTCATTAGTTTTCTCAAGTAAGAGTTACGGAGATGTCAAAATTGGTTAAATAATTGTTACGTATACTGAAATTTCATGCTCAGATTACGATACGTTAAAGTGCTCGGAAGGATATCTCATTTATCATCAGATTTAGCCTTGTTGGTTGAAAAATTCTAGTTCCAAAAATGGTGGAGCGTAAGAATGCATATTGGAAAAATTATTGAAAATGATTGTAAATACTTATAGAAATTTGTCTATGCTCCTAAAAATAAAGTTGGCTTTAAAGTATCCAGTAATAAAATTGGATAATTTTTTTTGGAAATTTTCAAGCACATCAAATTTTGGCAAATCAAATTACAAGATTACCATCTCAGTTATAAACTAAAATGTGATCAATATTCAACCGTCCGCATATTCTTAGTGATTTGAGGTTAGCAGGAAGAAAATTGAAACTGGAGGATAACACGCAAATCAACCGCATCCCATAGATGAGCACACAATCAATGGAACTAGTGGATTTTGAACATAAGCTTTTGACGTGCGAGAAAAGGGTAATATCTTTATTTGTTTACAAGTTTGAAATTAAAAAAAAAACAATAAGAGAAAGAAATAAAAACAATATATAAAATAATTTTAGAAAAACAATAAAATGTTCAACTGCCAGGGCCCGTCGATTGAAGACGATTAGAATACATTTCAATTCAGAACATTAACTATTATTGGGGTCGTCCATTGCAGTGTTGGCACTTGGTGGCAATTACCTCAGTGAGGTGCCGTTAGGTGAATAGCGGTAAATGTTGAATTGTGTGCAAGTGATATTCTGATAATAGGGACTATAAAGTTGTTCTTTTCGCAAACAATCGCATAGATTGAAAAGTTTGTGTTTTGTCTCAAAAAATCGATATTTGTGTGACGCTCGATGGGCTAAAAATGGAAAGTGAAAGCTTCCGGGTCATTGGATGTCAATGAACCTGTTGTGGAAAAAACCCTAGCAAAAAAAGTTACAGTGCTTGAAAAGAAGGATCGGGTGACAATGGCGAGTTTCATGGCCACCGACCCACAACAAGGCTTAAATGCCAACACGGCAAAACTCATCGTGAAGACAGAACCTGCCGTAAGTGCGTTTAAAAGGACGTAGCACCTTCAAATTGAAAAAAAAATGTTTTTTTCAAAGGCTTGTTTTTAATTGAATAAAAAAACATACTTTAATGAAATTTTTAACACATACTTAACACCTTTTAAACTACATTAAAAAAATGGTTAAAAATATTTTGTGGCCCCCTGTCATCTGCTACAATTTTTTGGAAAATACACCAAAAAAACCTTGCGTGCATGATAACTGTCCTCAGGAAAGTCTGAAAAAACAAACAAAAACGTGGTTTTGATTAACATCAAAGCATCCTTGGAATGAACTAAAAAAAAAATTTGGTTGAAAAATAACAAAATGGCGGCGTTTTTTCGAAAAGTGAGGTTTTTTTCCCCAGAAATCGGTTATAACTAAAAAAATTTAGTGCCGATTTTTTCCTCCGTAGTTCATTCTGAGCATCAACATGTGTGGATAAACGTGTTAAAATTTCAGAACGATTGGATAATATTGTTTTTCTTAATCATGCACGCCAACTTGCAAAACGTTGTTTCGAGAAAATCGCGCTTAAAGTTAAAATTCAATATTTTTTGCAATAAACCTTACCGAAAATTAATCTGCGATGCCTGGACCATACAATGTACCTTCTTCTTGCTCATACTTCTCCTCTTCCAAAGATTTTTGCTCCCTTCGAGCAGTTCTGGCCTCTTTAGATGTCTTAGTCGAGTGTTTTTCCGCCTGGTTGATTCTTGCAGCATCTCTATGTTCTGCATGTTCCAGCGCACGTTCGCTAATCGTAACTCCCATTACTTGCATTATTTTCAAGATAGCCATTAATCCTTCATTGAATGGACATGCAGAAATATTTGCAGCCATATTAAGCACGTTTTTCCCACAAAAAGTATGTTTGGGGGCCAAATTCCAAACACAAGAATTATAGCTTTCGTTATTATTCTGCGTAAAATTGCCCAAGCAGCGCTTTAATGAATCTTTTGATGATAAGTCATCATAAATGGGCTTTAAAATGTCTTGTACCTCATCATCTAAAGGTGGAGGATGCTTGAAATTTTTTAATGCACTATCACCAGCTGCCTCCGCCTTGCGCCAGTTACACCAAGTCGTTTCTCCAACAGGACAATTAGAGTGTTAAGGGTTCTCATCAGTTGAAATTTCGTGGTGATATGCCGGCCAAATTCACTTGCGCATATTTTCAACTGAATCAGGATTTCGTCGTATAGCTAGGCCATAATATGTGGCAAAATTTTTCATTAATTTTAGTGTCAGTTAGATTTTTTTCGGACCTTTTTTTGGAGACTCTACACTTTTTTTACAGCTATTTTTTTCGTTTTGTTTTTGCCATGGCTAACTGTTTGTTTGCTTCTTTTAAAGGAGAACTCACTTATCTTTGTCTACACTTTGGGTTAAGTCGATGTAGCAATATAGCGAAGTCAACGAAAATCATAGAAAAAGTGGAGCGCTTCGCTATATATTCTCACAACATTTTTTTTTTAGAATTTCAATTTTATATTATTAAAATCAGGTTTTTAAAGCTTCATTCTAACATATTCAATCAAAAAACAAAAATTGATTTTTCAAAAATTTGGAGGTGCTATGTTGCCTTAAATTAGCTATTCATTAGCCACTGGCAAAATTAGATGAGTTTGATACCGAAAGCCAAAATTTCAATTTGGTAGCGCGAAAAATTATGAAACCTTCGTCCGTTTCGTATTTTGTAATTGTTTCACAAGTAACACAACGAACATTAGGAACCTCGTTTCATCTCACCTCACCCACGAAAACAGCTACGGTTTTTCAATTACGACTTATACGATGGACATTCCAGAGCTCCATGTTCAAGGAATCAAGGTCACTATCAAAAATATTTCGAGCGACAGATCACTCATCCTGTGATCCTCCTAAGAAGATCACAAAAAAGTCTTCGAACTGATTAAAATCGGTTGTCAAAACGCAACGACCAAATCTGCAGCTTCAGAAAAGCCCGCCACTTATCACCAGCAGCCTGCACAGAGGCGTTAAACCTACGGATATCCAGTCTGAGCTAGTGCTGCAGTACCCTGACCTGAAGTTCAGTTGCACTTGGTCTGGGGTCTGCGTTGCGCAGTTTGAACATGTGCAGAAGCTAGCTGCTGCATTCCAAATACAGTCTATTCTCTGCCAGAGAGTTACTTAGGAATAAATCTGACCCAAAGAAAGGCTGCAGTGTCTTAGCTGTCAAAATTTCGGCTATATTGCAGGTAACTGCACCCCATAGTCCATTGCTGCGTGAAGTGCCTGGAAAGAGACCCAAGTGGTGATTGCAAAAAATTTGAAGACACGCAGCCTGCATGTGTTATCTGTGATTTTGATGATCACCTATTCAACTACCGTGGATGCCCGGTATATAAGAAAACGATGGCTTGGATTGAAGCGAAGATTATCGACCACGACCAGCCCGGAAAGGAACGCCAGCAGTTTGCGACGCAGAGCGTCTCGAACTTTAAACGAAGTGGTATCTCCTACGCACAGGCAGAAGAACGCTATACTTCCTCAAGCTCTGTTGCGCAGTGAGTTCTATCTTTACAGGGGTCATGCCCTGCAAATGCTAATCTTGGACTGAAATGACTTTATCTGCCAAATATTGGCAGCTGGAACTGATGCTGCAACGCTGGTTGCCACTTTTAAGTTGCTGACTGCCCTTCTTAAATATGTTGGTTGACAAACAAGACACTTAGAATTCACTGACGGCTTGGCGGTTTCCGATCTAAAGTGCTGTGCGTTTGATGCAGCTGTAGTCAAAACAACGGATCACAGGCAAATCTTCGTAGAGTCGTAGTACATTCGATGTAGTTTGCCAAAGTGAAGTCTTTCAAGTGATTTTGGATTGATTAGCTCAATCATATATCAATATAAATATTCGTTTATCGGTGGCAATTTGAGCTTGAGACACCCGTGATGAGAAGATTCCGTGACAAATGGAAACGACAGGATATTTGTCGAATGGCTGCAATAAAGCATCCGTCCATTCCATTGCAAATAGTTGTTCGGAACTCACAAACTAAACCAAGTAGTAACTCAACCAAATACTTCTTTCTCATGTCAAGAAACTCAAGCTGGTATGTCAGATCACTTTGCCGCGATGGTTCGACTTCATTTCCGCTCTTTTTTCAACTTCATGGAAAGACCTTTTAAAACTATTGATTCGGACAAATTTCAGTGCGATATAGATGCTGTGGTTGGAAATCTTGATGTTGCTGTGACGGAAAAGTAAACAACTTGTCAGTTTTATAATCTAATAGAGTCCGTCAATGACATCATAAACAAAAGCGTTGTCCAGAATACACGCTTGATCACTTATAAAAAACATCAGAATCACGTGCTGCCCCCGGAAATTATTAAGCACACGAAAGCGGATTTTTCATAACCATGGGAACGATCACCCGTCATACAAGTCACTACTTTCAAACATCAACTGTCTTGGCAAAATAATTGCTCAATTAACTGGTAAATTTTGCAGTGATCGTCTTGTGCACCAGCTGACTAACATTCGACCAGGCCTCGACATGTTAAGAGAAATCAATCTACTTTCTGGCAAATACAAGCAGATCCAGACAAGCTAGGAGATGGTGGCGTCGATCGACAATGTCGCTGTGCGCAGCCCTAACCATCAAGCAGAGCTGTTTGCATCGACATTCCAATCTCAGCTGAACGCTATTCCGCCGACTGCTCTGCCCTCAAGTATCGGGGATCCCAAACTACTCGCAACAAGATCAAGAAACTCGCTGTTTCGTTCAGAACATCTAAGATTACTCCTGGCCCATCTCTTAAGTACCTCGGAATGGATTTCCAGGAATTTTTAAAGTTTAATCCCTTTATGCGGGGAAAAATAAAAGCTGGCAAATCTGCATATCAACGCATCCGACCTTTTTTTGCCAAAAAGATAGGCATGACCACCAAAGCTAAATCCAATTGCCATCAGATCCTCATCCGACCTAATCTGACTTATGGACTTCCTGGATTACCTGCTCGAAGACTGTCATGGTCGAAGTGGACATATTCGAAAGAAGAATCCCCCGCTTCTGCACTGGCAAGTTCTACAACGCGGTAACTAAGAACTAGCTAAAGAACCTTCTCCACTATCAGGAGTCGGGACAAAAGCCACTTAGGGACCGAGCTGTAGAATTAACGACACGATTCTTCAGCCAAACAGACGGTCATGAGTATGCGCTGATTTGACTACTAGGGCGTACAGGTGGTTCTAATGAGCCATTAATGCGCTCTGCGAAGATAGCATTGCAGCAGCAGCTCTTGGACGCGCTTTTCAATTACATAGGCCACCCGAAAAACAAAAGTGGTTAGACTTAAAACCTAGTTTAAGTTTTAGGTCTAGTTAGGGTAAGTTAATTATAATTAGGTATAAGTTAAATCGTTCTTTTAATTTAAGATAATTTTTAAGAAAATTATTGCCAGATTAATCCAAGCTACTGTGTATAATAAATACAATTTCTGCCAAAAAAATATATTTAAAAAAATTATCTAATCAAAGCCAACAGTCCAAAATAGTATAGCTGCTGGATTTTAAGTTTTCTTGGTAATTAAACTTTAAAAAAATTCGAAATTTAAATCTTCTGACACTCGCCTTAATGAGACATAAGGCAAGTCTCCTAGCGCTGCATACGATGCATACAAAAATATTACCGCTATCAAGAATAACTAAATTGTGTTCCTTCTTTAAAAAAATCACAACTGATTTTGGAATTCATAGTTCGTCTCAGAGTTCATTATAACTTACGAAACGACAATAACATCAAACACAGTTTAACTCGATAAAATCTCTGTGACTCAGACCAAACTGCATGGAATATAAGCGCAAATCAGCATGTCTATTGTTGTTCGCTGATTATGCTATTACAAGTAAAATTACATGTTCGCTCGAGGCACTTAACCAAGTCACGTGTCTCTATTAGCACAGTTCTCTCATGAAAAGTGAATTTTCGATTCGAAGACAAAGAGAAAAACCAATCGATTTATTGAGACACGCTGATAGCCAAATATTTGCAAATGTTCCCCTGATATATTCATAATTGTTTAGCTTGTCCCACGGCGTAGAGAGTACTGTTTGGGACGCAGGTCCGATCAGTTAGTCAATCGTACGAGTGACCCTTGACATCATAACTGCCAGGTTAAGAGGCTGACGATTCAGAGCGGCACATAGCCCAGGGATATTTTTAGTGGTCTGTGTCGAATTAGTCCGATTCTGATTAGGTCCTGATTTTTCTCATGAATATCAATGACCAATTTTATTTTGCACTTCAGTGACTTTTGTGTGAAATATCCGGAGGTTTTGAGTCTTATTTAAAGGGATATGATCACCAGTTTGTTATTGGGGATCTTTGGATTGATTTTATTTTGACTATCGTACGCTTTCATTGACTAGGCTGTAATCATTGAGTAGAGTTTAATTTATTTTCGAATCTTTTTTCTTCAAAACAGCAGGTTCACGTTAGCCAGGAAAATGTCGACCATTTACAAATGTATTTTATGAATATTTTTCTGGACGTAAGTAGTATGCCATAAACCACTCGAATTTCACTGCAATATTTTTTATGATATATTGTAAAAAGAATCCGGACATAATTTCATTCCTTCTTATCTTCAAGTTCCTTGAAGGCATAACTTTTCCCATAATTCACGATAAAATGTTGACCGAAACGATTACGAGCACGCCGAGAAAAACACACTAACATACTATCAGCACTGAGAAAAGCCCTTTCGTATAATAGAGTAGGAAACCAAGTGACGCTATCGAACTGTGAAAAATGCTTGTCCATTATGAATGAGCTCTCGTATAAATAAAAGATGGACTTGAATCGGATCGACGGATTCCCTTGTGGACAATAAGTCTGATCCGTGTTTGGAAAAGGTGATGTATTACCTTATTAAAGAACACTTATTGAATTTTATATAACATGACCATTTGAATGAACCCCCCGGGATAAAGATGAATTGGAGAATAGGAGAGAGAGAGTGAGCCCTAGATATTGACCAGCTTCGAAAAGGGCTTTCTTAAAATTGTATACATTGCCAACCATGAACAAGCTATCATCTCAGTTGATGTATTAAGACATGGATTCTAGAGGGAATGAGTGTGATTGCTATTTGAACTAGGTTCATGCAAAGAGAACGAATATTAATTAACATGCTTGGAAGATTCCTGAAACTACCACTCATTTTCCCTATCGCAGCACAAATTCGCTTTAAATGTATACTTTCGTATACACGAAGGAATTCTAAGATGCAAACCGTAAGAGAGAAATTTCAAAAGCTGTACATGCATCAGCAACACTTCGCACAAAAGGATTATCGAAGAAAATTGCTCCCTTTTGCAAATCTTTTCTTTGCTACTCTACATTGAGTACCTTAAAAGACTTTGCCACTTTCTTGTGTTCCTTGCAACATGTTTGGTCAAGTCAAATGCAAATATTTTCGAAACTCTTTGACCCTACCTATTCGATACGGTTCAATCCGGACTAGTATTGATGTGGATGGACCCTCCTAATGCGATTCGTTCCGGACTTGAACGTTTGCTGGTCAGTTTTTGTAATCGGCAAGCGATGCTCAAATGACCAATGAATCCTTTGTGCCAATACCGACGAAGCGGAACTATAGAATTAGTTCTCAATGATTTTCGTAAAGTTTGAATTTGTTCGTTATTGTCGAAGTTACAATTTATTTCGGAAATTGCATTTCTGGTGTGAGAAACTAATTTTAGGTTTGCTGACACGAGATGAATCGGAAATTTGACAGGGAAGAAGTTTCAATTGAAAATCACATGTTTGAGAAGGATCTGGTTTCTGTTGAGGGATTCACAGAGGAAGGTGGTGTTGTGGTGATGTCAGTAATGTGGACTTACTTACTTGACGTGGTGGAGTGTGTGAGTCCGAATTTTTTTTTTTTTTGATTTGAAGCCATTATTTCATTTATTACAGAGTACAATTACTCCATTTACTCACTTATTGTCTTTGCAATATTTTAATGCAGTATGAAAAGAAAATGTCATAAATTAATCACTACGTCTAGGCTTAATCTAAGATTGAAATTACGGTCTCATGTATGCAAAATTTTTGTGCTTTAAGTCTAATACTAATTTCGCCTTTATGATAAATTTCCACACAAAATTTGGCTTAAAATTTCGTTAGAGTAGTTTTAAGTTTTCTGCTTGAAAAGTATCTGCCACGAAAAATCAGGTGCACACTTTTCACGCCTATTTAGAACAGTCCAGCCAATTATTTTGGGCGAAAAAGTGACATTAGTTTATTTATATATTTGTTAAGAATTTATTTCACAGATACACATCCAATTATAAAATGGAAAAGAAAGATATGAACATAGAAACAAAAAAAAAAGTCATATGAATGAAAATTTAGTACTACAAATACGATAAGCAACGAAAATATTACAATAAAGTTGATTAAGAAATCGAAACAGAATAATAATAATAGAATCATAAAAGTGAAAATGAATGAATAGTAAATAATCCTAAAATAGTGAAGATAAAAAATAATAATAAAAAATAAACATAAGCAAAAAAATAAAATTGAAATATAAGCGAAATTATAAGCAAACAGGCTCTAACATTGTTTGAAGAATATGCTTCTTAATACTAAGGAAAGATACAGAAAAAGAAACAATCGGATGCCCATTATGATTCCTTAGCATTCTCAGTAATGGTGAATAAAAAAATACTTTAGTACGCGCAAAAGGGATGACGAAAAAAGACTGGGATCTAATAGGTTGATGAGCGACCCGCACAAACTCGGAAACATAATATTGATGAGACAAATGCCAACATAAATTTTGTACGGGAAACATTCATCAAAGAACAATCTGCGGACGTGCAGCGAGGAGAGGTTTACAAATGTTAGACGTTCATTGTAAGGACCATAGGGAAATTAAACTTAAACAAGTATACAAAATAAGGACACCACCCTTCGAGCAGTATTCTAGTACGCTACGTACTAACCACGTGAATAGATGGATACAAGTTGAGATATTAGGGACCAACGAAAACAACGCTTTCGATGAAATGAATAGAACATGCAGATCAAATTTCAGACGAGGATCAATGATAACGTCAAGGTCCTTATATTGGTCTACATACAGCAACATAATACCGGAAAAGGTATAATGAAAATGAATAGGTATCCGTTGGTTAGTGAAGGACCTAGCAACACATTTAAGAATATTGAGGGAAAGAGAGCTAACAGCACAACAATCACTTAAAGTTTTCGTAAGAAGAAATAGTATGGTCGAGGATCGACCCTTGGGGAACACCAGATGCAGGATGAAATGCGGAAGAAACGCAGCCATTGAAGACCAAACGACAAGTACGGTTGACCATATAGGAGGACAGCCAGAAATGAAGGATTCCGGATATGCCGAAATTGCGCAGCTAATCTAACAACACAGTATAATCTACTTTGTCAAATGCCTTAGCAAAATCCGTGTAGATGACGTCAACTTGTTATACACCATCCAACAAACCAGCAACGAAGTAGACAATTTCTACCAAGTTGATGACGTGGAAAGGCCTTTAATAAATCCCCGTTGCTCCCTACAGAACAAATGGTTAATAGCGCCATAGATCCTGTTGTAACTGATTCGATCAAACGATTTCGGAAAACAGGAAAGAAAGGAAATAAGAGACAAGGTAACTGGATAATATGGTAATTGAAAATAGTTTCAACACTCCCCGATTTGAGGATTGGAAAAACGTTTGCAACTTTCCATACAAACAGGAAAACACCAGTGGCCAAGCTTAGATTGTTCAAAATAGAAAGAAGAACAATTAAATATGAAAATAAAGAAAATAAATTGATGCCAATAAGTGTATGAATATTCAAATCGAGCTGTGGCAATGTCTTCAAACTAGCAAATAATAAAAAAATCAATCGAAAATTCAAATACGTGAAATTTTATTTTTTATCAATAGAATCTCCATTTTTCTCAATTTTCAAATTATATCTTCAAACCAGATGATGAAGTTTTATTAAATTTTATCCTCGGATGTTAATACTACCCTTAAAACAAAAAAAAATCATTAAAAACTTACTGTTAAACCAATACTAATCAAAAAAGTGCACAACCAGAATCTTCATCTATTCTGTTATGTCCATGGGTTGATTCTGATGTCTTCATATTTTCTGTAAACTCATTAGCGATTAAAAACCAGCTTCAAATATTAAACTTTTTCACTCTTGAACAAGCATTAGATGGATTGGAGATGAACATTTAAGCTTCAGATCTACATTACGTCCCACTAATAATTTGTTAGAAATGTCCTCTATTCGACTCAAAGCTACCGAAGAAAGATCATATTAGGAGACTAGTAGCATCAAATCCTACAAATTGTTTGTGGATTGAAAAAGTATTTGTTTAAAAATTAGCATGTTTGCTAAATGCTAAACCAAATGCTTACTAGGTTTATTCAAACGATAAGAAGTTTTTTTTTATTGTCATCCAGTCCCCAAAGCCTTCTCCACTCCGATGAACCGTATGATTAATGCATAAAATCCCGTCTTATTTTCACAAACGCCATCACATGCATTCACTTCACATACTATCCCGGATGCATGCAAATACTGTTGGATACCTTCATTCTGCTGATAGTGCATGCTGTCATCACGTAACAATTCGATTCAGTTGAGTTGATTTAATGACATTATGCTGTAATTGAAATTCGATTTTCCTTTCCGAAGACTCCAAAGATCCTTCAGCAGTGTCTACGCGTATATTTTGTGTCTTATCCCACCTGAAAGTGCGGTAAGCCAACCATAAATATAATTTGCCAAATGTAATTGCATGATATGTGACTCATACCGTGTGCAGCAGGATATCTTATCATGCATCCTATATTAGTGCAATCTATTCTTGACTGATGAGTAAATGCATTACAGTAGGTACGGTTGCACGTATTAAATCTTCGATTCACAGTGTCTCATCGATCATGCATATGAAACCATTAGATAAAGGATATGCCTATCAATCCTTTTGATTGCTCCGGCTCCTTCCGATTACAGGCTCAACACCGATGTTTCTCGGGAAGCTTAACTTCGGTCGAAGCTCGTCACAGCATTCAGTCGCTTCGAATTCAAATTTATAATCAAACACTCTCGAAGGGAAATCAGGATAATTAAGCAGCTCGGATTTGTCAAAGATTGAATATGGAGTCGGATTAGTTTGGCTGCACGTAAAGACTGTGGAAGTGTGTGCCGTTACAAATGTAAGCCTTTAGATTTATTGAGTGTGTAGAGTGAGTAGCAGTCTATCGATAATTTATGGCAATTTCCAGCATCAATAGCCAATTATGAAGGAAATATAGTTAAAGATGATGTCTGTCGGCACAGTATGAACGAATGAAATATAGTGATGAAAAGTTGGCTCAAAGATTTTCGGTACAATGTTTCTATACGATATTGAGTGTTCTAATAATTTTGCTGCTAAACAACTAGGACGAAACTAGTGAATTATTATTTCTGACATCTGAGCAAGAAAACGTCTGAAAACGAGAATGTCTGTGATGTTTTAAGTTACGAATGAGACTAAAGACACTAATGTAACAACCCCACAAAAAATCTACCGCCCAGCTTTTATATCTATGCAAATTGTCTTGACTTTCCTAAACAAAAAGTCAATTTAAAAATTACCATATCAAATAAATTGCATTTAATTTTCCCATATTTTTTTCACGACATGTCCTCCCGTTGTCGTCGCCCCATCACATCTGGTTGTTGTTTGCCTAAATACGGGAGCCAATTTGAAGGAATTCCCAAATGAGTGGATGTCATTCCTCTTATCTTCGGAGTAGATTAAGATTCTTGAGGTTAAGAGAATTGATGAGGTTTTTCGAAAGGAGATTGATGACGGCATTAATGCAATTTGCCGTCGTCATTCATGGGTTCATTTAGCTTACATTGAAATGTTTTTGAGCGGCACGAACTAAGTGCTGAATATTTTATTTTCGTGCAAGACGTCGAGTTTGTCTAGATGATGCGAGTTTCGGAACGATGTCAAAGATATGAAGCGATGTTCTTTGAGCTCTGCAGCTTCAATGTTGCGCCTGAATAGATTTTCGAGATGATCCCAAGCACAAAGCCAATAAGCCTTTTCAATCAAATTACATCAATTGAATGCTATTTGCTGTAGCTAAATATAACGTATCATTTATCATTCAAATATTCACGTTTCTATTGAACAAACACACCAGATTTCCACACGTCGTTTCCCATTCAATAAACTAACGCCTGATTTACAGATGAAGTTATCCCACAATAGGGTATCATCGGCCTATTTTTAACCGTCTAATCACCAGAGCGAGCAACTCCTCGGATCCACTTGAAAGATACTTAATTGCCTGGAGCATCGTGCGTTGCCCAAAAGCTGTGGAAAAATCGTAAGAGCATGTGTGTGTCAATGGCCGGACATTAATTCTCTGTCAGTTTATCTATCATGAGGTCGTCGAAGAACTTCTTTGTGACCCCATTCGATATGTCTTCTTGGGCGGAAGATTAACACGACCGAAGACGACATCGTCAAATGAAGACGTTTTGTATCAATTTGATCGAGTAACAAAGCGATGACTATTTATCAATGACGGCCGAAAGGAATAAAATGTATGTTTAAATATTTATAAGGAATCGCTAGAGCAAGTTGATTTGTTGTTCGAATTGTTTCTTTGTTCAGACAACTTACGGAGGCTTGAAATCGTTGAGAGTACTTTTTATCTAATTAGGGCTATTGACATATTTCAGTATTGTTATTGAAAAGGACGATAAATTGGTGATATTGTTATGCAGTTATTTATTGAGTTAGGCTTTTGACCTGAATTGACGCTACGACATTCTAATGTACGACTACATAAAATTTTGGAGCATTGTGCTTAGAATCTTTTTTCCTTTGATAATACGGCGTTAATTTTATTTTGCCTGAAAAGCGCGTATTTGTGCAGCGTAAAATATTGCACTATCTTCGTCAAATGATAAACAAACAAATTCATGAATAAAGAAAAGGCAAGAAAAATGCAGCAGAAGATAATTATGTAATTTGTTTTAGATATAGAACGATTCAATGGAATTTTCTTGACGTATTTGGGCTAAACTCTTTGAATTTACTAAATTTCACCAGCAGCTTTGTTACGAAAATAAGGTAAACTAAAATAAGCAATGATCCTTGTGTTAGATAAGCATATAATTATTATTTTTTGGAAATTTCGAAAATATTCGCTTCTTGTTTTTCGCCTTGCGAGTATGAAAAGGTGTTCTTAAACCAGATTGAGCATGATGAATTGAAGACTCGTTGCAGCTATTAATAGCGAAATTGAGCTTATGGAAGTTGTAGGGTTTTTTTCTTATCGAAGGTTTGTAATTGTTTCAAAACAATGGCTAAAAATTCAATGCCGGTATCATGTGGCAAATGAAGTTTGTTAACTCAATTTATATAGCTTTAACTCTTTCAGTTGTATTTTCAGATTGTAGCTTTGTATAAAAAAAAAACTTAACAGAATGAAAAATTACTTCAATGCTTGTCATTAGTAAGTCCTGTGTGCTGGGAACAGTGCAAAAATATGAGAACACAGACAGGGCCGTCTTTAGGCATGAGCACACTGGGCAAGTGCCCAGGGCCCCGAGATCTATGGGGCCCCTTATTTCCAGATGACCAGCCGATATCAAACTATATTTACCTGACTATACATGATAATTATCTATCTGCTTTTACATTAGTCACATGAACTAGGGGCCTAACACTGGCAACTCTATCTGCTTATTAGTAGGTGATTTCCCTAAAATGTAGAAATTGCTTTGAAAAACTTTTTAAGCATGATGACAACCAACTGCAGTGGGGAATGCTCCTTCTCAAAATTGAAAAGAATAAAAAATGAATTAAGAAGTATAGTGCTTCAAGAAAGATTGACCAGTTTGTCGCTGATGTCCATAGAATGTGATGTGCTCAAAGAGATTGACTTTGAAGAAGTAATTAATGATTTTCCTTGCCTTAAATCTAGAAAAGTGCACTCAGAAAAATTTCACCACTTAACACTTTTTTTGAATCACTTTAAATAAAAAGTTGAAATCACTTTGAAATAAAAATCGAATCTTATTCGAATTCCACTTTATTATAAACATTTTATTTTCAAATCAAAATTTTTCATCAATGAATTAAAAAGAAAACGTATATGGCGCCAAATCATATTTGAACATTTTTGATTCAAAAATTTTCAAATATGATTTGGCTCCATATACGTTTCTTTTTAATTTAATGATGAAAAATTTTGATTTGAAAATAAAATTTTTATAATAAAGTGGAATTCGAATAAGATTCGCTTTTTATTTCAAAGTGATTTCAACTTTTGATTTAAATTTGATTCTATTTAATGACATTTTTCTGAGTGTACCCCTTGAATCAGCATAGACTTTTTAATTACTAGCCTGCGTATAATGGTTTAAGAATTACTTTTCCAGATTATAATTACCTATTGATTTAATATGACTTTGAATATGTATATATATGTATAAATAACTGATAAATATATCTAGAATTCTTCCCACCTGCTCTTGTTGATTTTTACCTTTTCCCTCTGTTTTAGGAGCCACATTTGTCTTAAAGTGCCCAGGGCCCCAAAATGAGCAAAGACGGCTCTGAACACAGAGTCTGTGGATCCGAAACCATCATCGAAACCATCGCTTATGTAGTCAAAAGAAAGGATAAGAAAGTCGGCTTTATTTAAAATGAAACAGATTTTTATTTCCAGCCCAGAAATAAATAACGAATTGAAAAGAAAGAAATTTTGTTTAAATCTCATATGTGGAAGCTTTTGTGCGATATGGCTTACAGAAGTCGCCCAGTAGTCAAAAATCACAAATTGCGACAAATTGAATGATCTGGTGCAAAACACATCACCATTGAAGCAATGTTTGGAAACGTGTAGTCTGGTTGGTTGACAAAGGGCTGGCAGGTTCTTTCTTGAAGAATCCCTGAAAATGATTTCAAAGTACACCAATTGATACTGCATTGCTTGAAAAATTCACCAAATAATTGTTCGGCATCTGGTAAATCGTATAAAGAATAATCTGTCTAAACTTTTAACTAACTATGCTACTACAACTCTGACGTTGAAAATGTTAATTTGCTCTTCACCAGCTTTAAAAGCCCGGCGGTGGAATAGGATTATTCAATTCATTTCTTCCTTTGTTTTCTGGAGCGTGTATTGCTTTATTCAAATTTTTCAACATTTTTTTCTGTTGGAACTAAATTTTTGCAGCCTACAATCAAACGTAGATAGAATCTTAACTACAAAATCAATTTTCAAAACCTCAACCTTCTCAATTTGTCTTTAACTACACTAAATGATGCACTATTACAAAATTTGTCATGTATTAAATACTTACTATAGTCTAACATTTTATATGGTTAGAGGGAATGCGATATTGTTTTTAAAACATACATAATACAGGTTCTAGTTGAATTACCCCAGTATCTAGCCATACTATCCACCCATACAATATGTACGGCCACTTTAGCAAATAAGAAAAGAATAATGTGAAAAGTGAAATTATTGTAGAAAAAAACCGGTCATATTCTAATAAATGCTCTAAAACTATAAAATGCTCAGCCTCAGTCAATGGGTATGTGCAAGTCAAGCATGATTATCGATTCTGTGACAGATATTATATTTTTTAGAAGAAGGTGTCACGTAGGGAATTTAACGAACTTTTGTGTAATGTAAGGTTTTTTTTAAGGCATTATTCTGGTCTAGAGGCTCGATTTTGAGGTGATTTTACGAACGCAATAAAAAAAAACCAGAAACATTTTTGGTATTTATTTTTTGATCAGTTTTTTTTTTAACATTTTAAAAGTATCAACCTGTATTCAAAAAATAAAAAAAAAATTGATGTAGATAGAGGCCGGCGATGTGAAGGCTAAAAAAAACTTGTCTCATGGTTGACATGATTCCAACCTTCCTGATGGTTTGAAACATACATATTTGGTGAATACCGTAAGAAAAAGAATGTAAAATTGGTCTGACCTAGGTGGTTTGAAAACTTTTTTTTCACAAAATGGCGTCCATGTAAAAAAACAGTCGTTTTTTGCCTCATTTCTTCAACCTTGGGAATTTTTTATAAGTAGTAGAAAAAAAAAATTTCTAAAATCTCTACGTCAGACCAAATTTAATAGTTCTAAGAGGGTTTGTGCAAAACTTCACGTAAATCGGTCCATTACAACGATAGATATCATGTCAACCGTATCGAAAAAAGTGGTTTTAAGAAAAACGCGTTTAAAACTTGGTGTCTCGTTTCGGGCAGTCTGAGTATGTTACATGTATGTTACACTTATATATGGTAAGTTATACTTCGATTTTTTTAATCAGAGATTCCCGCCTCATGCAATGTTCCTTCTTCAACTTCAAAAGCGAGATTTTCGGGAACTCTTTCAGCCATACGAGCAATTCGAACTCCTTTAGAAGCTGAGAAGTTTTGCGTTTGTTGGTTTAGTTGGTGTGTCACAATAATAATGGTTACTCTAAAATTAACTCGAATTTCCGAAAATCCCTTTAAAAATTTATTCTTAAAGGTCTAAACTTAGAAAATATGCAAACAAAAAAATCGATTTGATCAAATTTCTAGACCAGAATACCCCCTTAAATAAAACAAAACCGATTTCAGCTATGAACGAAATTTTTCTTTTAGGCTAAAGTACAATCAATTTCATTACTTATGAAACACAACACTATTTAAATGACCACCCAAGAAGCGCTTGCAATTGTGGATCCGCTGAGCCCCATTTTTCATGACTATTGCGCACAGTGTGGACGATATTCCATATTGGATATCAGCATATTTACAGTTTGCGGGTGGTTTACATAGACTAATGAGTTGACGTAGCTTCAAAGAAATAAATCTAATAGGCTCAAGTTGCACGATTGAGGCGGCCAGTTGATAGGACCATTTCTTGAAATGATTCGATTCTCAACTTTCGACTTCAATAAGTCGATTGTTTGGCCAGCTACTGTGTGACATGTAGCGCAATCTCGTTGAACCCACATGCCAACCAGGTTATTTTCTTCCTATTTACGTGAAAAATTACCGGCTAACATGTCGCTGTAGCGCTCACTATTGGACCGTGACTGGGTTGGCAAGATCATTAAAAAAAGTACATACCAATGACACCACCAGCATGAAAATCGCACAAAACTGTCAATTTTCGGAGATGTATTGCCATGTCGTGAATGGCTTCGGGATGCTTACTTGACCAAATTCAGCAATTTTACTTATTGTCGAATCCATTCAACCAAAAATTTACTTCGTCGCTTAGCATGACTTTGCGGTAAAAGTCAGAATCGATTTTTTTTGTGGTAAAAACAGAATTAAATACTGATAATAAATTTGAACTATTTCTAAACGTTGCTGAAGTGTATATATATTTACGAATAAAAATGTCGAACCTTCAACTGTTCAAACGTTAAAAAAATTTGACAGAAATGTTCTTGTATTACAAAAAACTTTCAGCAGAAAATTAAGGCGGCTCTAATGGAAAACCCAATATCTGCATCAAATGTTTGTTCTAAGTAATTTACTGGTAAAGAAGTGTTAAGTAAGTAAATATATTTGCAAGCCGCCGATATCAACACTAGTTTGGCCTACATCTACCTTTAAAAAAACCAACCAAAAGAAAAAGTAAACTACTTTTTCACTTTTATTTAAAAGTTTTAATTATTTTTGCGAAGTTAAATTTTTTATCCTATCATTGTTAAGATGCTATAAATAAAGATACTACTCTACACTTCTTTCGCATTTTCTAAATTAATTCCATAGAAACATTAATTTTTTATAATAAATATCAAGAAATAAGCAATAAATAAGAAGAAATGAATAATAAATTTCATTCTTCTTCCAGCCATAAAAATTATGCGCGAAAAGTATGTGCAGCTGGTCAATTCACTAAGAATTTAAATAAAAATTACTGAAAATTGTGACTGGTTGGTTTGGAATACCCCAATAGCCTCCAAAATCTATGCCCATATTTTTTCTTCCCCATTTTCACTCCCAAACAATAAAAACTGCCCCATTTCGGAGGAAATGCCCCAATCTGGCAACCCTGGCTTGACATGACTTTCCAAGCTGTGCCAATTGAAAAAGTGGATCCGTAAGCTTAAGATGAAATATATTTTATCCACTGTGTCCAATACCAGGCTCAGCGAGAGGGCGGGAAAGAAGACTACAAGGGTACTATGTTATGGTATGGTTGTTCATATCTGTGTTGTTCAGATCAGACACTGTTAATAAAGAAAAATGTAAAAACTCTGCAAGAGTCTCTTCTGCGTTGTATTGAGGATATAATGCTGTTTCTAAGAACAGAACAATAAGATACTTCATACAGTTCCATACACGCAATCATGGTCCGCGAAAAGTAATATTACTATTCTACCTTCGTCAGTAACAAATCCTGACTTAAATTACATACAAAACATCTGGAAAATTTTGGGATATCAAACCAAAAAATATAACGGAGTTAAAAATATTGGCGTGTGATCATCCGATCGTGAGTGCTGAAAATACTTTTACCATGAAAATATTTTTACTTTAACCATTTTCAACATGAAGCGAAATCTACATATTTCCACTGATTTTCATTGAAAATCAATCTTTTTAGTGATTTTTATGGGTTAAAATTGTCCTATTTCAAAATCTTTTGAATTATTTTGTACATTTAAAACATTTTTCAAATCTTTTCGTGTGTCACTCGTACGAAAATGCATGTGTCATTCATTTGAAAATCATTAAATTCAAGCGTTAACTACTAGATTTAAAGAAAATTCACTGTAAAATGAAATAATTAAAAGAACGACAAACTGTGCATTAGTTTCGCCTAAATAGTTGCTCACTTTGTTGCTGCAAAAACTTTTCTGTCAATTTAACATTTGATTTTCGAGTTTTCTAATTGCAACTAGGTTTAGGTTTTTTGTAACTAGGCTTTTACAATCTTAAATTCAAATCCCATCAATTCAATAGCCAAAACAAAATTAATGATTTGTTTCAGGATTTCTTCGGGCCAACACAAATTTATATTAGCAGACAAAAGTTTTTAAAATATGTCTCAATTTCACCTCAAATTTAATTCTCAGCAAAAGAAAGATTCGTTTTTTAAAAAAAAAACTCAACCAAATTTGTCACTTCGGAATAAAATTAGCGTTGTTCTTTAAAACAGTGTAACGGCCTTGTGTAAATCGAGCGGTCAAAAATATTTAATTAATTATTTACAAAATAGCTTATTAATCTATTAAATGCAGCAAGATATTATTTCAATTAATTTTCGCAAATATATGGGAGTTTTATTAAGGGGTTACCCCCACTTGTAGCGCAATATAATAGGTCAATTTCCTGAATTTTTTTTGACAAAACTACGAAATGTTTTTAAACGACTGTTATATTTTCTTAAAGTACATACTTTGAACACCTTTCAGTAATTTTTTTATTGAAAAATATTACATGATTTAATTACAAATGGCCGTCAAAACAATGGAATTATAATTTTCACCTTTTGCGGTGACCAAAATTGTGTCGAACTGGATCATCTGAAACAAAAACTAGCGATGAACTTAGTTAAATAACAGTATAAACTAGTGTTTGATCGAAGGATTTAAAACAATATCCATTTTTCACAAAATGGCGGACAGTCAAAGTTAATATTTCGATTTTCACTTAAAAAAATGGTCGTCTTTTGGCTATAAAACGGCCATTTTTTATTTTAAAAAAAATTCGAACGATCAAACACTACATTTTTATGTATTAAATAAGCCTGCTAAGTTTCAAAAAGATCGGTTCAGTAGTTTTCGAGTAATTTTGGTCACCGACTTCAAAGATGTCATTTCGAGAAAAACGCGTTTATAAGTATAAGTAACGGTTGTATACGGAACAGTTTCTTCTCTTTCAATGCTCATATCTCGGTTAATTATGTTTGGATCGACTTGAAATTTGAAGGACGTATTCTCAGATAGTTATACTCAAAAAAAATGCAACAAAAAAAAAACGAAAAACTTAAAAGTTACAAGTGGGGGTAACCCCTTAAAAGAGACGACCCCTTACAGCCTATGGGATTTCTTTTCTATCATTCTGCAAATATAATAATGACAACGCGATAGAAATGATGCATTAATGAAATGCCGGCCAAGCATAAACTCCCGCTTGAGGGCTAATCAATTTATCAAACCGACTCCGAAGAACTTTCCGCCCTGCTGGCCAATACATCATCCTTCATCAATGATTTAATTCGTCTTCAGAAATACACCAGACAAAACACTCTTCGGCAATTAGCTTATTGCGATTTTTCTAGTTGGTTTGGTTTTTAACTCAAGGGTGAACATTGATACCTTAATTCAGAGTGAGCGTACCTTTAGGGCTAAATGACATTTCCATTTTTTCTTCTTTCGGATATAAACTTCTCTTACACTGTTTTGGAGTTCTCAGAAGGGGAGAAACTGAATCGTGAAGGAAACGGACTGTACCGTTGCTGTATCGATTGAAATTGCTGCTCGATTGAAATCGATAGAAAGATGTGAATTGATGAACATGCCAGATATTTTGCTGAGCCACTTAGTGATTAAATAAGGGATGATTTTCTTGCGAAACAAAATTCGCATGCATTCTATTGTTTCACGATTTGAATGTCTTTCGTTGTTAAGAAAAGCATTACGTGAATTACACTCTTAAGCCTCAATGCTTTTCTCTTACTACCTACACAAAACCACAGACAATCCGAAGGTAAATTTACTCAATTGAATTTGACTTGAGTATCATTCCGACAATACACCTTTCTTACTCCATCGTCCTCTCAAATCATCAGCATAGAAATGCAAAGACGAAATCTAAATCTTAAGTCGTCCCGAAATAATCTAATCGAAAATCCTTGTACTTAATAGCTTCCATCCAATCTAGAGCGAAGTTTCATTATGCCAACTAATGTGTTTCGACATGTGTGTGTGTTTGGTCGTTCCACGACTGCTAAGTTTCGTTGCGGTGCCTAAGTGTTGTTTATTATTTAGACGTAGTCAAAGTTCTTCGCTAGAATTCGAAATAGTCCTTTTGAAAGTCCCGGTTCGTTTCATTCATTCTAGCAAATTAATTAAAATATCTTCGAGTGAAAACATCTGAGAACAAGAATCTGGCAAAGATACATCGGATACTAGCTGCAAAGTATGTAGTTTTCGGACGAGGTGCGATTTGAGTACGACTTAAGTTATTCAAATTCGAAAGCATTAGAGAGGGTATAGTGGATCATGTGAAGTTTGGCTTTCAAAAGGCGTTACGGTCATGATTACGGGTACATAGAAACTATTTAGTTCAAATCGCTCATGAGAGCTAATGAAACACTAAATGAATACTTAATGGGAGAGGAGACGTGCGAGAAAAAATAATTTCTTTTAGTTTACTAATGTACATTTCCATGGTCACAATCAATCTCAAAGAAATTTTAATACTGTATAAAAAAAACATGATAAATCAATTAATATAATATTGATTTACTTTATCATATTTCAATAATTCCAACTTCAGAAAAGTTTAAAAGATTCTATCATGAAAAACGATAACCGAAAGATGAAAATGATCCACGATATGATTTCCAATGGTGATGGCATCAAAATATATCACTGGTGAGCAAGGACGTAGACGCAAAAAAAATATCTGATTTTGATGGCCGAGTATTGAGTAATATTTAAATTAGTTAACTACTACGTGGGTTGATCAATAAGTAATGATAATCAACATAAACCAAGGTGATTAATCTTAAAAGCAATATTTATTTTTCAGCATAGTCTCTTAACAAGCTAATACATTTAGCCCATATATTTACCAAACCCAGGATACCCTTCGAAAAACTTTATTATTTGTCTTGACTCTCCCAAAATGCCTCAAAAGCGGCCATCACTTCGCTATCATCTTCAAATTTCTTATCCCGAATATGTTTCTTGAGCCGAGGAAAGATGTAAAAGTTCGAATCCTGTTTTTTAAACTGCAGCCATCGAAACTGCAGCCTTGTGAGCCGGTGCGTTATCTTGATAAAACAGAATTCCAGCTCGCAGATTGCCGCGTCTTTTTCCTTTTATTGCCTCTCGCAATCTTCTTTTTTGGTCTGCGTGGCTTCCTTTTCCAAATATTCCACTATGATAATTCCTTCAGCGTCCCAAAAAAACTCATGCACCACCTTCCCCGCCGAGCTCGATTCTTTGAATTCCTTCGGCGATGGTGAAGAGAGTTGCTTCCACGTCATGGATTGCTCTGGATCAAAATGGTAGACTCAAATCTCATCCATAATCACGAAACGTGACAAAAAAATTCCCTGATCTGCCTGGAACTTTTCGAGATTCACTCTCGAAATATCGACTCGTTTCTTCTTTTGCCAGTCAGTTAATATTCTTGGCCCCAAACGCGCAGAGACCTTCTTCATATGTAATTCGTGGGTAACGATTCTTTGAACACTTCTATTCAAGATCCCTGTGACCTCAGCTACTTGCCTGATGGTCACTCTTCGATCTACCAACATGACATCTTTGATTTTTTTTACATTGTCTTCAGTGAGGGACGTGGTTGGACGTCTCTCGCTGTGTTGATCTTCATTGGATGTTCTTCCCAGCTTAAATTCTTTGCGACTGTGGAATATGGAGGAACAGAGTTCCCTTATGTTTCCACCATGCCGCCGTGTATGTCTCTGTTAGATAATTTTTGCAAACAATATCGTTTTTCTTTATTTTGATATTCTCTCTTTGACTGTTTGTATTCAAATGAATGTACCTCCCTGGAATCATGGCCTACTTATTTGTTTTTTTTTTTTGCTGATCTAGTGAGTATATGTGGTAGAAAATATTTTTTTTTTTTTTATTTAATCCGAACTAGAAATAACCGATTATCATTTCTTATTGGTCAACCCTCGTATATTTATGTAATGTTAGCTTTGAATCTGTAGTAATAGCTTGACAGATAGTATTCGATATTTACTTACAATTTCTTACTTTGATGGCTTTGATAGCAAGGCCATTGGTGGTTTGTACATGGGTTTAGAGTTGAAAGAATGCTTGCGTGGGTTTAAATGTTTGCGATTATTTGAAGATAAACGCTGGCAGTTTAAGGGCTTGATTAACCAAGTTCAAGATACGAACGTTGGATCTAATCAGAGGATTTGACTCAGGCGAGCGAAGAGAGCACACCTTTATTCAATGAGTAACCAAATACCAAAGACAAGCTTTATGAGGAAAGAGCAGTGTTGGGCATATGTTTGTATTCGAAGAACCAGCTACTTACACCAGCTTTCAAGAATCGAAAGAATGACCTTAATCTTCGATGATAATGAAAAACTGTCATAAAATAGACATTTGAAAGCAAGAAGAGGAGGCAAACAATTCTCAAAAACAGAAAGAGAAGAGGACCCAGAGCAGAACCTTGCGGAATACTGACTCTGGACTCAACAGGATGGGCTATACGCGAATCATATCGAACATAACAAGATGCATGCTGAGTAACCATGTCCATGCAATTTGGAAAGTAGGAGGTTGTTTTCGCTATGATCAAAAGCCATAGAGACGTCCGTATTTACAATGTGAACCTCGAATTCAGTCTCCGGATTTGTAGTAATAAAATTTATGAATTTCTTTTTTGTTGATTTTCAATGATCTGGGAGGAGATCGTGCAGTTCCTTAAGAATAAGATTCCCGTATTTATTCATGATTATATAATCCAGATATTCTTCAAGTGTTTTGAAAAAGTATACAAGGATCGATATTTGATGAAAATTAATTGCCAAGGTTACATCTTCTGATTTAGGAATAAGAGATAACATCTTTAAATTGGGAAATGATTCGAGTTTCGAAAAGACTATTATTAAAAATGAAGTCCCCCGATGACGTCGCTTGAAGATAATTTAAGTTTGCCTACTACACACTTTGAACCAGAAGAGAGCAAACTTGTGAGACTATAAAGGCCGCCAGTAGATGAAAGACTTGGCGAGGTTTTGTGGAAAGTGATGTTGCTATTGTAAGCTCTTTTTTGAATGGCCAAGGTAAGGTAATCAAGGTAAGTTGGTGGAGGAGATACCTGAACGATTTTATTTTTGTGCATTTTTTAACAAAGGCTTGGTGGAACATTAACGATGGACTTACAATAGAAGAAATCGGAAAACATGATACCGAAAATCTATCCAAGAAATAAGAAAATAAGTAATTAAAGAATGATATAGGAAACTAACCTGCATATCCATTTATAGCCAATAAAATGTTATTAATGGTTCGCTGTTGTCTAACATGGAACCATAAATTTTTTAGGCTCCCAGCGCGTATTCTTTCTGTGTTTGGTATACGAGTGGGTGTCTCAATCTGATATAATTTATGTAAAAACGTTTGCTGCATCTACGAAATTTCGTGTGGAGACGCCAAATATTATATATTTTTTATATTATCGTAAGTCTCAGTGTATGTCAAGACAGATAGGATATTATTTCGGCATGCATAGTTATGCTTTTGATAGGTAATGGGTATAAATTTAAACAGAATATATTCAAAATACGGGAAAACCGTCCATACAAGTATCAGATGTGAATGAATTTTGTAACAATGCAACTCCATTTGATGGTGCTTAGAAATCAATTAAGTTCAGATTAAGGAAATGGTACGGCGTCTCTTTCAATCGTGCGTTCACATCGTTTACTGTGCCGAAAGACGGGTCTTCACCGATGGTTGGAGGAAAATGAAATGGTGGTGAAAAAACAACAACTAACGATAAAAGTAACTGAAGGTGACGTCAGCAGAGAACCAAGGTCCGTAGAGTTGCAACAACAGTGAAAACAAAAAGTAAAATATGAAGCTAGTTTTTTTATATCATTGTCATTGATTGCTTTTAGGTGTTTGAAATAATATTTTCCGTTCAGTGTTAGGATTTAAAAATTACGGTCATAGTCTTTATAGCGTATGGAGCATTTAAACAAGCTTTTTGTATTTTTTTTTACTACATATAGTTGATATCGAGGTGAATTTCGAGTCACCACACAGGCCTCGTTTTTGGAAATGCCACATCAGCTTTTGTTTTCATGCACATGGAGACTGCAAAGCTCCTCTGAAAATATTGCCTAAAATATATATATATATATATATATATATATATATATATATATTTATATATATCAATGCTGGCTAAAAAAAAATTTATCAAAAATGTTACCTAGGGTAATGACTTTAAAAAATAATATCTTAAACAAGACAGTATATTTATCCACAGTATCCTTTTTTCAGTATCCAAAAATACATGCGTTTTCGTCGAAACCCACTACATTGGAAATATTGCAAAAACTTAAGCAACCTGCTGGTTTCGTCTTTATTTAATAATTATAATTTATTTTTGTGTATTACTTTAAGAAATTAAGCATTTAAGCTTTCTCAGTAAAATTTGACCATCACATTTTTGCCAAAAATTTTAATAGCTATCAGCCAATTATCACAGTCTAGACTTCAGCTTATTAATTTCTTAGATTTAAAAATTGGCTTTGTTTGAAAGTGTGAATTAAGGTTTTAAGTTGTTTTACATTGAAATGCAGAAATAGCCAACCCCGAAATTTTATATTTTTACATTTTATTTTAAGTTTTTCCACTTACTTCGAATTTGTATTTAGTAAGTCTAATTTGTTGGTTTGCTAGTAATTAACAGCACCGTTAAATAGCTCGTACAATGTGAGCACATTTATACTGACGCCCAAAACTTTATTTAGCCGTCAAATGACAAGTAAACATTTGCCATTTTGTTTAACTGGCATGATTTTGACATAAAACTAACTTACCCATTGACCTAGTTTATGCGAGATCCTAATTTAATCCCGATTTGGGATTATACCAGTCAGATCGTCGTATAAACGGTCAAATTCGAATTTCAGCTTAAAGCCGAACATTTGGGTTTGCGCCCGATTACTATGAGTGAGGTTGCCTATTAAATGTGTGACTTTTGATAAACGCTGTTCACTTGGTCTGTTATCAATTATCCTTTTTGTGAAATTCATTCTTGATTTGAAACAAAGCCTCAGTAAAAACAAAAACGAGCTAATAAAATGTTCAGCTATCACTAAATGTCTCTCCATATTCATTCTTGCCTTCTTCGTAGGTTAACTGAAATGTTCAACGTAACCTAAACCTCCTATCTTGCCACGTTTATACAGTACAGTTTCTATTTGTATGTAAGCTCTTCCGCAAAACAAGTTTCTATGGATATACGCAATTCGAATTTCGGAAAATCCAAATTCCAATTTTGCCCGTTTATACGACGCGATATTTGGGATAACCCCGAATTGGGCTTAAATTGGGATCTCGCATAAACTAAGCCATTGTTATAAAATTTGACCGAAAAAAAAATGTGTTTGCTAATTTTGACGTATGACTGATTTGGTTGCTTTTTTGATTGATAAAAATAATGGCAAACAAAATCACATTGACGATTACTTAAAAGAATATTTTGCGTATTTTCGGGATTTCGTTTTAGTCATTTCTTCCGAAAAATGCGTCAAGCTATTTATATTGCTTCAAATCTTTGCAAATAGATGCTGCTGGAAAGAGTTTTGCTGAATATATATTTTTCCCTTACTCGCCGCCATGTATCTTAAGTACAAAAAAACCATCCGCTTCTTGTAGTTTTTCACAAAAGTTTATATCCAATAGCTACAATATTTTTTTTCGCGATTCCTCAAAAGACGACCAGAACATAATTCTTGTGTACGCTTCTGCACCGATTCAATCCTTTTTTATTTGAAATATGTCCGTATATGAAATCCATGTAACTCATATAACTCAAATATTACCATCTGTGCACTAATCGTTTGCCCAAACATGAAGCTACTGATTCGCAAATCAATCGGAACCTTTTCATTTAAATTAATTTACCACAATAGAAATTTAAAATTTCTAACCCCAGTGCTTGCTCGAGTGAGCACAATTGTACCAGAGGCGAACTAATTCCTATCAATTTAAGAAAGTAGGATATTAGATCCGATTAAAATTTAACTCTTGTAATAGGACTATTTGATTTTATGCAAGGGTTGAGATGAGTGAAAGATTAACGGTGTGTTCACATATTGCGAAATTCATTTAGAAACCTGTTCTGGATTAGTAATAAAGTTGAATGGTGCTGCGTTCATCGCCTATGATTAGGTTTGGCCAAGCAAATTTTGAATGATTGTTCTTTGTTTCTTCAAAACGATGTCAGCATTTTTACCTCGGAAATACTTAAAGCAGTATAGTGTAAACCTACCCTTACAGTTATCCATCGAAAACTCCGCGACAAAGTTGCATTTCAACTGTCAATGGCACTTTTCAATTTTTCCACTTCGATAGTTGTGACATTTGGAATTTCACTCTTCGTCCTGGAAGGACTTTTTTTCGCTTTGGACTTTGAACAAACACTGCAATGGGGTAAAGTGGTAAAGTGTTTTCACGAATTCAATTATTAAAGATAGGATTTCGTTCACTTGACAAAACGACTCGCATATGGACACTTGAAAATAATGCAAAGTGCTTTAAACGAAGTTGACATTGTCATTGTCGTGGCATATGCGATGAAAGCCATTACGAAATCCTGAATCCAGGGGTTAGATTGTAAGGTGTTCGTACCACATTACGAAATGACGGTATGTTCTTTTTTAACAAGTTGATTCACACGTGGTTTGAAGGTTTTAACCAGATCGAATGACACAAGGGCTGACAGTTGAGAGAAAAAAAAGGAAGGACATCGCCCTGCCGACAGCAATTAAAGCTGGTTGCGTTGTCAATTCCGAATCACATCACGATTTGACAGTCACTTAGTCCTATTTGTTTGACCGCATTCTATACGGGTTGCACGGACGGGCCAACCGCCCGACCATTATTATGAGATGGTGTAAGCTGATACTTCTTTTGTTAGTCGATAGGCTGTATTGAAAGCCGCACGAAATAATGCTTTATTAATGTCGGCTATGATTCGAAAAATATTGAAGCTTCACTGTGTTCGGAAGAATTGTATCATTTTTGTGAAATGTAATTGGTTTTTGATTACACGCACTGTAAGGTTAGGACATGTTTTCAATTATTGGGGCAATATTATGAGGTACGCTGAAAGCTGATACATGGTTAACTCAAATGACACTTGTAGTTGCTGGGTCTGGATACGAAACAGCAGAAAATAAGGAACGAATTCAGGAAAATTGCTCAGTAATGATATTAATATCAGTATCAAGTGTTATTAGTTTGAAGAACATCACGTATTTTGAAACTTTTTTTCTGATAAAAACTTAAGTTCAAACAATTCAAATACTAAAGTTTCCATTGTTTACCAATATTGATAATGAACTCTTTTAAGATTTTGATAATGAACTCTTCATATTTATTTTGCTAAAGCTAATGCTGATGATTTAAAAAAATCCAACAGATTTAAGTTTATAAGCTTAAGATCTTGCTTGAGCTTATAAAGCTCAAAAGTGTGATTTCTTTATTTATTTTATTATGCTTATTATATTGCTTTACAGTTCTCTCGTCTCGACAAAAAATGCATAAAAGCAGTATAGAACGATAAATATACAAATCAAAGTCAAAAACAGGTAGCAAGTTTAAAATAAGTGTCAGTACAGCACCAAAAAGGCTTCCTTAGTAAGCTGTATAAATCCTACTTTGCATAAAATAGCCAATTAGAAAAATAAAAAATTAAAATAGACAATTGAAAAAAGTTTTACTGAGGAGTAACGAATCTTTTCCACAAAAAAATACAGCTGAATATGTATTATCTACACTCTAAAAAGTGGGTCTAAAATTAATACTTTGATAGTACGATATATATTCATTTTTTCGTTTAAAATAACGAATCACAAATTTTTTTACACATGCGATATGCATTTTTTTGCTTTTACGTCATATCAGCTGAATAATACACAGCTTTTTGTAAATTGAAGCAAAAGAGCTTGCTATTCACCTTTGCGCCAAAGCCATAAAATTGTATCATATTTTAGGGTTAAATTAGACGATTTGGTCGTAAAAAAATATTTTTTTTACGAACTTCTGTAAATTTACATCTTTAATAGTAGGAAACCAGTTTTCTACTATTATAAGGGTAAAATTCAACCAACATTTTTTTGAGTGTACGAATTGACGAAAAAAATCAAGTATCGAAATAATAATTTCAAGAAGTGTTGTTATTTAATATGAGAATTCAATATCTCAGAGGAAAAACATAAGGTGAGCATTTTTTATACGCTCAAGCGAAACATATTAATCTGAGTTAGCAGCATTTTGTCACGTTTATGCTCAAACGATTTTATTTATTTTGTATTAATGGTATTTGCGATTTTCCGATTTTAAAAATTCACCAGGAACGTAAATTCATTTTCTTTAAAAATCCAATCTAGCTAGCTAAAATATTCCTCTATTTTAATGTCAAACTGTCAACTGTTTTTTTTTTTGTACTGATATAGATATGCAGGTTAGCTAATTTAGCGAATTTTTTGGCTTTGACTTTAAGTGAGACTTTATAATATTTAATTTGATTAAGTTGTTTTTGCGATAGACATTTTTTTAGAAGCAACATTTTTTTTAATTTGTTTGTGGAAGAAAATTTGGTAAAACTCGACTTGATGAATCCTAGCCGCGAAATTTTACAACCAAAGGGCAAATATGTGGTAGCAAAGGTGAAAAATCAATGAAACATACACAAAAATAAACAAGAAGACAACACATTTAAGAAAAACAAACAAACAAAAAACACCCTCAAAAACACAACGACAAAAACACAAACATACTAGCCATATATCTATCGGCAAAATCATCTAACGGGTGCATCAAGTCAAGCTTAGAAATCGTAAATTCACCTTTCAAATGGTTAAAATCACATAAATGTAACTAAGTTGCTTTTATAAATTAATAAAATTATAAAAAAAATAAGTAAATGAAAATTTAATAAATTAATAAAATTCCAATTAAATAATTAAAAATTAGTAAAAAATAAATTATAATAAATTTACTTATATATAATATATATTGAGGATTAACTACCACTACTTCCCCCCTTGAAGTTTTTTATAAAAAAACAGCTTCAATAGAGATCTATATAATTTTTGCTTTGATTTGGGACCACGTTGGGCGCGAAAAATATTTTAATGTTTCTGCCCAGGTCTAAAGCATTTTTCATTATTTTCAATGACGTTTGAATTGACTATGAATTTCTGGTTCTCATTGTGCAATTTGGCACCTAATTTTTACACGGTAAACCAAATCAAAACCTCAATTGTTTGATTTGTGCCATGTAAACGACATGTGTGCTGTAGTGATTCAGCATATGCAATCTTAAAAAACATACCTGAATTTCTACTTTGAAAAGCTTATAAAACGCTGAAAATTAGAGCATAGTATACATTGCAACTATGTCAAGACATGTTCAATGATTTTGCTGGCTATCGGCGTCGTGTGACTTATTGTTAAGCAGAAGCTGAGCTCAAAATGAAATCAAAATGTGCCTGAGCATCAATTAAAGAAAAAACAAGTCTGAAAATGCACTAAACTTACGATTGCAGCAAAATTATTTTCTTAAATCTCTTGATCCCAGCAGCAATAAGCAAAATTCACATCATTGGTAAATCTTGACACTCAGCAGACCTGGTAGACTTTTGGTTCCAAAATTAGGATATAATTGCCAACTCTTCTGATTTTCGCTATTTATAGACTAAAAATATAGCGATCAAATTTTTATGTAATAAACACCTTAAAAAGAAATAATACGACAAAAGATTCAATTTCTTTACTTCAGAAAATTACGCGGGTGATAACCTCAAAAATATTCCTGCCTTTGTAACTTCCAATGCAAACTTCCAACTAGGTTGACCTCACCATGAAGGAAGCCTAATAAACTAGCAAAACTAGCAAATAGTTGCAATCACCAAGCATTTCATACATGTTTTTACTAAGCTATGCAGTCGACTATGTTTATTTTCCCCAGTAAAAAGTAGATAACTTCTTTATACATGATTTACTTTCAGACTGCACAGGCCAATAAAATGAAAGTGGATGGACAGATAAAGATTTTTTAGCTTTCATGCAACATTTCGCATTCTCTGAAGACTCATCAATGCTTTTTTGCTAGATAATAGTTCTACTCACTTTAGCATCCAATCCTCGAATTAAGTACTAGATGATAAAATGGGTATATTACCTTTTGTTCTGCGTCACTTCATGAATTACAGCATATTGGTGTTTTAGCTGACCGTAGCTACACCAGACGGGTAGATACAAAATATTTCTAAAAATTCATCAATTATCTACGGCAAAGTATTTGCTTTCACACTTTTAAATTCGGTTTTCACACTTATCAAAGAAAACAGTGCAGAAATTATTCACCATTTAAATGTGTATCATGAGTAATGTCGTATGGAAATGAAAAGCAACCCAATATTTAAGATGAAGGTAAAACATCAAATGGCGCCTCTGCAGAATGGTTCGTGACGGACGCTACTTATTGCAACGATCAAGTGCAACCTAAAATCAAGACTGGCCTATTTAGTGGCTCAGAGCACATGCGGAGAAAACTTGGTGATAGTGGTCAGCATGGCAACTATTACAGTGGTCAATCATGGACCATTGTTTAGAGGAACCAAAACAATGTAATGTCGTTGTTAGCATCTACAAACTGCTTTTTAAAGCTAGAGTTTGAGAAGCGCAACTTTGTTGTTCATGTCTTTGATGGTTTATTTTACTGATTTATTGAATTGAATATACACTTCTTTAAAAACTAATTTTGATGAGTGATACGGGCTGTATTTTGAACTAACAATGTATGAGAAAGAACCAGAAAAAAAGAATTTGGAAAAAATAAATATCCTGTTTCAAAGATTACCCATTAAATAATATACTATTGCTGATATGTTTCTTCTAGAATCATACTTTTAAAATCAAACTTCTTCTAGAATCCAAAATATTTTTCAGATTATCCAGATTTAATACTGAAAACTTTTCTTTTCAGATCTTTCTTCATGATGAAGAACAAAATTTTCAAAGAACCTTCATTTTACTTTCATGATCACATCACCACTTACAATTTTTCGGCAAGAACTTAAGACTATCTAAGTTAGTTTTTTTCATTTAGTCAAACATAATTGAATTATGCACTCTTTTAACAATTTGTTTATTAAAGGTCCAGGGGCGTTTTACCTTAAATTACGAACTGCTTTCAAAAATATGTCCTCTTATGCATATGATAAGTAAAGTAATACAATCTAACAACAACTCTCGGACGGGTCTGGAGGTTGAAGCTGGTAGAGAGCTTCCCCTGCTTTAAATCAGGTACCTAATCAGAACTAGGAGAACTCAAAGCTCAGTGCAGGGTATCTCGTCCGAGCCTGGACTTGAACCAAGCACACACAAGAAGCCAGTACACTACCCACTAGGCTACCAAATGATAAGAAAAATTATAGTTCTTAATGGTAAAATTTGGTCCTGTTAAGGGTTTCTTCAAGTCTTGTATTTCACATCATTTCACCGGGATAAAAACTTTTTGACGTATGTATGATAATTATGCACTATGATTGAATTAAAGTGTAAATTAGTAAACAAATAAAGATAAAATTTGGTAGATCTTTGCTACAATCCGTGAAACTCATGTTAAAATATTTCTATCTGATAGGCTCGCCTTGGTTGCGGCTAATAGTCAAGTCCTTTATCATTTATTTTTTATTTTATTCCAAACAAAAATTAATAATATGCTTACAAGAAACTTCAACCAGCATATTCTCTTGATGAAATGCTCATCTAAATCACTCACTTCTACATACTGACAAGAGCGCACATTATAATTGAATGCAAATTATCATAACTTTCACAAAATCAATATTCTGAAACTTTTCACAATTTTCTTGTCCCATTTTCAAGTAAACTAAATTTTTCTGAAAGTTTCACAGCGTACCGTCTGATTTATTGCATTTTTAAGTGACAAAAACTTTTCCGAAAACTCTTTCTCTTTTTTTCCAGTATCCTGAAGCTACATTGCAACACGTTCGTTACAGCATGATAAACAGCTTTTTAACGTATGCAAATCCACTCGAAAGTTTTTGTCAAGAAATTGTGAATTAAAGTTCTGAATATGCAATTATTTATCCATGGCCGAAACGTGAATATGGACGACTCGACCCTCATCTCTAGATAAACTCAGGATGAATTGATGGCTAGATATTAAGTGCATGCATAGTTAAAAAGGTTCGTATGTGAGCATAAAAGCAACCTTAATTGAATTTTAAATTATTTTATGTCGCTCGCATGTTTATCGGAGCGGACGCTGGACAATAGGTGGCCAAATCGCCACATTAGGTGAGAACAATAGCGCTTCGGGTGAGAATTAATAGCGTAAATTATTCAAAGGATTAGATGCCAAAGGACCGAAAGTGAGGACGGAGTGACCACTGTAGTGATAGCGAAGGAAAGTGTTATCGTTTAGAGCTACAATTTCTCTGGAGAAAATAAATTAAAAATATTATGAACATTTCGTATGAAAGTTTGGTTCGCTGGTATGTAAACACAAAGTTTCACTGTCTTATATTTTATAAGCATATGCTTTCATCAATTTCTACTCAGTAACGGCCACACTGCTCAAATTCTCATGGTACTCAGTATTTTGGCAGAGGATAATCACCTCATTACACTGATTCTTGCAGTGGATATAGACGTGTGTAACCATCAGATTTTCTGACAATGATGCTGACCTGGGGTTCCCCAGACGACTGCCCTCTTTCTTTCAACATAATTAAAACAATTAATAACCGAATTTAAGAGACACACAACGATACCGAGAAAGATTTGGATGTTCTAGTCCCTGACACAAAGATGAATCGATCCTAGGAAATCGCATAATAACGAGATTCGATACGGTCTCGGATCGTCATCGTCACCAGGGTCGAATGATTGTCATTCGTTTCGTTAGTATGGACACAATGCGTGGGGGATAACGAACAATGTCAAATAATTGGACACATGAGTGGTCATTTGGTCCTCATTTCATTAAAGTAAAAGGCAGACAGTCAGTAGCTTTATGCGTAAACACATACAAATACCTTTGTATGCACGTCACACTGACCTCCAACCCTCTGCGATATTGTTCTATGTTGGGTGTGCTGAGTACATGCATGTATTGCCAGGAGATGAATCGTTTCAAGCCAGGACAACAATTGGCATAGGATTAATCACGACGGCAGCGGTAAAATGTTTTCGCTTTATGGAAAAGATAAGCCAGAAATGTACTCGAGTGCGATAAGGAGCCACTTTTCTAGTTCCATTAAATGAAAAGATGACAAGCGGTAGTTAGGGGTTTTGAGGGTTTTAAGGACTGTTAGTTTTTGATGATCCGGAAATAAATGATAAAGGTTTTGATGCATTGGCTGATGACAGAAGTCGGTTGGTTCCTCAAGATAAAGTTCGTTTTTGCAAGTTTTGTTGATTCGGCTGCAATAATTGTTTACTCAATTCGATCGAATTTAAATTAACGATGAGATGATTGATTTATGCAATAAATTTGTTTTTGTGGTTTGGATAAGAAGCATGTTTGCTTACGGATATTTCTATACGAATGTATAGTATTATACCAATTAAATAACGACACGCTCTACTACCACCAATTTTATGGTGTTCACTAATTTTGTCGCTTCTGCCTTCGATTATCAACATCAAGTGATGTTATTTATACGGACTTTTTGAAGGTTTGATTCTATGAACCATAGCTTGTTGCTCAATAGCCTTAATGGGCATGGTATTTTCGGTCAACTCCTCTCGTGATATGCCCCCTATCTTCATAGTCGTCCTTTGTTGGTGCCACCAAATGGTTCCTTTTCTTCTCCTATAAGCCCCACATCCGGAGTTACTCAAGGATCTATCTTAGGTCCTTTACTTTTGATCGTGTTCATCAATGACCTTCTTTCTGTTAACAACTCCTCCTGTCTTATATATGCGGATAACTGAAAATTTTATAAGGCAATCAAGTCTGCAGACGATTATCACCAGTTGCGAACTTATTTGTTTGCCCCTAGTAACTGGTGCCAAAACAGCTTCGTACCACTAAACATTTAGAAGTGTCACAGATGTCTTTCTCATATAAAAACTGTTCCAGATGTGCTCTCTTATTCTTTGTCTGGTGTTTCTCTGTAAGTTGTTCTGCATTTTAAAGACCTTTGCGTGGTGTATGATTTAAAATCCTTAGTGCATAATATTCTGGAGTATGTTTACCAAATCTTTTCTCTTCGCTAACTATATTTACCTGACGCCGTTGAATCAGTTCAGCGTATATTCACTTGCTCGTTGTTTTTCAATTCAGTATCTTCTATTATCCCTTCTCTTCTCGTCTGTCCATTCTTTAGTTGTACTTGTTGGAACCGCGTAAATTGTTTCTCGGTGACTGTTTTCTTTTCAAACTTTGCCAAGGTTTTTTGGGTTTGATCTTGGTTCACAGATAGACAGACGTGAATTAAGACGCCCTAGTCGAACATCGGAAGTTTTTTATGTTCCGTTTGCAAGTACGGAAGTTTATTTTCATTCACTTTTGTTGCGTCTTCCTAGAAGGCACAATACTGGTCCTCTCCCGCAATCATTTTTAGAATTAAAAAAGTGTTACAAATGTTATCTTGAGCTGCAATTTAAACTTAGTTTTAGTTTGTTTTCGTTAGTTTTAAATTACTTAATTCTTGCTTATATTTTTTTTATTATGTTCCATTTTCATTCTTGGCGCTATAATTGGGAAAATCTATAGGGCAATGGATCATGAATAAATCAATTAATAAAAAGAACTGGTGACCCTGTTTGTATCTCTTATTATCGCTCATTTGAAAGAGTGATTTACAGAAGAATCTACTTTTCCGTCCAATGTTTTTTTGCATACAGCTTGGATTCATAAAACGCAAATCTACAAGGACCAACTTGTTTTCTTTTACGAATGTTGTTGCATCTGTGAATCATGGAATCTATGGTCCACTTCTTATATTGTTGTTCGTAATCGTGTTTTTACTTTCAATTTCAGTACGTCTGTTCCATTTTTGGCTTCCATTTTCTGGTTTCTTTTCTTACCCGCAACGTTCACTTCCTGGTCTCCTGTTGTTCCTGCTGTTTATTAATGACCATAATCCACAATGCCACCTTGTATAATTCATAATGCCATCTTCTTGTCTTTTCACGATATTCAGAGTAATCGAGACATTTGACGATTGTTTTTAGTTATAAAATGATCTATCTGCGATAAATAACTGGTGCATTGCTAACGCACTTACGCTGAATGTCGCGAAGTATCACCAAATGTGTTATACGCATAAAATTACATATACAGAGTGGGCCATCTAGTGATTTCTTTTTAAATAATAGGTTATTTTGACACTGAAAGCTGTTTCCCGCTCAAAATCTTTACAGAAAGTCCGTATCATACCTCTGCGGAACGAAATGAGTCACTTTACGCTTGAAAATATTGAAAACTTATTTTCAAAATGAGCACTGTGTAGCCAAAAGAGTACGTTTTTTCAAAATTAGTTTTGGCCGATATTAAGCACCCACCGCGCTGCTGCACGCAAGATTGTGCAAAAATTTCATGAGACTGGCATGCTAGTGGACAACACTCATGGCTCCCGTCGTCGTACGGTGCGCACAGACGAGAATGTGGCTGCTGTAGCCGAGAGTGTGAGACTCACTCCACGAACATCACCTCGCCGTCGATCTCAACATCCCAACATTTCACGCACCAGCCTGAGGAGAATTCTGCACAAAGATCTCGGATTATTCGCTTGCAAGGTCCAACTGACTCAGCAATTGAAGGCGCATGACCATCTGTTTCGTTATTGCTTCGCAATTTGGGCCTTACAGCAGGTTGAATTGGACAACGATTTTGGGCGAAAAATCATCTTTTCTGACGAGGCGCATTTTCATCTCGGCGCCTACGTTAACAAACAAAATTGCCGCATCTGGGGCTCGAAAAACCCGCACGTTATTGTCGAAAAGCCAATGCATCCACAGAGAGTGACAGTTTGGTGCGCATTGTGGAGTGGTGGCATCATTTGACAATTTTTCTTCAAAAATGAGGCTGGGAACAACGTTTCGGTCAACGGTGAACGTTACAGAGCCATGTTATCCGACTTTTTTTTACTGAAATTGAAGACATGGATTTGGACAATTCTTGGTTCATGAAAGATGGCGTGCCATGCCGCACAGCCCACGCCACAATCGATGTTTTACGCACCAAATTCTCAAATCGTTTTATCAGCCGTTTTTGGCGATGTAAATTTGCCGCCTCGGAGCTGCGATTTGACCCCTTTGGACTTTTTTTTGTGGGGAACCGTGAAAGACCGATGTTATGCCAACAATCCAACAAGCATTTAAGGCCAATATCATCCAAGCAAACCATCAACAAGGTCTTGGAAAATTGGAGTTACAGAATGCGCTACGGCGCAGCCAGCTGAGCCAGCCACTGGAAAAATTAAATTTTGTTCATTTTATTGCATTTATAAAATGAAACTTGTAAATATCTAGGAGGTTTCATTTAATTATAGGTATTTCTTCTAAAAGTAACCAAACTCGTGCAATATTTTAATGTTTTAACTGATAGCTCAAAATGCCTTTACGATCCATCCACCACTTGACTATTCCATACTACTCGTATTAATTACCATTATGTCACAAGATACCTCTCTCTGCATACTGGTAATTACCATATAGATTTCTAAACTAAACTGGTCTATTTAACTTCTCGATTTAATTACTCTTAAGTACGCTCGGGACAGAAAGCTGATCGAGATACCATCAAGATGTCAACACGCAGAAACCTTCCGTACAACAGGCGTAACACAATTTGGTGCTCGGGTTCCCATCAGAAAAAATGATGACGATGATTGACAAATTTCTATCATCTTTGATCCTATTTAGAGCACAAGGGTCATTTGCATTTTAAAGCCCTCATTGCGCAGTGACTTTCGGCATTACATGCAAATAAGAGGTTGAGGACTCACATTGCATGTATATTACAATATTGTAGTTATTCTCAAGTATGACTCTGGGGGCCCATATCAATCGTTGGAAATCTCGATTTGTGACCGAATGGCCCTCGCCCGATTTAAGATATTAGATGAAGGCGCTTTCGTGGAAGATGACTGCGAAAGGATTAGGATCGTCCTCGAATTACTTTGGTATAAGCGGAAAACCCCACGGAGGCATCAAAGCATTTACATCTGATATGATTAATTGAGGACGCTGCTTGGGACACGTGACGTGTACCCGCATACTCGTCTTAATGAACAGGAAAGGCTCATTTGCTTGTCGTGGATAAATTAACGTTTTGTCCGTTTTCTCACTTCGGTAGGCATCCATGGCATTCATGAACTGCAGCGTTGAGTGACATAGTTCCAAGTGTTGTTTTGATGGGGTGCGGTTATTAAATATTGCATGCATTAGTCTTGTAATCCATCTAATAAATTTTGTTTACCAAGAATCAGCTTACATGCGTGTGAATGTATGTGTACGATATGCTAGTTTGGCGGATACAGATGGAGTTTTTCTCTAGATTCAGGAATGAAGTGTTACGCAGGTTTCAATTTATTATTTTCAAAAATTTTTTATAAATTCCGTATGAAATATAATAAGACCTAGATTTCATAACTATTATTAAATTATGGTGTTCCATATCTGATCTACAATCTCAAATGATGAATAAAAATTATTATTTTTTTGCTAATTAAAACATATAAGAATCTAATGATTCATTTAAAACGGATGGTAGTGACTAAAAAAGATCGAAAAAATGGCTAAACTTTGGATCGCGATAATTTTTGACAGAGTTATCAAATCATTATGAATTTTACAAGACGTATTGATGCTATGAAGCTCTAGGCTAAAATAGTTTGTTATGGACGAGCTGGGGGCCATGAAGATATGGTAAGTACTACAACAAATCATCGACCCTCCTGAAATATGTTCGCTTTCTAGAAAAAAGCAACGCATCTACAAAATTTATGCTGCGAAACATCTGAAATTCAATATCGGGCAAGAACGGTAACTCTTCACCAATTTACTTATATTTTTAGCATCTGTTCATGACCCGATAAACACATCAAATTGAAATTCATAATATGTATTGGTCTTAGGTAGGACCAAATTTGATATGAGCAGCCCTGTGGTAGTGGTGTCATATTGAAAAATGACTAAGAACAAAAAACTGATTTTTACCCTCTAAATTTAGATCTAGTCATTGGATTTTGTACGGAATTCACACAGATCACGTTCGGTAGAAATCTGGTTGAATAATAACGTTGAAACTGCCAGCTTTGGTAATTTTTGTGTCGTGAATCTTGAAAATTTGCTTAGCAAAATAAAAGTTTTTGCCCTATAGCTTCCAGCGTAGTCCAATGGGAGCGCTAAAGTTATTTTCACCCATATAACTTCCAATACATTCATCAGACCGAAACGAAACTCACAGCGTGGTTCGGTATGATTTTGGCTTTGGTGCTTGCCAGCACCATACATTTTTGCTATTTTCGATAGCTCTTTGGCTCACTTGAGCCTTCTTTGACGGCTAATTTTTCGCCAACACTTGGACCATGTGCACTCAAAATATAGCAATATAGCTGGAACGAAAAAAAATATCGAAAATGACAATAATTTGAATTTTAGTTTTTCATTTAACGAGACTATAAATGTTTAGACCAAAGAAAATGTTTGAGCGTCAGGTTTTTGATCATATTATATTTTAATAGATGGGATACAATGAAAAAATAAAACGAGTATGAGTAGTAAAAGAGTAAATATAAATATAAGTGTGTAAGGAATAATTAAAGTGGCTACTAGATAAAGAAAATTAGGTAGAACAAAAAAAAAGAAAGAGTCCACTAAAAAGAATAGAAAATTAAATTAATTAAAAAAAACCATATATATAAAGACAAAAAAAATAATTAAAGTATTAATTAATAAAGTAAAATTAAGTAGAGCAGAAAAGAAAAGGAAGGATCCATTATAAATAAGAATAGGAAATAAAATCAATTAATTAGAAACAAAAATTTTACCACGAGCCTCATTTTTGCAGATGGCAAGTTGAAGACTGTTAGGAGTGCGTTAGAGTCGCAAAACGATAGACTAGAAGAAAGTGTCAGTACGAGCATACGGTACTTCATATAGAATGGATCCGTTACGGGTTGCCGCGCAATGAACAATGTGAAAGATAGGCAACCGCGGCAGATTTAGAACTCTGCGCTTCTCAAAAAGAGATAGACGTTTAGTATAGGGTAAGTACGCCAGATTATATTTAATCAGACTATATTTAATTTTGTCAACATCGTCAGAGTGGTATTTGAAACGAGCACACCACACTTGACTGCAGTAATCAAGTACAAAACGGACTAGGGTAATAAACATGTGGACACAAGTAGACTAAATTAATTATAGCAGGACCGAACCACGAAGCCAGCAATCCGAGAATCTTCGCTAGTGATAGTAAGGACATGAATGTCGAATTTCAGTTTGCGATCAAATATGACCCCAAGATCTGAGAAATGTTCGACACAAGAGCCCATCAGTGCCATCAATAGCATAAGGAACGACATGAGTGTGAAGCTTAAGGGAAACACTTGGAAGCATTAAGGGACAAACAGTTCAAGTTACAACAACCAGAGATAGCATGCAAATCATCCTGAAGAAGCAGAGACTCAGCAGTATTTTTGATCACTCGGAAGATTTTTAAATCATCTGCATATAGAAGACATGGAGACTTAAAATCCGTGGGAAGGTCATTGATAAATAAATTGAACAAAAGTGGTCTCAAGATCGAACCTTGAGGAACACCAGAGGAGGGGAGAAAGTTGAAGACGGCAAGCCTAAGAGGGAGACAATACAAGTGCGATCAGTGAAAAAGGAAGAGATCCAGGAAAGCAAACGTTCCCGAATGCCATAATGCTTCAGTTTGATAAGACACAGCGTCTGACTAACAATGTCAAAAGCTTTGGCAAAATCAGTATAAATGACATCAACTTGATTGTTACTGTCAATTGCAGAAGCGATTACATGAGTAAACTCAACAAGGTTCGTAGAGGTACACTGGCTTTTTACAAAGCCATGTTGTTGTGCTGCAAAGATACAGTAGAGGGTATCCTAGATACGATTGAAAACGAGGCGTTCCAAAATTTTGGAAAGACAAGGAAGAATGGAGATAGGACGATAGTTAGAAGCAAGGTTCCTATCACCCGATTTGAAAATGGGAACCAGCACAGAGACTGACATTGAATAAGATGGCTAAAGGGACACAAAGGGAAGACGCAAGATTTTCTACGAAAAAATTGGGAAAACCATCCGGGCCCGGGGAACAGTTAGAGTCATGTTACGATAAAAAAATTCAACCTCAACGGCATTAGTTAGGATGGAGGAGAGACTAGCAAAGAAATCAAAAGAAAAGCAGCCAGTAGCAGGAATCGATGAGATAGTGTAAACAGAAAAAACATAGTAAAGAGATTGCAAATGCCTAGAGGGTTAAAAACAGTAAAGGCATTAAACACTAGGGAGTCAGGAAGAGAGGAGGAAGCTTTTCAGGAGCGGACAAAAGACCAGAAACTTTTAGGGTTTTTCGAGTTCAAACAAGATTCAACACACGAGGAATAGCTGAGTAATGCTAATCTAATTTCCTTCTTCGCAGAGGAACGTAAACGGGAGAAGATAGCATAGTCTTCACCAGACCGAGAACTCAAATATTTCAAACGCACTGAATTTTTATCTTTAAGGGCACTCTTTACCCTCGCGGTAAACCAAAGGGGGTCACGGGGGCTAAAAGAACTGAAAACAGGAGTAAACTTCGAGATCAAATTTAGATACAGCAGAGTCACTATCGAGACCCCGGAAGCAATTAAACCAATTAATTGAATTCAAATCAATACAAAAGCTGTCAAAATTAGTTTTTGGATGGATGATTTAATACGATTCGAAAAGTTGGTGGACAAATTAATGCAAAGGAGATGATGATGTGGTCTGTAGGGTATTGGAACAGGGGATAGTAAAAACTTAAGAGGACTCCACGTTAGAGAGGATGAGGTCAAGGTTCTTGTTATTAGCATTAGGGAAACAGTTAAATTGAGAAAGAGAACAGGAGGAAAGAGAAGAAGATAAGGCAATAGAAAGTTTGTTAGTCAACACAATGCGAAGAAACGAAAAGTCTCATTGTACAGAAAGCATATTAAAGTTGCCACAGATAATGATAGAAGACGAGGGAAAATTGCTGTTGGGGTAAGTCTAAAGTTGAGAAAATAAGTTATCATAAGTCGAGAGGGGCATGTTACAAGGAATTTATAAGGACATGGGATATAAATTTTGTTTAATTATGTTCAATTATTGGATGATACTACTTGACTATAAAAGTGATGATATAAATCGAAGCCTTGATGCAATGATATGATGGCATTTTCTTGGAATATTAGCTCAAACGTAAATGCATTTAACACTCAAACGTAAATGCATTACTACCCGAAAAATACAAAAAAAAAATAACATACAACCTATAATTCCCAAATATTTAGATATTTTTTCATATAAACATTATTCATATCCCTTTGATGGATAATTGCAACATATAGCACAGTCAAAGTCCCCTCTTAGATCACATTTCCAAAATCTCCAATAATCCGATTCATCTATAATTAACGTCGATAATGCAAAGAGTAGTAAACATACAGAGCAATTTCAGAATTCATTGCTACATCGAATATTACGCACTGGCTGCATCACAATTACTTTAGCGTCTTCCCTTTATCACAGTATAAAAATCTCGTTTATCGTTCGCCACTGAAACACATAATAACGGGCCATGTGGCTCATTGCGCTCGCTTTCGCTATCATAAAGTACAATTTCGGTCCCCGAACGTCTTCTACGTGACGTAAATTACCTTTGGCCTGACAAATATGAGAACTCCCGCAGATGTCAATATGTGGAAGTTTTGATCCGAATTCCTTCCTTTTTATTTGTATCGGTACGAGAAGTCGAAGACGGCGGCCAGAATATTGGGGACATACTTTGAGCTTAATTTGATTACATCGAAAGGGCTTCGCATCTTCGAACTCGTCCTTTGGCTTCGTTGCGAATCAAATTTAATGCATGAATAAAAAATGAATTATTGGATTCGTATGATTTTCGGCATTCAGGATTGTAGACACTAGTTGAAACAGTTTTCGAGTCACATCGAAAATAATAATAAATAATTAAAAAACCAAAAAATAATTAAAAACATTGAAAAATATTGTGAAGCAATTTGGTAATAAAATCAACAGAAAAATGAATAAGTCTCACTGCAATCATTTTTGGGCTGGGAGTCAAAGTTAGTTGTGACTTCTTACACAATCAATTGATCGAGTGTGGAGTTATAAGCGCCACGCCTCACTTCATGCCTATTTTATATCAGGTTTCTCTTCAGACCTGGGTGTATCAAAGCCCGATGCTTGTCATGCGATTTTGCTGAAATATTCCGGATGCATTGATGCATAAGTGAAATAGATCCTGATCTCACTAAATTTCAGTTACACTTAACCTTTTAGTGCCGCCGGGCATTTTAGTATATGCACTTTATCAGCAAATACATTTATTTTATTTCAAAATATAATCCAAGAACCAAATCAGAACCAGTTTTCCACTTTTAATCATTAAGACGCCGTTCTAAACTCACAGTCGTCTATCATATCAAGTGCTTTTGGATCGATGTGCTATGATGTAAATCCGAAAATTTCACCCCGCAGCTAATATACATGCGAATACAAACATACATGTGATGATAAAGAAAAAAATCTCGTCTTAAATTTTTTCTCTTTATCTTTTCCGGGTGGCTTCACTTCTTCTCTCATACCGTCTCATGAATATCCTTAAGCGAAAAAACATTCATCCGCTATGTGCGTCTATTATTCGGTTATTATTGGATTATCAAAACAACATTTTTGATGGGCGGAAATATTTGCAGAGTGAAGCGTATTAATTCGTTTCGTTTCTGGATGTTTTATCTGCATGGAGATTGTCCTTTTACAGCAACCTGATAAAAACTGATCATAATAAAGAATTCGCAATACTAAATATTTTATGATTAATTTTGTAATAATGATGAAGAGAAATTTACGGTGCTTGAGTGGTTTTTTGATGCAAAAAAAATTTTGAAATTGTAAATTATTTGGCTATAATATTGGGAATGGGTGGCCCCGTTTACCGAAAATGTGTAAGATACTTGCTTTAGAATATCTTTGGAGTCAAAAACCGTATCATACGCATTTACATCTTTTGCCATCAAAAACTGAGTTTTAAAAATTCATATTGAAGTTGAAGCTCTTTCATACATTTGAGGTGCATCCTTCTTAGTTACACATTTCCAGTTCACCCCAACTTTGAAAAGCACAATCTACGACTGCTTGAATTGATTTTTTTCTTCATTTCCGGTAAAATCAATTTTAATCACTTGCCAGAACGAATTCCATTCCAAGTACCAGGCATAAGAATGAGCACAATATCGAAGATTGATGTTTCAAATCAGTAAGTATCATTAAGCGGATACGCTATGTACGGAACAACACTTAAAGGTTCTTCGTTGATGTCAATGCTTGAAACGATGATGAGTCCTTCGACGGAGCTCGGAATGATGATGACTATGATTCGACCCCTGAGAGCAATGCTTTCGAATAATTAATGAGTGGTTCATCCTGGCTAGAAGGCGGTTGCTCCGATTTTAAAGTGTTTGACATGTAATGCGTCATACGTCGGAAGCTGCACGGTTGCCACGCGCCCTCATTTCAAGCCACATCAAAACTAGCAGTTCTGGGATTCTTCGAGGATATTGTTGGCTGCCAACTGGTATTCTATTGTGGCGACAAAAATTCAAATGCAGTCATCAATCAACCTGAGATAAATAAATGAAAGTGTGATTAGCGGAAGTGTCCGCATGGTGAGCAACTTTCATGACACGATCTCGCTTCCCTGACATATTTCGTAGCATGCCACGTTATTTTTAATTTTTGGTTTCTAATGAGAAGGATATTTTCGAAGAATTTGGTTGCTAAAATTGCTTGATTGTGGCGACATACATATTGCTTTTCTGAATTGTTCTAAGAGCTACTGCATTTTTACTACCAAGAAAATTATGCGGAACATTTACGTCGCTAAGATGAAACCGATTTGAGTTAAATTTCAGATGGAATTTGAATTATGAAAAGCTAAAGAATATGTTTTTAGTTTGAATACAATGGGGCTGTGGTTAAGTTATTTATGAAATACATATTTATAAAGTCTTAAGAATACTTATAAGTTTTTTTTTTTGTGTGACTAGTTTTCGTGTGTTTTCATTCAGTATTTCAATGTAAGAAGTTTGAGATATATAAGCATTTTCCGATTTTTTTTATTATATATATATACAGGGTGTTTGGTAATTTGGTACATCGCTTAATGAAACCGAACTGTTTGTTAACATCGATAGGATTTTGTCATAGTCAAAGCTGAAATGCACCATGCTATCGAATGCTACGCCAAAGCTCATAAGGTGAACTATTTTAGTCCGTTCAATGTTGTAAAAAATTAAGAATTCATTACAAATCTGCCCTGATTCGCACAAACGTTCTATGCACATTTATGGTCATTTTTGAGTTAACAACGGATTTAAAAGCTGAATACTCTATAATACGAGTATCATTCTGCAAAATAAGAAAATCCTACATTTTATGGAAGTATGTTCAAATCAATAATAGGTATGTTCCCGTACTACGATTAATTGCAATTAATTGCAATGAAGCGTACTAAAACGGAGTACAAAAAACGGCTTCATTGCAATTAATCGCAATTAATTGTAGTACGGGAACAGACCTAATGAAAAATCACCCCCTCTACAAAAACCGTTGCATTGCTCACCATAAACGTTCTATCTACAGTAGATAGAACGTTTAAGCTGAACAATGCGGCCAGTTTTTCGTTGCATGTTATCACAAAAAAGTCCTATCTGCTTAAAAACTATCTTCCGCAACTATTTTCAACGTGAAAGCTTTTACTTGAGATGTAACTCAAGTGTCTCTATGTTTAAACTTTCGTCCCGTTTGAAGATGTCCGCAGCATTTAGAATAACACAAATCATTGAATTTCTTGAAAGTACTAAAGTACATTTATGCGAATCAGGCAGAAGTGTATTTATAGTGAAAATAGCTTAACACATGGCTCTTGTTTACATTAAGATAGAGACTTTTAACATTCCGAAATTGTTCAGATTGCGTTTTTATTACATGGTAATTTTTGATTTCGCCTGCATAGAAAATCCTGCATAGATCAGATACAAAGAGATTTAAGAGCATGTGTCTTAGATGACAGCCTTGCCGTACTCCAGATTATGCGAAAACTTTTTTTGGTAAGTGATTTTGGAATTTGACAAACTTAGTTCTATCGCAAAGACAGGTCTGAAGCAAATTACTTAAGAACCGCGAAATACTAAGATGAAAAAGTTTGGGTTTGATAGTCAACCCAGTTGAAAGCCTTGTCAAAGTTCGTCTAGACCTTTTTCCATTTTACAAACAATTCCAGGAGCTGAAAATAGATCTGATCTTACAGAATTCAAGTTGTTGTTCATTGTGAAGAGGGTTGTTCATCAGAGTGAGTTTCGCAAAGTAGCTTTCTAACTGGTTTGGGGATAACAGATAAAAAAAGCCATACTGATCATTTATCACCACTTTTGAAAGTAAGTGTAAGATGCGAGAATATTCGAGAAGACAAAAACACACTTAGCGAATATTATGTACAAAGGCGATCAATTAATTTACGCATTGGATCACAGAGCCAGGAGATACTAAGCTAGTCCTATGTGTCACTTTTTTTCAATAAGAGGTGTTGTGGTATTTCCCACAGCGAGGGTGCTACAAGCACTTTTACACGGACAAAAAGTACTGAGAAATGGTAAGCTAAAAATCACATATAACTTGCGAAGAGGAAAAAAAGCCGAGTTTTCTCTGAATGTAGCAGAGAGATAGTCTGAAGTTTTTTCGGGTCATTAATGGTATCCCCTATGAAATTTGAATATCTTATCATATAATTTCCTTTGATTTTTATTTTAAAGTTAACTTCTTTCGGTTTTAAGACGATTTCAAAACTTACCAAGCCAAGGAGCTGGGAGTGTGTTTTTTCCTTTCAAATTTGGTTCAAATTTGTAAATAGCGCACGATTTCATTATTTTACGACTGGTAAAAAGTAATTTGCATATTGGACAGTTCAACCGTAAAAGCCTCGTGATGAAGAGAGAGAAAAGTTTCTTGGCGTCCACGATTGGGTTAACCAACATTCTGTCATAAAAATTTATGAATATTGAACTCAACCATTTACCATTATAGTTAAGAGTTAGGCTGAATTGCAGTAAATAATTGCCAGAAATAGTGCTGATGAGATTGAAGTTGATGTCGCTAAAAAGGTTGATTGGATGGAAATGGCTATCCTTTTCATCGAAGATAAAGCTGTTTTTTGGACCATTGAAGTCCTCTATCACAATTGTTTTGTCTTTTCGTTTAAAGAAGCTGTCCCTGAATTAATAGATTTTATATCATTCTTAGTATTTTCATCACCATAAACCGTATCATTGTCGATTTGGTGTTTATCTAAAATAACTCTGAGAAATTTATATTCACACAATTTACAAGAACTAATAAGGACAAGTTTGCTCGATAGAAATAATTATATCATAAAAAAAAATTACTAAGCTCTAAGTTCTTCGTATCGCAATTTGGAAGTAAACAAAGCATTACCCGAAAAAGTTAGAAAATTGTTGGTCTGTGTATAGCACAAGTATATCGTTGGTTTATTATAATAGCCGAACTTTTTGATTAAGAATCTTTAAAAAAATTTTTTTTCTTCCAAGTGGGCATGTGACTTTAATAAATGCGACCTACAAAAAATATGTTTTTGGTCAGGTTTTTCCTCTTTAATTTTACAGTCGCAATATGACAAAAATGCAAGACCACAAACCGCTTTTTGAGCCGTGCAAATCGAAGTCACAAAAAATTTATTTATTGTGTATTATATAACAGCAAGAGGGGGAAATATGGCCATAAAAGAAAAACTCCTTGAAAAGGCTTATCTTAACAATCCTCAACTCGGAAAAAACAGAACTGTTCGTAAAAAAAGAGTATTTCAGGCCTTACCGTTTTTACTTGTTTTTTTTGTGTAACATTTCAAATTATATTTTTTTATTCTTTGGAGAACTCAAGATAGCTAGGATGTTGACCAATTCACGTTTACCTGAAATTATTTATCCATTTCCCATTCATTTAATTTGTTATGATCTGCTCATCTAAACTTAGCTGATGGATTGAGAAATAAATTACAATTTTAATAATTTTCTCAAGCCAATTTCGATTATAAGCCACTCAGGCACAAAAAAATGTTTTAGGCTCGAATGCATAGTTCATGCTGTTTCTAACCATTTTTTTTACTTTTCACAAATTATCTGCAAGTCTCAAGTCCGCGTTTCGTGTTTGATTTATTGTAGCGAACGTATTGAAAGAGCCTGATTCAAGAGTCAGTAAGCTTCCGTTCATTTGGTTCAAGGCTCAATTAAGTACTTGGTATAATTTTTTTTTTTTTTAATTATTTCATTCAATGCTGGAATCTTGCAAGATATAAAAAGTTTGTGTAGCTAAAAATATGATCAATAAAAAATATGATCACATGAAAATATGTAAATAAAAAATATGATCAATTGGAAAAATTCATGTGTGAACGCTACCACATTAGTAAATTATTTCAACAAGCTCAACGGAACTTTAGCTAGTACTATTGCAAATATTTAAGGTTCAGAAAGTTCTGATTAGAACTGGCATTAAATAAAAATCGTAACATCTTTTGTGTAAAAAAAAAGAATAATTTACTGAAGCAGGAAAAATCGGCTATCGTCAAATGAAAGATCAATTGATATTTTCTTGAGAATCAACCACTCATCCTACATTATTATCACTTTTTTGTTTGTCAGCCTCAACTATTATTTTGTCCCGATTCCTATAAATTCAATAAAATCGAAAAAATATAAATTTCATTGTAAAGTAACGAAATGTTTTAATTCACAATGGCTTGATTTGCTGAAAAATAAGTCTCAAGAAACTGAGCACTTAAATAAGATGCTCAGATTGTTCAATTATTGCTATAATTAAAAAAGCACATGGTGTCCCATTACATAGCAAATTATATTTATCAGGATAAAACAGGTAATATTTCTTTCTATTGCCACAAAATGATAGTAACTGAAAATGATAGTAACTGACTTATGACTCTTTCACGGTCATGAAACATTTTTATGTCACTCATATCCACTTATATTTTCAAACCTTTCGAGAAAATTATTTCTAAGCAGTATTTCAAAATTAAAATTTTACAAATATGAATACTTTCTTATACTTATAAATGTGAGTACTTCCACTTTCCTGCAAAAATTATAAAACTTATTCAAATATTAAAATCATTGGAAGGTATGTAAGACTAGATTTTGTGAATTATTTTTCACCCAGTACTGTTACGTTCGACATTACAAAACTGTATCACTTTTGCCGTAGAATTATCTGTTTTAAGTATTTTCCAACATATCCTGCTCAAGGTACGATACTAGCTAAAAATCACTCTATGCTCTGAATATACTCCAAACTGACAGTTCTATCGGCAATTTTCAAGTTATATATAAGACTCAATTTTTTGTTAAATAATCAATAAAAGCAGCGGTTTTATTACTTGTAAAATAAATGTCAAGTGAAACAAAAACTTAACTTTTACTCTGAAAAATCCACCAGAACATCGTTCATCATAGTAATAGTTAGGCGAAGCGTTTTTGAAAATGATCAATGCGACATCAGAAGAATCTAGTCGACTAATCGAAAAAAAATCCCGGTAGTGGTGTTATACACACGCTTACAAACAAACACTATAACACACTTTTAAAACCCAGCACTTGAATAATTATTTCAACTCAACCCCGAAAACAAATACCTGAAAGAAAAGTTTCTCTGAAAACTTAAAGCAGTAGAGTAAATAAAATTCTTTTGATTTTCAGTTTTACGGTTTGTGTTTTTATTTGTTAAAATCGATCTACAATCTAATTTTTACATTTACAATTATTGTAAAAACGCTTTCGTAAATATCTCATTACAAAAATATCCCGAGTCGTAAAAACCGATACTGAGACCATTATGACTAAAAATACTTCTTCAAAAGAGGATTTAGGATTTGCAGATGAATTCATTACCGCAATTCTGTTGTTTGACAAAATCAAAAATTATCTCTGCAAAATACATTGAAAATATAGCGATTTGCTTTCGTTGCTTAATACAATACATTTTACGCTAAACATTATCGTTTCGAGGGAAAAAAAAGAACTTTAAATAGTGCCGTTTTTTTATTCTTATCGAATTTCCGTTAACATTTAAATATTTATAAAATATGTACTTTTCATGCTCCGTTAAAAATTGTACAATTGTTGTGTTTTACTTTATCTACTATTTCACTCTGAATAAATACATGCTATTGAAATACAATACATCGAGTAAGAAAAGTTTGAAAAATCTGTTTAGTATTCGTTTCAGCTATGTTACGGACAAGGAAATAAATCTACCATAGAATTACCAGTTACATTTAGTGAACACTTAAGCAAAGATGAGTATTTACAAGCGCGATAAAGTTGCTTAGCCACCGAATTGCTGAAGATTATTAAGTGTCGAAAAATCACAAAACGCTTTGATGGAGCTGGCACTGCAAGCTGGGCTTTGCAGCCAGATGTTGTGCTCGCCGGCACTTAGATGCCTTTTAGTTTCTCATTGGGTTTGAACTCGAACGATATCCTCATAAAGCCACTGCGGGCCGCCAGACTTTGCAGGTAGTACTGTTTCAAGGCATCGCAGAAAGCCCGCGCAATCAATTCCCAACTGAAGGAATTGTCCAGCGCGTTATTGCTGATGGGGATGTTGATGCCTCGCTTGATCGTTCGCCTGTGCTGCTGCTCAAGCTTAGCTTGATCGGGGATGTAGAATGGTACTGCCATTTTTCAGGTTTTTAAATAATTTTTCGTGGAGAGAAATTTAAATGGTTTTAAATTTCTATTTCAGACAGAGTCAAAACTTCGAAGTGCTAACGGTTGTTTTTGCACTAATTCACTATTCCACTGATCAATATCAACCAACCATTTATTAATTGGAAATGATTAAGTCACTTATACAATTTTCATGAAATTTCCGTAAAGTTTTCCGAAAACCACACAATGCAATTCAAATCACAATGCACAACTGGCTCATCAACCGAGCTCAAAAAATATCCAATTTTCTAAAGTCACTTCGCGAACAGATTGAAATGTTTTCCACGCTAGCTCAAAAAATATCAACAAGTCTTTTCCGTACACACAAAATCGAAAAATTCAAGTCGCAAACTTGCACATTAACTTCGCTTCGAATCAAAATTGAGGACAAATGTTACCGGCTTCCTGGTTCGTAATCAACTGAACCTGAAACGTTCCGGAGTGGCAAATATAAACCGAGCGGAAAGCCGCTTTTCTTCGACTTCATATCAAAGGCGGAAAGTGTACAATTGTGCGAAGGGTGAGAGCGACCCTTCGTTCCCATCGAATGCATATCGTTTATAATTGAGGTGTATATAAAACACTTCGACGACAGGACAAAACATCAACAGCGTGTCCCTGTTGCATTGGGTTCCCCTGCTCGTTGCATTGCGACATGCGCATTGGGGTTGCATCTCCAGGCATATCATGCGATGCTGGCAAGTCCTGTTTAGAACGAAGATTTTCGCCGCCAGTTTAGTACATGGACGTTCGTTGGGGTACTCCAGCATGTAGATTCGTGTAATATATCCTTGAAAAAATTTCCGGGTCTCCCATCCCACTGTCACTGCGTCGAATCTCTTTGGCCATGCCGTTTGTATGCTTGGTACACCTCGGTAACGTAGTTAGCCCGAGGCATATCCTTTTTCCTATTCTTCCCATTCTTTTAAACGGCTATTGTATTACGGTATGTGTAGGCCTACCCGGGAGCAAGGTTGGGATTTGGTTTCAGGGCGTGGTCTGAATTTGATAAATTTCGAAAATTACTGAGTTCATCCACCCTAAACCTGAATTCCATCCAATTGGGATCGTTGACTTCTGAGCGGACGAGACGAGAGAATTGAGGAAAATCGAAATTTGGGTGGACTCCAATTTCGATGGGAGTTACGGATCGGTGCAGTTACATTGATTGGTCATAATAAGTGAGTCATCTTCATTTTTATTGTTCGAAGTAAATTAGTGGTGAATCATTGTAAATTTTTTTTCAGAGAAATATGTTTTTCGTTAAGATGTTCATTGTGAATTTTTGAAATTAATTATTGTTATGGTTATAGCTTCAAATTATCTGAAGAGACTGTAAAAATGTTTGCCTTTATTCAGGATGTGTTAAAACTGTGCTTTTATAAAATCAGTAGACAGCTTTTTCAATTTCCAACTTGTCAGATTCGCATGCAGATGTTGCACGAGTTAAACAACAAATTTTTATACGCAAGGTTTCTTTGTAAAAAAATTAATTCAATGCTCTGAATTTAAGAGCTGCAACTTCATAATGAGCTGCAATTCACTTTTACGCAATCTGTGAAAATAATTTGACGAATAAATCAATTATCTGTGTATTCAATGCCAAAATAGAAAATAGTGAAAAAAAAATCGTCAATTTGATTTCCTTTTTGAAATGCAAGATTTATTTCTACATCAAGTATAGGGTAAATGTGTAAGTGGTGGTACCGTCGCACAGTGGTCTATTTCGCGAAAAAGGTGAACTTTATTCAAATAATGGACTTTTAAGTATGAAGTTGAAACTTGGGGGTAATATTGTCCTATATGGCCTCCATCATTTGAGGTAGTAATTGGGTTTCATAAGTTTAAGGGTAAGAGCACAGGTGCTGAAAACAGCCAAAAATTGCATCTGTCTTTTAACCTATTTTTTAAATTAAGAATATGAAGATAAAAATACCTTTGAGTAATACAGCGTGATTAAGCTATGAAAGACATTGATGATTTAGCCTCCCCCCTTTCATCGTGTTCATACTGCAGATAGTATAGGAATTCGGTGTTTAAAACTTCTAGTCCCTTTACAGTTTAGAGGGTCACAACAAGTTGTTACGAAATAGGTCTAGTTGTATTCATGAAAGTCCAAAGTAACTATCCAAACTTAGTTTGCCTGCGGCTAGCTGCGGCTACGCTCGTAAACTCCTTTCAAAGTTCAGCGACCTTGCATAAAATACAACATTTTGCGCGCTTATTGCGCCAGTCCACGTGCTCTGCAGTATTTTCTTATCATTTGCACTAGCACACAATAGCAAGCATTTGTACCAGGTTGAAGCTTGTTAGATTGAGATAAACACAACGTTGAATTTCATAGATAAAACAATAGTTTCTAAACCCTACACTTACTTCTGATGTTATTGGTAAAGTTTCAAGTATTTGGCTGTTCATACATTTATTTACCCATTCACCTGTACTTTAGTATCATCAAATTTCCCAACTTGCTTCTGAATTCAGTTCAATGAAATATGTTCATATGATAATTCATGTATATGCTTAGTATTGAAATTATATGCAAAGTAACATTATCGAAAATATATTTTTACCTGTACAAAACAATTTCGTGCCAGGTATTAATTGCTAAAATTGTAAATATCCATGCATGGGTGAATGATAATATTTGTAAATTCGATATGTGTTTTGCTATATGCTGTAGATAGGCCTTTTTCACTACTTCAAATATGTACATATATAGAATTCCGCATGTCATTTTTGTTTAGTTGATTTATTATTATAAAAAAATTTATTCAAAATAATTACAATTGTTTCGATTAAACTTTGTGGGTAGGGGTGCAAATCAAATTAATAATACTGTCCGACATCATTTGTGTCAAACGAATTTGAATAATCATTTCCACAGCATTTTTGCCTGCTGCCACGAATGTGATCCAAAATTTGGCTATCACGTCACAATATTGATAAAAATTGCGTCAGCAGGAAACAATTCTAAAAATGATATTTTCCTCAACATTGAGGCACGATAGGCGGATTTGGACAGCGGTTTCGTGTTCAGCCAGTAAAAATACTATGAAAATGATAAGTTACACTCGTTTATTAACAAGAAAAATGTTTTTCCTCAAAGTGAAATTTTCCAAATTTTGACCCTTTTTGGAAACTTTTTGTTAAAAGTTGGAGCCAATACAGCCCCAGAAATGGATTTCCCATGTTTGAAAACCCAAGAAACACTCAATTTCATACTTCTAGTGGTTCTCATGAATAAAGTTCACCTTTTTCGCGAAATAGACCACTGTGCGTCGGTAGAAGAAATTGGTAATCACACAGCACAATATTATCAAAGTGTTTGGAGATGGTTGTGGAGAGGTGGAAAAAAAATTAAATTAAGAAGAAAAAAAATATTCACTTTTTTAAGTTAACCACCAAAATTGAATCATCCGACTTCTGTCTACTCCTCCAACATGATTTTACTGTCATCCCACTATCTAGATTTTTGCCACAGGCAGTTGTTTGTATTTCTATTTCTTATGTAAATAATGTGTATCAGTGACAAGTGGATTTTTTATCGAACGGCGTAATATCAAACATAAAATTGATGAATATTGATTCTTTAATTTCATATATACAAGTGCCAATGGATAAAGGCGGTTGAAAATTTGATGACAAAAATTATCTATATTGTTCCTATATGTTTAACCAAACGATTCGAATACGAAATACGATCATGAAATGTTGTTACAGCGTGCCAAAGACCCCTTCAAATTGTGAAAATTATCATTGATTTGAATATCAAAATAATTGTGTCGAATTAGTCAAAATATTGAAAAAGTCATTTTATACATTATTTTGTAACTATATTCAACTTTCACGATGGGAGCCATAAAAATATATTAATAACATTTTTCTGCGGATCAAAACTAATAGAATTTTTCCAAGCTCTGACAAGCACAAAAGTTTGATAAGAATTGAAATGGAATTAATATTATGTTATAGTCGTATGCATATGAAATAAAATCTATCAAGTTGAAATTTATCAAGCTGACTAAATATCGCAGTAAGATTATATATTTTATGCCAGAAACAAAAGTTAAAACTTGTCTCAAGATTTTTATACTGATATTCATTGAAAATAATTAACCTGTATTTTTCAATTGATATTTGAAAAGTATTCAGAACTCTGAAGAAGTATTTTAGGCGCAATATCTGTAAATTATCGATTTAAAGAGGAATTATCAATTATACTTTTTTGAAGTGAATAAAAAAAACTTTTTTGAGTAAAAAGAAGTGTTGTATTATTTAATTGTGGAGACCGTAGATGAATACAACTATATATAAATGATGATAAATAATTATTTTCGACATAAACTTACATAAAGTATAGTTCTAAGAATATCTAAAATCTAAGAATAAATATTTATCTAATGTTTTCTTATCCAATTGTTTAGAGGTATTACGTAAACAGTTGATTTGCAGTTTAAAAAACATGACAATAGCAAACAGAAAATAATGATTGCACTACCATTACGAAGTTATTTCGAATGCTCCGCATGATATTGGCAGAGGCATTGTTAATACATAGAAAAAAATGCCCATCGCATGTAGTCCTATACAAGGTGGGCCATCTCGTGTTTTTTTTTAAATCATAGGTTATTTTGACACTGAAAGCTGTTTCCCGCTCGAGATTTTGACAGAAAGCCAGTATCACACCTTTGCAAAATGAGTCGCTTTATGCTTGAAGAACGGTGGGAAATTTTGAAAGCTTATTTCCAAAGTGAGTGCTGTGTACCGCAAACAGTGCGTTTTTTGAAAATTAGGTTTGGCCGAAATGCAGCACCCACCGCGCCTGCTGTTTGCAAGTTTGTGCAAAAAGTTCGTGAGACTGGCATGCTAGCGAACAACACTCATGGCTTCCTTCGTCGTACGGTGCACAAAGAGGAGAATGTGGCTGCTGTAGCCGAGAGTGTGAGACTCACTCCACGAACATCAACTCGCCGTCGATCTCAACAGCCCAACATTTCACGCACCAGCCTGAGGAGAATTCTGCACAAAGATCTCGGATTATTCGCTTACAAAATCCAATTGACTCAACAAATGAAAGCGCATGACCATCCGCTTCGTTATCGCTTCGCAATTTGGGCCTTAGAGCAGCTTAAATTGGACAAAAATTTTGGGTGAAAAATCATCTTTTCTGACGAGGTGCATTTTCATCTCGGCGGCTACGTGAACAAACAAAAGTGTCGCATCTGGGGCTCAGAAAACACGCACGTTATTGTCGAGAAGCCAGTGCATTCACAGAAAGTGGCAGTTTTGTGCGGATTGTAAAGTGGTGAGATCATTTGACCATTTTTCTTCGAAAATAAGGCTAGGACAACGTTTCGAGCCATGTTATCCGACTTTTTTTTACTGAAATTGAAGACATAGATTTGGACGACCTCTGGTTCATGCAGGATGACGCACCATGCCACACAGCCTATGCCACAATTGATCCAATATCATCCAAGCAATCCGTGAGCTACAGCCTGAAACCATCAACAAGGTCTTGAAAAATTGGAGTGACAGAATACGCTACTGCGAAGCCAACCGAGGCAATTACTTGAACAAAATTGTGTTCCATCATTAATGGAATGATTCCTCTTACCAATAAAGCCATAATACATGGGAAAAAAAATAAATGTTGTTCATTTTATTGCATTTTTAAAAAGAAACTTGTATTTGACCCACCCTGCATAATATATCGCAGCATTTATGATCGCACACGCTATGTACATAGCACCCTTAGCTGTGAAGTATAGCTCCTAGTGCAACATCTCTACTATGTAGCATTGCGCAGCATTTATGGTCAAAAGGACAAATTTCTACACAGCATGGATTTTTCTGCTGTGTAAATAGACTCAACTCTTATGTAACATAGCCCCAATTACTATGAAAATAATTCAGCACCATTAGCTTTAACATTAGCTTTTAAATAAACGCGTGTAGCATGTAGCCTAGTGCATTCAGCATCTGCTTTTGAAGAAAAGAGTCACGGGCTTGAGCCCAGATTCAAGCAGTATTTTTTTGCTATAAATTTAAAACTAAAGTCTCGTACGGAGATTCCGTAAAGAAAAAATAAATCGAATCGAACTCTCCACAATGGTGCATTTATATGTTAAAATTGATTTTTCACAACATTAAAATTTATTTAAACTATTTTCACGATAAACTGTGAAATTTGTACGAACAACTTATAATGAAAGCTGCACTTTAGCTAAATTTTAAATTTTTACATGAAGTGGGAGACTATAATATATATAGCGTTCAGGGCCATTATACATAGCGCCCACTCCTATGAAGTTTTTGCCATGCATTCTAGTGTCATGTGCTATATTTTATCACAATCACGAAATCAACTATGTGTATAGCGTCAGAAGTATATAAATTACGGTCTCTAGCGCTTTATTTTTTCTCAATTTAGGATAATTAAGCCCCCAAGAACTCTGCATCCCCAGTTCTAACCTGTAGGACAATTTTTCCAAGGGAAAACATAAAAACTAAACATTTTCCGGTAGATATATGTAATAGTACACATTTTTCATTGGCGAAATTTTTAGTTATTTCCATACAAAATAAATAAATTTTCATTAATGCATTAACAAAAATTGCATCGATTATTATCTTTATTGTTCTTTAAACATAATTTAGTAGACGTAAACAGAATTTAATCCACAGAAAAATTTCTTTCAACGCCAGTGTTTTAAAATGACCAGGAGTACAACTGTCATAAATACTGTAATGTCATAAAGAATAGGAAGCAATTTTAAAAATAGTTCCCTCATTGTGCAACATATGATCATAATCGAAATATTTCAAAAATTTGCGTTCAACTTGAAAAATTTCAAAAATTCTTCCAAAATGTTTCAAAATTCAAATGATTATGCCAGGAAAATACTTATAGTAGACTTATAATGTAAACGATATATTTTTGAGCTCAAGAGTTTGAGAAACATTGTCTTACAAAGTATTAAACGTTGATCGAATTTCTATAAGTTTGCAGTCGACAATTTCAACATAAAAGTGATTGAAAGAAATTTTCAAATCAAACCCGCTCCTTTTACCGACACTGGATGGTATAAATTAAATGATTTACAAGCACTTAATTAATTCTAAAAGCATCATACACTGAGAGAAAAATCTTGGTAAAATCAACAATTTAAAATAACGAAAATATGGTTTACTACTATTATGTATTATGACGCATGGTTGATGAACAACGTCCGTGGTGCAAAAAAGTAAGCAACCACAAACTACATATGGTATTCCAATAATGCGCATAGTACAAAATAGTAAATAACTATAGTCAGAGTGGCAACAACAATAATGAGTGATTCAGCAACAATTTTCAGCAGACAAAAATGATTGCTCATCAATCAAATTGTATGCACAACAGGGATGTGTTCACTCAACAATAAATGACCATATAAGAACTATTGGGATGGTTTCTCGACAACTAGATAGTGCGCAGACGTTGAGTGTTTGTAAACTAGTAACAGTTGGCAAACTATTTTATTAATTTGCGATTACTTTTTCCGCTCTTATCTATATTACCATAGACAACGTATACCGCTTCTAAGCCTTTTCCAACCAATATTTAATGTGGGAATATGAATAATTTTGCGGATTAAGCCTCCGAGAGCAGAATCAAATGGAATTGTGTTTAGGAGATGATTAAAAATTGAAATATAACCTTGTGGTTTCGAAATCATGCACTGTTTCTCATCAGGCATGAGTTCATAGTGCATGCCACTTGCAGTGAGAGATTGTTAATTTTTTTATTTACGTTAGTTGCGTAAATTTTAACATCTACGACTCATATTCAACAATAATGTGTTCTCAGAGAAGTTATTAATTTGCGATTGGTAGTGTCCTGCTTGTCTATAATAGCGGAGATAATGTATATCGGCTTTAAAGCTTTTCCAAGCAGAGAATATTTGAATTTTTATTCATCTCACAAAATTCCATTTACTTTAATAGTTTTATTGCAAAACAATCCCGGGGAATTAAAAACCTACATAAAAATAAAAATGACATGCTTTCATTTTGATTCAAAATTTTATTCATATTTTTAAAATGAAAGGAAAGCACATTTAAGTTTGCTATTCTAACAAACGTGGACAAAACATATGGCTATTCTTCTAAAATGACATATGAGCATAAATGCACAAATTTTAGCTGATTGTGTTTGCAATTTAGTGTTTTTTGTATTATTTTGTACTTTTTATGTTTTAAAATAATTTGTTGACGTCTTCAACTAAATGTTTTTTTTTCCATCGGGCTTTGACTTCTTCCCACTTCTCCTTGAAGAATTTTAACCATCTTCAATCGGTTAATTGCTCTAAGAACCGCGAAACTTGACGTTCAAAAAATCGCTTACAAAAATCAAAATACCTTCATAATGTCGAAGCTCAGGAAAACCAGATTCATCTGAAATTAGCCTGGTATTCTCTTTTGGTCTTGCGGTAAATCTACGGAAGATAGGGTGCTTATGCTAAGTAATGGCTACGTTTTTTGTTTGTAGATAGGGCATTTTTGATTACTGATTTTAACATACCTCCACAAAAGAAAGGTTTTTCATATCTTGTAGAACGATGCAATAGAGTATGTAGCCTTCAAATCCGGTGTTAGCTAAAAAATACAAAAATGTCACACAAGGCGTTTATGCTGAGGACGGCAGTATATCGTGAATCGAAGAAATAGTTAATTATGCATTTAAGATAAACCATGGGCATTTTATGCCAGGCGGCAAAATTTTATTTACTATTATCATCTGTCCGCAAATAAGCCCCTGAGCTGTTTTTCTAAGAAATCTTTCCCTATAGCTTTAGTAATTTACCAAGCTAAAACTAAACTAAAGTGCGTTAAAAACAGCGATGGTTTCAAAAACGTTCATTTAATCGCCCGGATTTTCGGAAGACTTATAAAAAATCAAATATGACGCTGCCAATTCTATAGCTGCAAAAACACCGCAAATTTCCTAACCTGTAGCAAATTGTTTAACACTAACGCACGTTTTGAAATATATGTGCTCTGAAAAATTTCACTATTAAAAAATCACTTAATTAGTTGTACTTTTCGACACTACATTGATTGACCTTTATCACCGAACTGATTGACCCTCTCAGTATTTTTTGCAAGAATACACGGCAAGGATGAAGCTCAGTGCTGCCACGACTCAAAAGCAAAGTGAGTTTATTTCGTGTGCGTAAAAATTTCAGCTGAAATATCAAAGATATGATCAGTTCTTTTACCACGGTAACTCTAAAACACGGCAATTAAAACTGATGGATGAAGTGATCAATCGGCTACTGCATGGGAAATTTCATTCCAAGCATGAAAAAACACCCAAATGTTGAAATTATTTTACGTTTCATAGAATTATTCCAAAGACATTGCTAACTGAATTACGTTTGTTGAATTCAATTATTGCAAAGTAGTTCTAGTACTATAAAAATTAATGTTAACTCAAAATGTTGTAGTGTTGAGTGAATTGATGAATATTTTGCTATGGATCAACTATTTTTCGTAGCTATGTAACAATTAGAGCAGTTTATTTCTTGAACTCCTCTATATTTGTTGCATTAGCAGAGCCAACTACTTTTATATCGTTAAATTAACTTCATTAACATATTAAAAAGGACCATTTTTCGTAGTTTGTTTAACGATTTTGAATGAATCGTTGCAATATTACTCAAAACAGTTAAACCAACCACGAGTTTTTCTTTCCATGTAGAACGTCTGAAGCTCTTTTACATTAAATCATTAGTTTTCGTTAAAGAAATAGAAGTAAAAATTTCAATATTAACAATTTGTCTTAAAGAATGATGGCTTTGTTTCATGAATTAGAATCGTTGTTTGTAATAATACTACACTCTAAAAAGTGGGTCTATAATTAATACTTTGATAATAGGAAATATGTTCATTTTTTCGTTTAAAATAACGAATTACAAATTTTTTTACACATTTGATGTGCATTTTTTTGGTTTTACGTCATATCAGCTGAATAATACACAGCTTTTTGTAAATTGAAGCAAAAAGAGTGTAAATTTACTAGTTTGCTATTCACCTTTGCGCCAAAGCTATAAAATTGCATCATTTTTTAGGGTAAAATTACATGATTTGGTCGTAAAAAAAATATTCCTTTTACCCACTTTTGTAAATTTACATCTTTAATAGTAGGCAACAAGTTTCCTACTATTATAAGGGTAAAATTCAACCAATTTTTTTTTGAGTGTAGACGTTGTGTGTAATAACATTAATTTGGATTAATTTAACAAAAGTGTTGCATAGTTTAAATTTGTATTCCGAAAAACTAAATAAATTAGATTTATCAGCATGATAAAGAGTAAAAGATTCCAGAAGAATATCAAGCTTAGTCTGTTTCTTAGTTTTTCTCAGCATCACCTCAGCTCTTTCATACGCAACCCACAGAAGGCAAAATAAGAACCGGGAGTAGCTATAAAATGAAGGAAAAAGCAAATTTGGCAAACTCTATGCAAAGAAAAGGACCAAGACTCATGGGATCAAGGCTACAAAACAGCATCGGATAGGCTCGGCTGCAAGGACCCCATCCACCCATGCAAGTGTATGTACAGAGGAATATTGTAGATTTGCTATTACCAGCGTACGACGTATAATGATCACAGAGTCCGCCAGGGAGATATCACTTTGCTCACTGAAGAAGAAGTACACAGTGTTAGAATGAAAAACCGAAAAGCCCCAGGCCCGGACATTCTTCAAGTAGACGTTCTAAAAGAAGTGACGGAGACGGCGGTTGGTTTTCACAGCGGCCACTCAACAATAAGTCTCATCTGTGAAGTTATTAGCGTAGTAGATCGCTCCGAAGCCACTTGCCATCGGGCGAGACCCATTGTGTTTTTAGGCACTGATGGACGTCCGTTGCGCTTTTAACTCGACGAGATGGACAAAAGTATTGGATTCTGTTCAGCGACATTTTCAGGTAGAAGAATACTTGCTAGCAATAGTACGAGACTACTTGAAGGATCGCCATTTGATTTATGAATTCAATCAGGGAATTGTAGGCAAAACCATTACAGCTGGAGCAGCACAAGGGTCCATTCTTGGGCCAGAGCTGTGGAATATTGCTCGAAATGCCGGAAGACGTGCTCTTGGTGGGTTATGCCGATGATGTAGCCGCTGTCATCACATCTAGAAATTTTCACCTCGCCCAACTTAAACTCAATGTAATGAGAAAAGTTGAAAGCTGGATAGAAAGACGTGGTCTCCAGCTAGCGATCACAAAAGCTCAGATTGGCATGCTAACAAAGAGGAGGATGACAACCATTGTAACCATGACCAGTGATGTTGGACTCCAAGCTGACTTATGGACAGCATATCCGAAAAGTATAAGATAGAGCGCTACTAGCGGCTATTTCGCTTGGGAGACACGAGGCAAACGTTCGCGGTCCTAGTGTGAGTAAACGTACACTCCATGTAAGGGTAAGTAACTCAATGCTGCTGTATGGTGTGGAGATATGGACTACTGCGTCAAAAATTGAAGAGTATTGAGCTAGGATGATGAGCGTAGAAGAACACTGTGATTAGCAGGCAGCTACAGAACAGTTTCAAGAAACTCCATGTTAGTGATAATTAATTTATTGGCAAGCGATCGCAAGGAGGTGTTCTTGAACAGGACAGAAATGGAAAGAGAAATATGTTCTGCTCCAGCACGAGCGTGAACGCTGAAACTTTGAGAGGAGTGAAAGGCTACGAGCTCGAGAGAAGCATGGAACGCTAGGCTGATTTGCGCTTTAAAACCTTGGCTCAACCGCGACCACGGTGAAATAAATTTTTACCTGAACCAGTTCCTATCGGACCACAACTACTTCAAAAAATACCATCATAGAGTGGGGGAATACAGGACGGAGCTCTGCTATCATTGTGCCAAGAAGAGTGATGACTCTCTCCATACCTTTTTCCATTTCGCTCGCATCAGAAAGGAGCAACACCTGCTTTTCTCTGCAATTGGCCCTGTGACGCCGGAATCAATTGTGCAGATGATCCTACAGTTAGATGACGCTTGGTCGGCTGTGTCAGCATATGTGGAGCTAGTATTGCGCTTGGAAAAAAGAAGTATGCCTCATAGACTCCGGAAAGCCTGACAGAACTGAAGTAAGCTGTTGAGACACCTGGTAGGTGCTAGTAGCACGGCCGAGCTGAAGTAATAGAAAGTGGCTCCGGCCCAGATTTCCGAGGTCAGTAGATGATGTTTTTAGTGAGTACAAATCTCATATAATCTTGTTTCGTTTGCACGATTTCTATTGAAGGTGTTTCGACACCTACTTCGCAGTAGCAAAAACTCAAACTCAAACATGAAACATGAAACTCAAAATTTCATTTCGGTCGGCGCTAACAAGCAAGGAACAGGTCAACAAATAGCAAAGCAGGCCACAAAGGTACACATTTCGATTTATCTTTCATAAAAATAATATATTTCATTGACAACAATGTTCCTCTTTTGTTTTATACTTCAAATTTAACCTTAATGCGATTATTAATTGTGGTGACACTAGAAAATATATTTTGCTTTTGTTGAATTTTTTATCCGCAATTTTTCTAAAATCAAAATCCTATTTTAATTTATGGTGTCGATAAATCGAACCTACTGGAAAATTGAACAAAACAGTATATATTATAGCTTTCAATGTTTTGAATTAGTAGTTGTTACACTGAAGTCTAAACAAACAAAAACATGACTGTATTGGTATTTGATTGCCCATAGTTTGAATAACTTTATACTTTTAATCCTCTAAATAAAATCGGAGAAAACGATTGACTAGAAATCAGATGACAATAACTTCAAAAAGCTGCATTAAGGAAAGTATGGTAGAAAGTACGCTATAAAGTGAGGATTGAAAATTTACTTTTACAAGGATTTTTATGGATTTAAATCGAATTATTTTCCTTTAATGACTGAAAAATCAAAAAAACTTATGCAAATATTTCTAAGAGTTTCATTGTATATCCCACAGCTTCCTGACTATGCATTTAATTTGTTTTATTTTTGTATGTATCAACATGACTATATGAGCAAAATAGACTATTTTAGCCGATAATATGACTATAGCACCACTCAGTCTTCCTTACAATATTAATGTTATTTAGTATTTTTTCTAAATGAATATTTTTATTTAGTCAAAAACTCAACTCGCACAACCAAATCTAAAATGCAGTGAACATTCTTTTTTATCTAACTGATCTCAAAGTTTCATGCCATCGAGTTTTAGTTTCTTTTACATATATATGGTTAACTAACAGATAGCGCTAACAAACTGTATGCATAAATCTAAAAGAAATAATTCTTAACATGGAACAAACTAAACTTATTGCAATTGACATTCAAAATCTAGCATGAAATATTTATCTAGCATTTCAATAGGTGATACATTTCAGAAATATCATTTACCATCGAAAAATTTCGCTGGAAATAAAATTCCTTTCTCAACTATGTCTTCCGACATAAGCATTTTATTTTTCAGGTGCGTTAAGACCATTAATTAGAAATCAATCAAAATAAACGCATTTGAAGAAATAAACGCAAAACAAGAAATACGCTTTTCCCACTTGCACAGCTCGTGTTTATCCCGGAGACCAATATTTCAAACCTGAATAAGTACGTAAGTAATAGGTAACATGATTATTAAAATACTTTCTTTGATCAAAATAGATTTTATTTTCAGATATATGCTCAAGTTAGTAACTGTGGAAACTGTACAAAATGATGGGTTGCCTCTAATTTACAATGCTAAAGAAAGAAAACAAAGTTTGAAAAACATTCAGAACATTACAATTTCGAATAAAATTTTTTTATTATTAATTGAGAGAAGAGAATCTTCTAAACAAATACATATTAAAAATCAAAATTGCGGTTATTCCCATCATTAGTTTTAGGAAAAGTTGTTATAGTATATTAATCATAAGCTAGTAAAATCCATGTAAATGTTGGATGATCTCAGGATACCAGAGTATATATTTTTATTAGGAATACTTAGAGGCTAAATGATCATTTACCGTAAATCATCATTTAAGTGCAGTGTGTCATATGGTAATTTGGACTAATCACCACTATATACTATTTTTATTACGGACTACTTTAGCTACACACTAAAAGTCAGTTTGCATGAAAAGTAAGCTAAAAACATATCTTCAAAAAAAAAATCAGATGAGATATATTATTAGTTGCACATAATGTACACATTAGGCAAATACCTATCCGATAACCGAATATTCCAACCATATTTGTTTTTGCGATTAATTTACACAATTCCGCCCTTATTCCAAAATTCAATGATTACTCTCCGCATAACTACCCTCAAAATACCGCCGGCTTAAGTCTAAATACCCAACACATTGTTCGGTGTCATGGGAAGATAAATAATATTCCCCTCGATTTTAGAACTTAAGAACCCCTTTTCCATGCACTGGAAACATCGAGTAAATTTCCCTTTATTTTCAATAGGAGTACTGAGCTGGACATTTCATTTCCCATGATATTAATTATATTCACCCTTCGTTCACAGGGAGGAGAAATATTTTCTTACCCTGCGCAAAAGATGATATAAGAATATGTATGTAAACTATATACTATTCGAGGACATATGAAAAATAAATGATATGGGAAAATGAGGACTCAGTCAAGTAGTATGCACGTAACTGTTGCTGGGAAAAGTGAGAAAGAAGGAATGTATTTGATTTCGCAAATGTTTGACGTCAACGTGGTCGTTACGAGTAGTTTTGAAGTAATAAAGACACTAAAACAATTGTTTTCAGTTGTTAGGAGTCATTAAATATGATTTAGTATATGAAAGTTTCAGGTAAAATATTGAAATAAAATAAAATAAAAAAATATAACTCTAACGTTTAATTGTTCTTGTTAATTTTTAAGTCTTTATTCAAGAGTAGATTAGCATTTAGTAGTTTAAATAAATTATGGCTAGTACCCTCGTTATTTTTCAGAACATATCAGAACAGTATCTTAAAAAGACTAGTTCTGATGCATTACCAGCCAATTTACAACATTGACAATAAGTTGACGTGTTTTATTATATTTTTGGTTCTAAATAAGCATTGTTTTACTGAAATCACATAAAATTGTGCTGCATACATAAAATAAAAATAGCAGAACTCCAACAGGTAGCTCTAAAGATATTTCATTTGGCACGCCTTCAAAACGTAAATTGAATATATTCAGTTTCAAATCATTTTAAACAATGATGGTTCACAAAAACTTTAATAATCGCCACACATTAAATATGATACTATTCTGATAGAGAGACTTGACTCTGTCTTGCATTTTCGAAAAAAAATATTCCTAAAAACTTTCAAAGATTTTATTTTTGTAGTTGTTTACTTATTTCAAAAATTCAAAACAAGGCAATAATACCAACCGTCCTCGTTATTTCATCCAAGATTGCTTCACTGGCGCTTTACGTATTCTCAAACATGGACGATTTGTATTTTCGTATTCGTTCCTTTCAGTTGAAAACATGAAGTTATTGTGATAATTAAAAATTATTGTCCCGCATAATACAAAAAACTAGAATTGATTATTATCAAAACACGCGTGGATTATCTACGAAATTACCTGATTTACGCCAATCGTTACTGATAAATAAGTATGATGTGATCATTTTTACGGAAACATGGCTTAAACCGTACCGAGCTGGGATTTAACGGCTACAATGTTTATCGTTGTGATCGTGGTGATATTACCTCCAACAAAACCAAAGGTGGTGGTGTATTGATAGCTATATCTAATAACTTTCAATCTAGTTTGATATCATCTAAAAATGTTGACGTAGAGCAGCTTTTCGTATCAGTTAAAGTCAATAACAAAAGATTGATTATATCAACTGTATATTTACCACCAGATGCACCACCCGATAAATATTATAACCATACGGAAGACGTTATACACTGTCTTCATCAATATTCAACTTCTCAATTCATCACTACTGGCGATTACAATTTGTCTGGAGTCAACTGGGATCAACAGGAATGGACACAACCAATAAATTGTCTGAAACAGAGCACAATAATTGAAGATTTTTCTCTTTTAAACTGTAGTCAATCTGATAATGTTTCAAACACTAATAACTCAAAGCTAGATTTAATTTTTTCGAATTTTAATAATTTATCTGTAAAAGGCAACGATCATCCTTTTCTTCCGATCGATCTGCATCATCCGCCTTTAGATGTTACCATTCGGTTCGAAAAACCAAACGAGATTTCAAATGAACATGCTGTTATAAGTCATCGTAATTTTAAACTCGCCGACTATAATTACATCAATAGTGCTTTTGAGAGCGTAAACTGGCTAGCTGTGTTGCATGCCTCGACTATAGACGAGTCAGTTGACAAATTTTATTCTACTTTAAATACAATTATTAGTGAAACAATTCCCATGGTCAATTTTCGACCAAGCACTTTTCCTGATTGGTTTTCTATGGAGTTAAAAAAGCTAATTCAGAAGAAAAAACTTGCTCATTTAAAATATAAAAAAAATTAATTCTATGATTATTATAATATTTCTAATTTACGAGCTGACTGTAAACGATTACTTAGATTAGACTCCAAAAGCTATTTTCGCAAATTGGAGTCATCAATACCTCATAACATAAAATACTTTTGGAATTTCATCGACTCTATTAGGAAAAAAAAATCACTCCCAACGACGATGTTTATGGATGATATTTTCGGCTCAGATAGAACAGCAATAGCAGACATGTTTGCATCCACTTTTTCTAAAGTCTTCATTGATTCTTCATGTCAATATAGTCCACCGATACGAATGTAACTATTTCACATTTTGTAGTCGATTTAAATAAACTTATTGATAAGCTATTGTCTTTGGATGTTAGTAAGAATACTGGACCTGATGGAATCCCGTCTGTGTTTTTAAAAAATTGTGCTTCTAATTTGGTCCCAGCACTTCTACATATCTTCAATAGGTCATTAAATTGTGGCGTTTTTCCGAATATGTGGAAATCAAGCTTTGTGATACCCGTATTTAAATCTGGGCAGAGATCGGATGTACGCAATCACCGCCCAATTTGTATTCTATTAACGATACCTAAAGTTTTCGAAAGTCTCGTAACCAATTACATAACCCCAATTTTAAGGCCTCTACTTCTTCACAATCAGCATGGTTTCTTAAGTGGTAAATCCATCTCAACTAATTTGCTTACTTATCATAATTATCTTTACAAGTCACTTGAATCTTACCACCAAGTTCACTCTATTTACACAGATTTTAGTATAGCTTTTGATAAAATTAACTTAAATCTGCTATTGGAAAAGTTGAAACACTTTGGAATTCATGGTAAATTTTATGATTGGTTCGGCAGCTACCTACGAGGACGGTCTCTATTAGTTAAAATTAATAATCACTATTCTTATCCATTTTTCCCTTCCTCAGGTGTACCGCACGGATCACATCTTGGCCCTTTACTCTTTTTATTTTTTATATATATCAGCTTAATTTTTCATGATGTTCAATTTTTGCTATTTGCTGACGATTGTAAGATTTTTAAAACTATTACATCATTAGCTGACATTGAAATTTTGCAATCCAATTTAAACAACTTTACCAATTATTGCGTGAACAGTTGTCTTGAACTAAATACAAAAAAATGTCAATTTATTGTCTTTAATAGAAGTAAAACTTATAACAATCATACATACACATCAATAATATTCCACTTAAGCATGTTGACAATGTGAAAGACCTTGATGTGACTTTCGATACCTCTCTTAGTTTTATACCTCACATAAAAGATATTGTTAACCAAGCAAATAGAATGGTGGGCTTCATTATAAGGAACACTAAAGACTTTTATAACTTAAATACAATAAAAGTACTTTATTTTTCTCTTGTACGCAGCAAACTTGATTATGCATCAGTGCTATGGAATCCTTATTATAGTATTCACTCTGATTCAATCGAAAAAATTCAGCATACATTTTTGCAATATGTTGCATTCAAACTACATGCTTTACCGGCCAATATTAATTACGCTGAGGTTATGTCCCTTCTTAATATAACCTCCCTTAAAGCTAAAAGAAAAACCGCTGACGCAATGTTCCTCTTTAAATTATTAAATGGGGAAATTGACTCATTTGAGCTGCTTGCGGATGTCGGCCTAAGAACTCCGTCTAGGTCAACAAGAAGCAACGATATTTTTTACCTTCATAATTTCAAAACAAATTTTAGCCTCCACTCCCCTTTAGAGCGCATGAAGCGCACTGGTAATGAATTATGGAGCTATGTTCATTCGTTTGATGTTAAGGTTAATGTGATAAAAGCTGTTTTTAGGCAACTTGAATTATTTCCTGATTGAGTTATTAATAACGAGTATTAACTAATTAAGCTCTAAATTTTTCAATTTATTTATTCTTAAAAGTTATTGTAAGTTAGTATTAAGTTGCATTTATTGTAGTTATTGCTTTAATGGACAGCTTGTCCGTATGTTAATAAATAAATAAATAAAATAAATAAATAAATAAATATCAATGGACCCAAACTACAAATTCGTAGTTGCCCTATGTGAAATTTGACATGCGATTCGCCAAGAGAATTTTCTTCGTGATTTACCATCTTGGGTCGCATATAGCGAATCCAAGTCAATTTCTGGTCCCGAAAATCCCGGGATTGATGAGCTCTAATCCCGGGATTTTCGGGATCAGAAATTGGCTGGGATTTCGGGGCCGGGAGTCAAGCATTATCGGCAATCAAGTTACAGCAAGACTCGAAAAGTGCAAATAGAATCCATATTTATGAGAAAACAATTAGCTCACATCAAAATGCGTAAAGAATAGAGCAAAACAAACCGATGTAACAGTTAACAAGAGAATACAAAGGGGTTTGTAAATAAATAAGTATGGACTGTTTCACATTTAGTGCATTCGTTACATCGAATGATTTGAGGAAATTAATACTAGCGAATGCATACACAGATTTATCAAAATCCTTAACAACAATCAAAAAAAGGTTGTTGGCTATGCAAGCAGGATAAAGAAAATAATAAAAAATAAGATATAATAGGCTAGTATCTCAGGTGAACGGTTCAGTTTGATGTTTGATTAATGGACCTTGACTGCAAATAAGCGCTATATAAATATAAACATCTACTTAGTAAATTCTTACTGGAGCTTGGTGCGAGTAAGAATCTCAATGACAGCTGGAAACTACCTAGATATGAGTTTAATGTTTCTCCAGGAAAAGACATTGTTACCATCGTAACTGATGGGTCAAACGAAATGCGAAAAGTAGGCAGACTAGTTGGTACAGAGCAACATATTTGTTTGGCGCATAGCATCCACTTGGCAGTTTGCGATGTTCGCTATAATATGAACTCCATTCCAGATTAAAGAGTTGATGAAGCAGCTGATAGTCTGAACGACGACCACGAAGATTTGGATGGCCCTGAATCAGCTAACAACGTTGAAACCGGTCGCCTGCAAGACACGCTAGATCAGACGAAGGACATCAGCGCATGCATGAAGAAAATTCGTTAGGTAGTTTTATATTTTAAAAAAGCTCCAACGAAAAATAATAACGATCTTTAAAACTATGTCGGATCCGAGCAAGGCATTTAACTGTCTCCTTTAAATGGATTGTAAAACAAGATGAAATAGTCTCTTGACAATGCTCGAATAGTTTCCCATTTTGAAAAATAGTATACATTAATAGGCCTGCAATATCCAGAGCGATTAAAAGGAACTGAGTTTGATTCGATTCAGAAAATTATTGAAGTTTTACTCCCTGTAAAATTGGCTGTGACGGCCTTTAGTCGCAGACTTGTTAATTTATGCACTGCTAATACTTCATCAAGATTTGTCTTTAGGCTGTTAGGAGAAAAACGGTCTATTCTTCTGAATGCTATGAAAATTGCAATATTGGACCGAATAAAAGAGCTTCAGTGGTATGCTAAGCTATCTCCAGAATCCACATTGTACCAGTGAAAATTTACCAAATGAAATAAAATTTCTATTTTTGAAACCAAGCAACGCAAATATTAAAAAAAATACTACAATGATCTAGATGCTGAACCCTATGCTTGGTAGCCAAAGAAATGAAGAGAACCCACTAGATACCCTTATTGATCAGAACAAGATAGTCGTCAATTAACGCTACAAGAAGAGCTGCAAAAGTATGAAAATAATTAATCATGAAATGCCGCAAGAAACTAATCTAATTAAAACCATTGCAAAAGAAATGAATCTTTTCGAAAGTGGTGGCACTTGCATAGTTTGGAGCAGGCGTACCAATATTTCTCGACCGTTTCCGAGGCGTCCAAAATCGGGAATAAATTTAGAAGCAGGCTTGGAGACGATACCTTAGATGCTATGCTATTGCTTCAATGTTACTTCCGAAAAACCTAATGAACTTTGGCCGAATTTTTTATACGTTACCTTATTATGTATCTCAATTCTAAGAGTTGTGTTTTGTTGTTGTGGTTTTTTGTCGTGATTTTTTGTTTTAATTTGTAATAGATGTAATTTTTAATATCTGTCTTCATACTGTCAATGTTTTGGATGATTAAAATTATTGTTTTTATTTGCATCAATAATATAAATTAGTAATAATGCAATTTTTATACAGTTTTGAGCTTACTTATTGTTGTAGTTTTGAAATGATGGCAAATTATATAATCTGTTTACTAGAAACTTGACTTATTTTGTTGTGTTGTATTTTGAATTTCAAATCCCGGGATCCCGGGATCCCGGGATCCCGGGATTTAAGATTTTTTAATCCCGTAATCCCGGGATTGAAAATATGGTTCGGGATTGGAATCCCTAGTCGCATATCACTTAAACATTTTTTTCTTAGTTTTCAAAATGTAAACACATATGTATTTTCACGTGCTAATCACAATTCCTCCAATGCTATACATTTTACCCTCAAACATATGATGCCTATAAATCATATTCGTTTTTGTCGCTGAACCGCAATTTTGATGAGCAGCTAATTACATACGTCTTGAGCACCCATAAATATATTTGCAAATCTTCAACATGCCTCAAATATTTTGGTTTTCATACAAAGTGATGGGCTCAGCTGTTGTTTTGCAATGTTGTAGGTTTGCAATTTCGTTAAGGTACAAAGATTAGATAGTGGTGGAGCGTGCACATTTTCCATTCGTTGTAAGACATGCATGATTTTCAAACCAGTGAATACTTAAAATCTTAGGTAGGGTTCGAAGATTCCAAAACAATATTATAAAATTCATACACACATATCAAAATGTCAAGCCATAAGTTCTTCAACATGAGTATCGGTTACACATAAACTTGTCGCTAATATATTACAAACCAGCTTTAGCTGTTACCGTTCATAACATGAAAATCCAATAAATTTATAATGTCACAATTATTTTTCGGCAAATTTATAGGTTCACAGTCGTCATATGATTTGCATGCAAGACTTCCTCTCAGTTGACTTTCTAACCACTGCCACCACGCCAGCATATGTGATTTATAGGTCTTGCACAAAAAGCGATCGGGGTTTATTCGTACAACCTCGAAGGACACAAACATATTGTGCACTTTCCGCATCTCACTAAATCCGCTACTCCCGTTCGATTCAGATTATTCGCTTTAATAAAATGCCAACATTGGAAATCTATCGTAAATTTGCGAGTAGATAATCAAGTAATTTGACAACACGGCGAAAGTATGGGAGTCATGCATACGCGTCAGGGGCATCAACGACGGATGTATCCATGTGAAGAAAGGATATGGCCTAACATTCACTTTTATATCTTCCTGAATGATAAATACTCGTTTGCGAAGTAGATTCGAAATGCTGGGGTGTAAAGCAGTCTCGTACAGACGCACGTATTCGCACAAAAGACGCACGATGACGCCAAAATGGATTGACACATAAAAATCAACAGCCGTCACAATAAACTCATATCCGGGCAATCTTTGATATTCTTCAACTGCCTATACTGTACTTACTCGTAGTCTGTAAAGCGAAGATGTTTTGCTTCTGACGACTTACAATAAAAATCATTTTACTGCATTTGACGGCCGCCTTCACTGACTCCAATGCCATCTTGATAAAGTGCGCGCAGACGAGAATTTTCTTCCGATTTTTTGATTTGATAAAGAGGGATCGAAAATGCGAAGACAAAATGTGATACCTATTCGCAACAGATATGCAAATAAAGAACATTCCATTTAGCAGAGAAAAGGAAATGAATTGTAAGTGTTTTGGAAACGGATCGAATGTGAAACAGATAAAGAACTTTACGGGTTGATTTTGAATATCAAAATGAAATGCTATTGCGGCAACGTATATTCAAAATATATCAAAGTTTGGTTTATGAAGCGTTTGCTAAATTTCTTGATTTCACTTAAGCCAATCACAGCTTTATTTGGTTCAAAATACTTTCAGAATAACTGGACGCTATTTAATTATGAAATTGGTATTGTAATCAAGCAGATAAACATTCATCGAAGTACGTAGTGAAACTCAGCTTAAAGCCAATTTTATACACGCTATACTGTGCGTGATAGTACTTTTCCATATCCTATTATATTTGGAACTGATCTTTTGAAATCAATCTAATAAAACAAATAACTTAATAAAACCTGATTAGCCCATGCATGAAATCCAATTTTACTGATGTCGTGAGCATTTGTAAATTTATTATTTATGTTCATAAGACCAATTTGGATATACAAAGATCTTTGTATTTCCGAAAATAACGTGGTGGCATCTCATTAGACTCTTTCTTAAGTAAATTTTCAATATTTAATTTGAACAATGACGGGATTTGTTTTAAAAAATTGTTAATGAATGTTAAAGTCGATGTGAACATCGAAATGGAAAAGTAGTAAAAAAAAACTCTTTAATAACCAGCTGAAACAGAAATTCACAAAAGATTAACTGAAATTAATTGATGCTCAAAGTACTGAAATTTTTATTAAATATAATATTATGTTTTTGAAATAGATGATGAAACACAACTGTTCTCTCTACTGTTGGAAAAAGTATAGCAGACTGAGGAGTGCACAGGCTAGTTGCTAGCAGTGTGGCCAGATATTTGGGAAAAAATATAGCCCAATTTCAAATTTTCATAGCCCAAAATAGCGAAGATTTTTTATTTGTAGCCTAAAAACCGCCACACTAAATAACTGTTTTATAACTAAATCAATTCATTTAAGCTGATTAAATTATAATATTTATATCCATAAAATTTATACCACGTAGCACAGAAGTCGTTTGAAACAGTTAAAATTTCGATATTTTAAACAGATAAAATTTTATTCAACGTATTTGAAAAGGGAAAGCACGAAAAATGTGAATAAATTACAGGAACTTTGTGAACATTTTAGAAAAGTCCGTGAAAAAATAAGTGTGGGGGTGCAATTTGTTTTTTTTTTTGCAGAAATAACATGCAAATTTGGGTGGTACAAACATTTAATTAGTATAAGAAACAGTCTTAGTGGCTAGAATGGCTGAATGTTTTATTTAAAATGAATCAAATATTAATATTTTATCCGATTTCATACATTCAAAACTATGAACGCAAGTTTTGAAATAAATTATTATTCCTGTTAGACAATCAGCTGTTAAAATTGTGTTTAGACATAAAGGTTATTGATTTGTGATCATGGCTTCCTTCTTGTCTATAAATCAGCATAGACAACGTATATCGTCTCTAAAGCTTATCAAAGCAGAGAATAATTGATACGGGAAACTTAATCGTTTTGCTGAATAAGCCTCCGAAAGCAGAATCAAAGTGGAATTGTTTTTGCGGGATGATTATTTAAAATGAAAGACTGATGCACTGTGCACTGTGAGCTGGTGTCTGATGAGAATCAGGGCATACTTTCGAAACCGCTTTGTCAAAAAAAAAATCAATAAAATTTTCCAATTTTAATCATCCCGCAAAAACAATCCCAATTTGTGTTTAGACGTATAAATACTTTCAAAAGAAAACATAAGTTAAACAATTCCATTTGCGGGGCTCCAAGCGACGTTTCGCGAAAAATTTGAAGTTGGCTTTGAAATAAAATGAATTAAATTGTTGACAATTAAATGGATACGATGTATCATGTTTATATATATTTTATAAACACAGTGAAACCTTAGAATCAGACCACCTCAGCGTCACAAATTAAATGGTCCCATTTCACACGTTGTCCGATTTTAAAGGTTTAAAAAAGAACGTTGAAGAAATTTTTCCCAATAATCTTGAGTATTTATTCCAAGAAAAGAAAAACAAAATATAGGCTTTCCACGTGAATGTTTTACAAATGTTTAATTTTGCACAGAAACGCATGTTCAGTTTAAAGATTTAAAATAATTAGATATAGAAATCTGCCTATTTGTGCTCGTAAGATGTACCTGCTCCTTTAGAACTTCGTAATCATTTAATGTTTGCAAAACTTTAGATATGTTCCTGTAGAGATCCTAACCTTTGATGCTCCGTATTTGCTTCACTATGGTGATTATGGGATTAGTATTCTGCTGACGAACTTTATTTTCTGTTTCAGAATACTACGATTTGAACTCACTATCGGAATCAACAAAAGCTGATATGGCTTCTTCAGTTGAAACCCCTTCAAAAAGACATCTTCCCAATCTTTCGGCAGATACTCGTTTGTGGTCGTAAATTGATCGATTTCTGCCAAATTTTGAATGTCTGCTAGAGTATTTGAGTTTTAATCACTTTGAATTTGAACTCTCATCACGATTCCGCTTTTGACCCTCAGATTTCGAGGCAACCCGCATTTCCAAAAACACTTTTGTAATTGGAAGGGGGGGGGGGGGGACACTTAATTCCCAAAAGATCGTAATCAGCAGAGAGCTTCATATATAGAAGCTAATTCTGTTGGGCCTGAAGTACGCTCAGTATTTTCCAGAGCAAACAATATAAGGTGCATCATATAGGTATGTGCGGTAATTTACTTTTATGTTTGGTATAATCCCTTGATCTAATGGCTGTAAATGAGAATTGCGAATAGGCGGAAAAATCGCAGCTTGATGTCTTCCACATTATCACTGCTATCGCATCTAGTTTTATCAAAAAAGATGGTGATGTTTCGATTTTGTGTTTGCATTTCAATATCAAGTGTGTGCATCCATTTTTCAAAAATCGGACCCGTCATCCAAGATTTTGTGTTAGCTCGCCAAGTTATGCCCAAACTTCACTTAATGTCAATTATTCCGAACGATCTTGGTCTTTTGGCTATTATTATGGCCCCCAAATCTTTCTTTTCTCCACTTACACAGCACTGTAATTGTCGCACGTTGCTTTGAAAGCTTTCTATCTGTAGATGTTTATTATTTGAAGCATAGTGATTTTTGTGGCGTTGCTCTAAAAAAACAATTCTGTCTCATCAAGTTTATACATATTTGAAGCATCAGAGCCATCACATAGTATTCTTAGCTGTAACTGGAATTCCTGAACTGTGCCTAAATCAACATTAGCTCCTTCGCCACAAAATGCACCGAGTGAATATTGTAACCCTTTTTAAATCACAAAGCTCTAATTTTGTAGGGATTTGACGGGCTTTACTGGGAAGTAGCTGGCCGGATATTGGCAAATTTTTGGAGCGTGCCTTACAGAACCATATGTACAAAAATTTATCTATTTGGCAGTATGATTAATTTATTTTCAACCACTTTCTGTTAGTGTCTTCGAAATTTTACAATGCCCATTTTAGTTGGTTTTTATTTTTTAAATACGTTGAACCTGACTTTTGATAATTTTAAAGCTATCAGAATTTTTTTTTTGGCTGAGCAATTGTTTTTCGGATGCTTGTTTTACTTCTAACTTTTTGCGAACATTAAGTTCGTTGTATTTTGCGTATTAGATTTTTTGATTTTTTTTTACGTAGCCTGAACAAACATTGATTTATTTACATCAAAATTATCAAATAAATTGCACTCATAACTGCAAACAAAGGGCGAATATACAGTAATGATATAAAGCAATATTTTATTATTATCAGAATACCAATGAAATTGAAGCCATCTGTAACGTACCAAATTCTACACATTAAATGAATTTTCAGCAGAATGTCATGCAGAAATTATACGATAAATTTTCCTTGATCTTGAACAGTTGAAAAATTCTGGAAAATTCTTTCTTGTATGCTGGTCTTAAAACCGTTTTTGGTCGGATTAGCAAGTACTCCTGAACAAATTTTTGTCCAGCTAATCTGGTTCACGGTCCAGTTCTAGAGATTGACCGATTCCAGAGTGAATTTTCTTCAAGAAATTGTATGTGCGATGATGTTATAGTTCAATTGTTCAGTTGTTTGGATCATACAGTCTCCCGATTAGTAGGTTTTACTCTATAGCCCAAATATAATTTTTCATAAAAATAGATAGCCCAAAAACCGCCAACCCGCGAAATGAAAAAACGTCCCACGAATTCAAATTTTAGATAGCCCAATTGGCGGGAAATAGCCCAATCTGGCCACAGTGGTTGCTAGTACTATGACCACGCGCCTGGTTTTTTAGCTGACGTAGTTGTTGGTAGATAATGAAGTCTAACGAGGGTAAAAGTTAATCGTGGAGCTAATCACTCTACACTCGTGTACATTGATTGTGATAGAATGATGCAACTTTATTTTTATCTTTACTGTTGCTCCATGTTTTTTTACTTTATTTTAAAGTCAATTTAACATTCAACTCTATAGTAAACCATTGGCTTCATCAATTGATTGATTGATTCTTCTTTTTCAATTGATTTCATTAAACTAGTCTTCTTCTAAAAAAGTTAAAAAGCAGTACAACATCCACTAAACTCACTGAAATAATGTACATAGTTTGTATTCCTATGTACCATTGTGGTCGTGTTCATTCTGTAGGTGGTATTCTGAGCTATAAAATATATCCTGAAAAAATCTGCAAAGCTAATGATCGTATATAAAATAGCATGGGAGCTTTGATCATATATGCTACATTTAAAAACCTCGGCAAAAAAAAATATACCTTCATGGCAAAAGTTCCCTCACATTATGAGATTTTCTATTTAACACATAATTTCAACTCCCAGGCCCATCATCTGAGCTCATATGCATCAAGTGTCAAATCCCTTGCAAATAGTTTCGGTTATACCTATCATTAAATTGGGCTATACAAAGCCCAGAATTCAATAAGATGTTATGGCCTAAGAGGGTAGAGTATTGGTTCATAGAGTCCGGGATCCTTGTCAGTGCTGCCTCTTTTACTAAATCTAGAGCTGCAACATATTTATCTACTACTATCATTTAATATACCAACCGATGCAAAATAAATTATTTACCCACTTAAAAAGCAAGTGGGCTCGTATTAATTGTTCTCTTTTCTTTATAAGAAAAGAATTGATTTCATTGTTTTATCAACACCAAATCAAACAGAGTTCAGTGGAGAAGAATTAATTTATATTTTCAGTTAATAGATTATTTAGCATTAATTTGCTTTGAAATCTATTTCGTGTTGACTGATTTTTTTGCATTGTCGAAAGCATGACAAAACTAAGTCGTATGTATTATTACATATATTTAATATATTTTGATGAAAATGACTGGCTAAAACAAAATTTATGAGCCACTAGAACTCATAATCATGTGTTTACTATCTGAATAGAAGCTTTTTTCAGGGGTCGGCGCTGGTATCTTTGTCGAGTCGTAGTTTTAGCAGACGTAATTTTTTAATTTGTATCTGTAAAACATGCTCTTGAGGGCTATCAAATATAAGGCTTTCCCAGCTATAACACATACCGCCTACTTGAATAAATTTTTCGCTGCATATTATGCAAATTAAAATTTATCATAACCGTCTAATCAATTATGCACATAGGTCCAAAAATATATCAACCATGGTCTCTGGCGCTTTGCTTTTTCTCAGTTAGTAAGCAAACTCTTCGGAAATTGTCGAAATATTATTGCCTTTGAATCGGAATCTGGTCAATATAATTAAAAACTGTAATGATGGTTTATTTTATTCTACGGTTACCCAAACTCGTATATTTTTGAGTAGCTTTTCATTCACGGGTTAAGTTACTTACTTCCAATTTGGTTAAATATCGTACATCTTTGGGCAATTATTTTGAAATGTAAAAATTGAAATGTATTCGATAGAATATCATTCGGTATTGACGGGGCTGTTTTGGATAATATTCAACTCGGTAACAGCTCCTTATTCAATTCTCATATCAAAAAGATGAAAAACGGCCCTGAACCTGACCTACTACGGCCAAACCATCATATCACCCCTGTATATAAATCGCTGTGATGAAGTGCATTTCCGCGTTTCCGGAAATCAGCCCATATCACGACAATTCTTAAAAGTGGTCATAAACACCCAGTTGGAAATTATAGAAGCGTCGCCATTTTGTCAGCTATACCTAAGCTGTTTGAAAAAATATTTTGTGACAAACTTACAATCGTTATTGATCCTCTCTTAATCGAGCAGCAACATGGCTTCAGAAAAGACTGGTCTACTACGTCCAACCTAACGCTAATAGTCTCAAATGTGCTTTGCGATATAAAAAAAAAAAGGAGCGTAAAATCGACACTATATGCAGTGACTTCAGCAAAACGTTTGACCGCGTTGACCAAGACATTTTTAAACAAAACTTTTCAGAAACTGTTTGAGTTGCTACCTTCAAAATTGAGCGCATCGTGTTCAATTCTAAGGCCGTATTTCCAAAAAAAAATACCGTCTCATCTAGGGTACCTCAAGGGGGCCACTTAGGGCCGCTTCTGTTCAATATTTTTATTTCGGGTCTCTCGGAGGTATTATCTGACTTTCCGCACCTTTTTTATATAGATGATCTGAAAATATACCACTCTATTCAGTGGAATCAGATGCAAATTTTCTTCAGCTGAAACTTTTCTCATTGGTGCAATGGTGTGACCAGAATAAACTTACTCTAAATGTTGATAAATGCCATGCGATAAGTTTTTCCTGCAAGACTTCTACTTTTAATTTTGATTACCACCTGAATAATCAGCTCTTGAAAAATGTTGATAGTGTCGTAGATCTCGGTGTCATCCTGGACAAAAAGCTGCGCTTTAATTTTCAGTAGTTTTTTTTCAGAGTCCTTACAAGAGCTAGCAGGCAGCTGGAGTTCATTAAAAGTGGTGCGAAAGAATTTAAGAACATATGGGTCACAAGATCTCAGTTTATGTTTTTAGTTCGCCCATTTCTCGAATACGTTTGCGTCGAATGGAATATTGTTTTCAATATTCATAGCAATAAACTGGAATGTGCCCAAAAGCCGTTCGTGTTTTTACATTCACATAAAAAACCAGTGCTCTACCCACTAGGCTACTCAAGCTTCTCTATAGAGATAGGAAGCCGATAAATAGATGCTGCAAAATATTTAACAATGTTTCAAACTACTTTTCCTCATCTATCTCTACCATTATTAAAAAAAAAAAATTAAATCCTACTTTAAATTGGTAAAACAAATTATTTTATTTTCCTCATAACTTCCATATTGAATTAACAACCAGACAAAAAAGTCTGCCGGCATAAAGTAATGTAATTGTAATTTAACTTAAGGAAAACAGTTTTAAATTTGTTATTGTTTTGTTAACTTGTTTGGTTAAATAAATGAATTCTTTCGTGTAGTGATGCATTTTCAAATTTTTTTTTCAGCTGAATTATAAAAGTTTTTCAAGATAAGAAATTCACGTATAGAAATTTTGAGATTTCTGGAAGTCAAGAGTTGACAAGTCTTCATCAATAAAAAGAATGATTTTTGTTGCTTTCAGATAGCGCACAAATACATATTAATTAACATAGAAGCAAATCCAGGTTCATATTTTTCAACGGTATACCTTCTTCTGAGGTAGTTAAAAGTTCAATTTATTTTGCGAATAATTTCCATTAAGTTTTTAACATGACTAACAACAAGTACGATCCTCCACCATACGACTTTATCGTCAATCTATCGAGCTATTCCAACAACATGAGATATTTGGTTAACAAGTTAAACACCCTTCACATTAGGAACAAAGACCTCATGCCTCTTTTTTGTTAAAGCATTGTGCAAATGCAATTGCTATTCCGCACCTGTAGTACCCTTTTAACAAATTCTTCTTTTGTTGGAATTTTTTTCTGCAACATAGAAAAGTAAAAACGTTTGTCCTACTTTCAAAACTGGTGATAAGGGTGGCATAAAAGCTATACAACAATCAAAATATTTTCATCCATTCCAAAAGCATTTGGGTATTGTATTTATGATTTCATCAAATCTATCGTTTATCCACTTATGATCCCGAACAAACACGGGCTTTCCGCCGAATTCGTTTCACTAACATATATCTAACTCCTTCTCTGCGTACTAATTTTTCAAAGGTTTTCAAGTAAATAAACTTTTATTAAAGTCGAGCTTGCAGTCGGTCCAAAGTTTGGAGATTGTTCGCATTCTCACTATCTTTTGCGTACCTCCACAAAAAGAAAATCAGAGGCGTTAAATTGCAGGATCTTGCAGGCCAACTCACACCAGCAAATCGCGAAATTACACGTTCTGGACATTTCTCTTGCAAAAGTGCTCGATTTGCCTATGTTATGTGACTTGTTTCCCCATCCTACTGAAACCACATATCGTCAAGAATAAAATCTTCGATTTCCGCCCAAAAGTAATCGGATAACATGCGCCCATAGTGCTCAGAATTGACGATGATGGCTCATCCTGGATCGTTCTCAAAAAATACGGTTCAATCACGCCACCAGACCATAATGCGCACCACAAAGTGACTTTTTCCGGATGTAGTGGCCTCTCTACGATCACTTGTAGATTTTCTGAGCCCCGTCTCCTACAGTTCTGCTCATTAACGTATCCATAAAGCGAGAAATGGGCCTCATCACTGAAGAAAATGTTTGACTAATTTATTATTTTTATTACATTAAATAATGTTAAAGCGTTGTTTGATTGTTAAACCATCCATATTTTAAAATGGCAAACCTTCAACTAATTAAATGACGTAGTTGGTGTGTATCTTTGAAAAATAGCCTGGAACAGAATATTAAGTTATTATATTTAGAGACCTGATAGATTTACAATAGACTTAAAACAGTATTGAAATATTTATGTTCCATAAATGATACACTAATTACATTGGCTGGAATAATAGGGGATATTAGTGTTTTTTTCAATTCTTCAATGTCTCCATATTCTTCAATCCAACGAACACACTGCATATAATGCGCACAGAACTTTAGGATTCATAATATGCAGTACTCCGCATTTTGATGCATTGAACCATTTGAAAATTTTATACTTTTCTTTAACCAAAAGTTAGTTAAAATATGCTTGTGTTTTATCCAACCAAGCCAGTTCAGAGTAAACTCTTAAAGTATATCGCCTATAAGGAAGAAGTTGTCTATGAAAACCTTGTTATACTTGTTACTCACCAATTGAGAGAATTAAACCTGTCGATAACACTATGTCTAGTAATATCGACTCAATTGTAGCCAAACAAATTAAACAATAAATCTTGCTAAATTAAATCATATGTAAAGTAATACAGAGAATTCAATATTTTTTTTATATATTTTAGCGTTGATTCAACGTACTTCCACTTCACAAATCAAAGTAAACTAGTAGGTATTATGACCTTCAGCAATCCACCATTGCATTATAAATATTATTTTTTTAGTCGGACTCGTTCGTTTACGAATTTAATTAGTTTATGTGATGAAACTACACTCAGAAAAAAATCGTTGTGTAAATAAAAAAAATAGATATGAATAAAATATTTTCAAATATGATTTGGCGTCATATACGTTTCTTTTTAATTCAATTAATCTGCCTTCATTTCAATAACGCTGTATCAAAGTGGTCTTGTTTAGCACAAAATGTTTTGTTTTACATTCAATGATGAAAATTATGATATGAAAATAACATTTGTACAATAAAGTGGAATCATTTTTATTGAATGTGGGGGCTTATTCAATTCAATAAGATTGGTTTTTTTATTTAAGTGTTCCAACTTTTGATTTAAATTTGATTCTATTAAATTTGAAGTGGTGAAATTTTTCTGAGTGTATGTTTGCTATCTAAAGAATAGAATTTTACATACGAAAATATTACTAAGTTTGTTTTCATTTTGCATAATTACTTTATATTAATTATTCTGTCATTGAATTTTACATTTTAAATTGTTTAACTACTGCTTAAGTCAAATTTAACATTAACTTCTCGGAACTTTATACAACAGAGACAAATGAAAATCATTTTCACAGCTTTTTGAAATATTTAACATTAGTGCTCCAATTCAATTTGCGAAAAATGTTCAAATCGATTTTTGGCAATAAATCTACGTAATGGTTAATTATAAATTCGATTACAATCCTGTTTTTTATTCCCTGTATGGTAAGTGTTGTTTAAATGCCAGTCAAAGTACCAGCATAAATTTCAATGTATTTTCCCCTATTTACAACATGCCTGCCAAGGTCTCGTATGTAAACTGCGTAAGAATTTGATAGAAAATGCATAACAATAGATACAACTCTTAAAAAGTTTGCTAAGCGATAGTATTCCCCTGTTTACTCTGACTTATTTCTTTATGATTTTTATACATGCAACCTAAAACCACATTAGACATTAACATTTCCAAATCATTGCATTTCCATGTGCCTAATGCAATTAAACCATCGACAAAAGAAACATACGCTTTATCCAACTACTAAATTTTTTTATTAGACAATATTCTTTTTTCGCATAAAAATTTATTACATACTCAACAAACTGACTATCGTCCTCGAAAAAAAAACCCACTTCAAATTATTATCGGTTTCACTTCGACAGCCAACAGAACAAATATCCTATGAACGAATAATTGTCGGAAGCAACAATATTTCAAAGCACAAGAAATGGATACATTATGAACATTATGAACAATCTTGCCTCCTACCACAGCAACACGATTACAAGGCCGCGTTGACTGCTCCCTGTTGAATCATTACACCGTACAGCTCCCTTTCTAGTCTGTCGCCAACTACGACAACTCCATACCGAATTATTACCACGGTATCAAGTCCTTTTAGTGAATCTGTATGCTATTTCGAATGTTTTCGATTACTGTACGGAAAAATATCGTAAATTATCCTGACGGCCCGAGGGCAGGAAACGCAAAGCAACCATAGAAAGAAGCTCCCCTTCTGAATTTGTTAGCAGCCGTGTATTCATACTTCCCAGGATATTCTGGCAATCATTCAAGTTAAGGGTCGGCAGGCATTGAAAGAAACATTGAAACTCACCAAGAGCATGACTAACTGAGGTGCTAATATGATCGCCAACAGAAAATTCCTTCGAATCTTTCTCATAACCTTTTGCATGAAATGTCCCGCCGCCGCAACAATTCTTGAATATTCTCATTTTTAATCTGCAAGTGTAACAGTTCTTAAAGTCCATCGGTATGCATCTTCAAAACATACTGGACAAGCTACGAAATTCTGTAAGGATATATTTCAGCACTGCTATCACGATACGATGTACTAGTTCCTTGTACCGGGGTTGTTAATCCCGTCAGGACACCAACAAAAGATGTGTTCCGAAGAATAAAAGTCCTTTGTGCGGCGATGTATGAGTGCTGCTCGCTGAACAAACAGCACAGATAAAGGTGTGATTTATACATGACATATTGCAAGACGATAAAATTTTCTCCCAAAATGGATTTCCATTCGTTCTGGAAGTGAATATATTGCACAATCGCCAAGGACATTATTATCCTTATAGAACTCGTGTTCTGAGTTTGACTTGTTTCAGCGACAACAAGACTAGAAGCGAGCGGACTCCAAGACTGCAGGAACGAGCATTGTTTAGAACGAACAAAACTCGTGAAAATGGATGCTCGGGAATTGACTCACTCCCTCTCTTTTGTTGCAACGAAGTCAAATAAATTTCGCCAAGAAGCATTTTCGCTTTTTTCATTGCAAATCTTTTATACTTTTCTCCTTTTACTTAAATCTTCTTATCTTGGCTCATAATTCTACGTTACTCGTGAATGCTTTCGACCATTTTTCTATTAACATGATGAGTTGCACTTGTTCGGTTTTGTTTCAGTCATTTTTTAGTTGTATCGATTTTTGTGTTGAAGAATGTACGAGAAGATATCCAGCTGAGTACGGGGTGATGCAGTTGCATCGTGGGAGTTTTGTGAAGTTGCAACTTTAAGCGTCCTTGCTTGGATGCAATTTAACCAATTTAACTGAGCAGTGAAAAAGTTTCAATGTCACGGAGACGAACGATTGTGCACCACGTGGCGCTCAACGATGGAAATCAATATTAGCTACACTTGAACGAGTTTGTCCTTGATGGTGGTAGGGTGGTGCTTTGCATGCAGATTATAAATTAAATAGTGGGAGTAATGATTATATTTCTGCTAAGTTGCTTCGCTCGTAACTATTGATTATTGTTCATACTTTCAATGATATGAAAGAACTATGGTACACCTATTGCTGACTTAATTGCTCCAACATTTCAAAATGCTTTGAAGCTAAGATAAATAAACCAAAGTGCCACTAAATATTTAAAACGAAAACCTAATGGTGACACGAGAAATATTTCGGTCCGATTGATATCGGCCCAGTGAACAATAAAAAACTCTAGCGCACCTGAACCGCTAGAAACACTAATGTTCGAAGAACAGTAGAAGAATCGTGCAGGTTTTGAGTGCATATTCCACCACATGTGCTGCTTATTACGACCAAACTGTTTCAAATGCCACGTTTTACTTTGGTCTCAAGAATGCATTATAACTCATATGGTGGAAGGTTTCAGATATTACCACTGGCATGAATTTCAACGTTTATGAGAGGAAAACACGGGTTAATTATATTCGTTATCAGTTGCTTATTTCACATAATTTTGAAAGCAGCATCTCATATAACATCAATGAAGAAAATGTTCAGTGCCTGCAGCACTGTAACTGAAGTTGGTGTTTGGGGCTGCGATCCGAAAAATTTGCAGAACTTTGCGAATTGCAACATTGATTATTTATTTTAATTGTAAATGTTTCCGGTATGAATACTAACTGTAAGCGTTTATTGATACAAAAGTAGCACAACCGACTCGTGCTGGCAACCTTCTGCCAGTATCAAAGCCAGGAATATATCACATCTGCCTCACGTTGTTATATAACATTCGAAATTAAAGGAGTATAAAGAAATTTAGAGTTACCTGCAGCGAGTTTTTTCAAATAATCGAAAGCTTAATATTTGCTGTTTATTGTCACTACAATATCATTACCATTTGAAAATTCTACGATAAAACCGCTTAATAAAGATATTGCAATTAAACACAAAACCAACAATAGCTGGCAACCCTATCGTGGCTTTTCAACCAAATTTGGCCTGAATAATGTTTATGACAGGTTTCATTAATTGTATGAAATTCGTATTGATTTCATGACTGCACTGGAAGTTATAGTGCAAAAAGTTTTATTTTCCTGAGCGTATTTTCAAAACCAAACACACAAAATTACCATAGCTGGTAGCACCAATCAAATTTTTCAACCAAATTTCCACCAAATAGAGATTAGAGTTAGGTTTAGCTACTGTGCCAATTTCATGAAAATCTGGTAATTTATTCACATTTCATAGGGCAAAAAGCAGTTTTTTTTCTTTGTAATTTTTCAAGATGGCACCACTGGCACAGACTTGCCCACAATTCAAAATCGCTTCTATCAAATCTGGTCTTACTTAAGTCCAATGCATTCTGTAAATTTTAGCTGTATCTGATTATTGATTCGTGAGTTTCCGTGAACAGAAGTTTTTGATGCTAAAAATATAGGTTAACTGGGAGAGGGTTACCGTTCTTGTCCGACATGAAATTTCCAAAGTTTTATTTTGAACGTGTAGATAAAACATAAGATTTATATACAGATTGGTTTTATTGTAAGAAGCGGACATTTTTTTCAATATTCGATGGTTTGAATGTTTTCACTTCCAAATTTTTTTTTTCAAAATGAAGACACCAAAATTATCATAGCTGGCAACTCCAACCGAATTTTTCAACCAAATTTCTACCAAACGTGGCTTAAAGTAAGGTCCCGCTACTGTGTGAGTTTCGTCAAAATCGAACGATTCAATCAGAATTTATAGGGCTAAAAACAGTTATCTTTTTTAGTGGTTTTTCAAGATGGCACCACTGGCACAGAATCGCCCGCATTTCAAAATCACTTCTATCAGACCTGGTCCTATTTAAGACCAATACATTCTGCAAATTTCAATTAATTCTGCTCATCGGATCGTGAGTTTCCGTGAACAGAAGTTTTTGATGCTAAAAATATAGGTAAATTGGGCAAGGGTTACCAGGCGTGCCCGTTATACCATATCTTTTTTTTTTTTTTGGTTATGTAAACAAAGCACAAGATTTACATATGAGTGGCTTTATTTTGAAGAAACGGCATTTTTTCAAGAGAGACGATGATTTGGAGGTTTTCACTTTCAGCACCTGCCCTAGCTACAGGGTTACCAGCACGCTCATTAAAAGCTTCACAAATCTACAACTAAATAATATCAATATGTCCTGAAAATTTCGTAATGATTGAATAGCTTTGTCAAAAGTTATCGCAATTTAAAAATTTTCAAATTTTCCCGTCCTCTTTTTAGGCACCCAGCACACACATAGGGTTAAAAAATTCCAAAGCATTATCCGATTCATATGTAAAACACGTTCCAAATTTATTTCGTTAACTTCATTTTTGCGAAAATTATTTGTGCACGAAATAATAGGTATATTAAAAATATCACTTAAATGGCCGCCGGCGCCAAAAGGTTAACAATAACTGACATTTAGTGAGACGTGGACCTATTCTGCATATACACCAATGTATCCTGAAAGTTTCAGCTCAATCAAATGGCGCGTTCCCGAGATTATCTCACTGAAATTTTTTGATGATATATATATATATATATATATATATATATATATATGGAAATATGAATTTTTGGCCGAATCGATTTTAATACTAATGTTCTTCGAACATTAGTAAAAACGGAAGATTATTTTATGTACGGCTGTCAAACGATTGAAATAAAAAATTGAATAAAATTAAAAAATTAGGTGAACATGAAGTAGAAGATTTTAGCGCAATTTTTCCAACCAAAACCTATCAAAATGTCGTAAATTGATAAATAGCACTGCAATTTAATGATATATAGCACAATGCTGTCCAGCAGACTAAATAAAAAAATACGGGTTTTTACTAACAGAAACAGTTAGAGTAAATTTATGAAACAAAATTATCTTATGATAAAAGGACGCAAGCAACACTTAATTGCTCGTTACTAATTTCAAAAATCTGAACGCATAAATAAAATGAGTTAAGGCAAAATGCCAAATTTATTTACTCTAAACGGGCAAGCAATTGACGCTAAACATGGACAATGAAGCATTCTCACATAGGAGTAAAAGAAACAGAGAACTAGTAAAATAGAAAGAGAACAGCAAAAAAACGCCAGGAGATTATCCCCAACCATAACTATTTAACCAGGGCTTAAACTACGCAATAGAAGAATTTGTAGTAAAAAGCACCTTGCTGAAGATGAGAAGGCGCAAATTAGAGGCAACATGAGCAGACTTATCGTGAAAGAAACCAGGAATTAGCAAACAGGGATAAAGAGCAAAAAATGCCAATAAAGTTGGTCATCAAACTTGTATACTACTTAAAAGCAGACAAGAAGAAAGCGGTGGCCATAATGGACAAAGATGTATATGACAACTGAGATCACCATGAGTTGCGGAAAGATCAATTACCAGACTTAATCAAACGCGTGGAGAATATATTGAAAGAAGGGGACGCCTGGAGAAATTAATGAACTGAGGGCCCAAACTCAGTGCTGTCAAGAAATAATGTCTTCGAAAAATACTTAGGAGAAAATTTTTACCGCTATTAATTACTAAATGGATTGTAGATGATTGTAGAGACTTGGGAAATATTCTTGAAAAGACTGACAAGAACAGAAACACTGGAGTCTTCAGCAAATTAATTGTCACAGAGTTACCAATTTTTGGAGTGAAATAAGAAAATTCTAGTTTCACGTAGTCACGAACATAAAACTATCCTCGATTTGCTTGAACTATTTCACTTTCTAAAGAAAGAGCTTTAAAGCTACCTGAAAAATCACCATGACATTCTTGTTACCACCCCTAGTCAATGATATACTCATAGCCTAATTATTATATTTCCTGGTTAAATTGTCCTAATCATTTAAAAAGATTTGTTGGAGCAATATTTGAAAAAGCTTAATAAAGTCTTTAAAAATAAATGACTTTTGATGGTATAGAATAGAATTTTAATTTGATAATAACTAAGAGACTTTGAGTTTTTGAGTTTTGATAGTTCAAGAGTTCAAAACACATCCAGAGGTCAAAATCGATTACATTAAATCATTGGAATTCTCACAAAAAATAATTCCCTATAATTCACCTGGTTTTAACCGAGCCAATTTATCAGTGGAGCGCAAAAAATGCCAGGCCAATGGACTGCAAATAAGATTAATGAATATACCCCAGATCCAAAAACCAAAAATTGACTTTTTATTCTAATGACGCCGATTGCATAAGAAAACTAGAGTAACCACAAGAGTACCAATGATTTTCTGTCCAATATTTGAGGAAAATAAAAGAAAAAAATTAAGTTGTAGGCTAGATTAGGCTACAGATGAAAAAGATAAAAAATTATGTGTTTGGAATGCAAAAAAATATACATGGACTAAACTAAACGATGGTTTTCCAAAAAAATGAGAGAGTGAAATCGAGAAGCGGACTCAGCTAAGAGTAGAAACACGACATCAGTCCGCCAGACAAAGGTGGTACAGCAGTTACGGTTATTAGTAACTACATAGATGCATTCCACAGTCTTAACTACTAGAAACCTCTAGCAAGCATATGTATAAATACAGATCGAGTTCATCAAACATTCTTCAAGCTTGAAATGGTATAGAATATAGAAATGTATAGTATACTGCGCTACAAACCATAAAGGGCCTATCTACATTTTTGTCATTTTTGAGTTCACACCGAATTCAAAAACTACATACTCAATTACATCATTCTACAATATATGAAAAACCTATCTTTTGTGGAAGTATGTTAAAATCAATAGCGACAAATCTCCATATCTATAAAAAAAACATCGCACTACTAATCATAAAGGTTCTATCTACTGCAGATAGAATCTTTATGCTTAGTGATGTGTAGATAGAACCTTTATGCTTAGTAATGGGCCCAGTTATTCGTTTCATGATACTACAAAAAAGTCCTATCTTCCACAACTATTTTCAACGTGAAAACTTTTACTTGAGATGTGTCTCAGGTAAAAGTATTTGTAACCATGCTCAAACTTTCGTCACGTTTGAAGGTGTCCGCAGCATTTAGAAAAATACAAATCATTGAATATCTCGAAAGTGCTAAAATGTAGATAGGCCCTTTATAGCTAGTAATGCAGTATAGTGTTTACATTATTCTTCTGGAATTGATTTCTGTATTTTTATCTTGCATATACCGCGATCCTCGTTGGTTCACCGAGAGGGTGAAGATTGCCCATGAAATTTAAAATTCTGCGCGATCGATTTTTTTGAACTCTCGATTCAGCGAAGATTGTGCGGTCTTTTCTTATTTCCGTTCATCTACCAAGAAGCAAATAAGATTACATTTACGTACCTATTCCACGTTTACTCAATCTTCTCTCAATTCGAATGCCCCTAAATATTTTTTTTTTTGAGTACTAATTCCTGTTTTACGAGGAAAAGGTTGGCGGTACTTTTTTGTTTCCCCCCCCCCCATTTTTTTTCACTTTTTGTTGTTGCAATGCTTCTAAAATTGATTAGAAAGTAGTAATTAACCAAAATTATGATGGAAAAACACGTTTAAAAAAAGAAAATTTTTTAAATTTTTTTTAATTAATTAAAAATTAATTGAATTAATTTAAATTTGGAATTAATGTCACATAATAGTGAGAATAAATTGTGGTACTTTTCTGTTTTTATCCCTCCATTTTTTTTAATTTTTTTAATGAAAACTGCTCGAAATGGGTTAAAAAGTGTTACTCCACAAAAATTGAGATGGGAAAATGCATTTAAAAAAAAAAAAAATTTCCAATTTTAAATTTTTTTTCCATTTTTATGTGGCAGAATGAGTTTTTCAAAAGTTAATGTGTTGTTGGGGAGGCCTGCTGTAAAATAATTGTAAAATAAATTGTAAAATAATTGCTTAATTGTAAATTGCGTTGAAGCTTCGGAAAGGTAAGACGTCAAAAATAGAGCAAAATTTATTCTCACTGTTATGTGACATTAATTTAAAATTTAAATTAATTTAATTAATTTTTAAATTAAAAAATTAATTTAAAAAAAAATTAAAAAAAATTTTTTTTTTTTTTAAACGTGTTTTTCCATCATAATTTTGGTTAATTACTACTTTCTAATCAATTTTAAAAGCATTGCAACAACCAACTGTGAAAAAAATGGGGGGGGGAAACAGAAAAGTACCAGGTTGGCTTGTAACGATTCGCATCAGCCATTGGGTTCGACACCACCCCCTAAATATTTCAGTTCTCTTGTTCATTCCTTAAAATACACTCTTCCAAACTCTATCGCATTTAATGCTTTTACGGCTTCTAACCCTCTAACGCTCTTGATATTTGTTTCTTCAGTTTACACCAACCACAGGTATAAAAGAAAATGGATACTAAATGGCTATCCGTGTATCCATATGTGAGTTAGCCTTTTATAATACACGCACAACATTGCTATCTCACAAATATTTCGCTTTCTACCGCACTCACAACCAAAAAGCCCTACTGCTGTTTCTTATTTAAGAAAAATGTGAGGAACATCAGATCAGTGTAAAAACGTGCAACGGGAGGCACGAAAAGGAATGTCAATATCAATTTGATTAGTGTCGGTGAATCAAAACATTGACTTGAAGTCAAAATTTCTTACCGAAAATTTTGAAATTGTTCTAAATCTACGTGAGTGCGCAATAAAGTGTGTCGGTTTCTCGAATAAATTAGCGCTGGAAAATTCCAATATAGTGCGAGAATAAAGTGCCGCTTTCCAGGCTACAATAGTAGCCGCCGAAGTGCTTCGCGAGGGATATCGTATTTCGGGTAGGTGAAAGTAACCATCAGTTCTGTCTTTTTTGAGTGAAATCATAGTTAATTTCATGTACTAAAATCATTTTAATCTTCACCCGCCGGTTGCCGAAAAAGAAATGTCAAACGACGTTCGAAATGGTGATCTCTCGTGGTTTTTACATTGGCGTTGCCGCATGAACGGTGTAGGGTACACACCCGTACCTTATTCTCACACTAATAAGCAGAAAGTCGAAAATTGGACCATTTCTTTCGTTCGATTTCTAATCCATTTTCTCCTATATCTGTGACACCAACCCATCAATTTTTATTACTGACTGCTTTTCTCTTGATTTTTCCCTTTGTCTCTCCTCTGCCGTGACTAACTCTCTTGAGGTTGAATTGCGTTTTCCGTCATTTGGCATTTCAATTTTTTTCGTGAAAAATATTTGCGTCTTTTCTTTGTGCCCTGCATCCATCTTATGCAATGTCAGTCTCTGTGCTGGTAAATTACCCTCCTCCTTAACACAATCAAACATTATTAATTGTTTCAAATCAGGTGAGCGTGACCTTCCTTCGAATTATCGCCCAATCTCTGTTCGTCTTTGCTTTTAAAAAAAATTTCAACCGCTCGTTTTCAATCGAATTTATGATGCTTTCAGTGCCTTCGCAGCGTAGCAGTATGGCTCTGTAAAAGGCCACCGCACCTCTACGACATAGTTGAATTTTCACTAGTAATTACTTCTGCGATTGGCAGCAACAAACAAACTGACGTGATCTATACTGATTTTGCTAATGCTTTTGACTCTGTTAATTAATAATGAGCAGCGTTTTGTAAAACTAAAGCATTTTGCCTTTGCTTCCCTGGATCTCCATTTTTAACGAATCAAATGTTTTTTGCCTCTGTCTTTGGCTAGTCGTCTTCACCTTTCTATGTTTCTTCTGGTGTACCTCAAGGATCTATCTGAGGGCCATTTCTTTTCAATCCCTTCAATGATCTTCCTAGTACTTTTTTATGTCATTTTGTATTCTTTCTACAGATGACTTAAAAATATTCTTAGGTATCAGAAATTCTGCTGACTCTCTGCTTCATCAGGAAAATTTAAATGCTGCTTCTGGTTGGCGTAACTTGAAACGCTTATTCTTAAATGATTCCAAGCATTTTCCATGTCCTTTTCCCTAAAGTTTCACACTTATGTGTTTCCTGATGTTATTTGTTGAACCATTCTCTCTTCAACATTTCACTGATCTTGGAGTTACGTTTGATTGTAAGCTGAAATTTTATATTCATGCCCTAACCAAACCGTCACTAGAATGGCTTCTCGGATTACTGTCTTTGTGATTCGATTTTGCCACAATTTGTTTAATATTTCTACATGTATCGACCTGTTTATTATCATAGTTCGTTCTGTACTATGTACAATATTGTGGTCAAGTATGGCGTCCTCGCTTCATCCTCAGATGGTGTTGAATCAGTTCAGCGAAGGTTTACACACACCTTACTTTATAAATTAAATTTTCCGTGTCAATTTTACAATTAACAATTATCTCTTCTAAACATTTCTCTCCTTGAGCATCGCAGAGTTTGATTGGATCAAAATCTTATCTTCTTCTATAGCATCTAAGGCTAATCAGGCTCTCAAATGTGTTTGAAGTAGGTTAATTTCGAACGGATACATTCTTCTACGATCCTATTTTGCAACTCTTATGCACTCATAGGGCCTTTCCGAATTCACGTCAGTGTCCTCATCTTTAGCTTGTTATGACAGATTGTGACGTCAGCAGAGTAGCTGAGCTATTCTAACAGTTTGTCTGAAATCTACGCTTTGCTTCGTAACATTGCCTCAAAGCACTATCAAATCAACGAAATGTCAAATCAGAACGTGGCTTCGTCAACTGTTATACAGGTGAGCAATGACAAGGCGTAGATAACTGAATTCGGACAGGCTCGACTTGATCTGACGTAACATTCTGTTATAACAAGCTGAAAGCGAAGGCGAAGGCGTCAATTCGGGAAGGCCTATAATAGTCTTCAACTTGGTCCTCTTCCACATTCTATATGCCATCATCAAAAATCTATGCCATCATCAAAAATCAAGTTCGTAGTAAAATATTTGTTGCTAATTAACTTTGTTTCTTATTCTTTTTTTAAGAGACTTTTTTTTATATTTAATTGCATTGTTCTGTACACTATATTGACGTTTCGACACTTGTCAAAATATCACACACACGAACGTAACGACAAGAGCGCACTGACAGAAAGCAGCGGTGATCCCCTGAACTACATTAAAGTATTAACTGTACAATTATATTTATAAAAGCTCCGATTGAATACGAATAAAACACAGTCTTTGCTGGTAAGCCAAAGAGGAAAAAACGGCGACCAGAATTTCGAAAAGATTTGTTTCTTTTCAAAAAGTTTAGATTGAAAATTTGACTAATTTGCGTAGCGGCAACAGGATCGCCAAAGCAAATTGAGCAGTTTTCTATCTGATTACGCTACTGTCTCATTATATGGCGACCGTGTCAACGGCGGACCGGAAAATGTTCAAGTCCAATCTTCCCAAAGAAGAAGGACCGCAGCCACGAGAAGATACACGGGTCATACAAGCGCGGAAGGACGAAATGAAAATAACAAATATACCATACCAAGACACTCGCCGAAAAAACAGGTATGATACGAAGGTAGGATAGTCTATCTAAGGAGGCTCAGAGCAGCACTTAGGAAGGTAGCGGCAGACAAGGAAAATCCACCATCCTGGGAGCAGCAAGGAGAGCTGTTCCAGCAGATCGAAGAAATATCAAATGAATTAAAAAAAAAAAAAACTCTAGCGCACCTGAACCGCTAGAAACACTAATGTTCGAAGAACAGTAGAAGAATCGTGCAGGTTTTGAGTGCATATTCCACTACATGTGCTGCTTATTACGGCCAAACTGTTTCAAATGCCACGTTTTACTTTCGTCTTAAGAATGCATTATAACTCATATGGTGGAAGGTTTCAGATATTACCACTGGCATGAATTTCAACGTTTATGAGAGCAAAACACGGGTTAATTATATTCGTTATCAGTTGCTTATTTCAAATAATTTTGAAAGCAGCATCTCATATAACATCAATGAAGAAAATGCTCAGAGCCTGCAGCACTGTAACTGAAGTTGGTGTTTGGGGCTGCGATCCGAAAAATTTGCAGAACTTTGCGAATTGTAACATCGGTTATTTATTTTCATTGTAAATGTTTCCGGTATGTATACTAACTGTAAGCATTTATTTATACAAAAGTAGCACAACTGACTCGTGCTGGCAACCTTTCGCCAGTATCAAAGCCAAGAATATATCAAATCTGCTTCACGTTGTTTAATTACATTCGAAGTTATAGGAGTATAAAGAAATTTAGGGTTACCTGCAGCGAGTTTTTTCAAATGATCGAAAACTTAATATTTGCTGTTTATTGTCACTACAATATCATTACCATTTGAAAATTCTACGATAAAACCGCTTAATAAAGATATTGCAATTAAACACAAAACCAACAATAGCTGGCAACCCTATCGTGGCTTTTCAACCAAATTTGGCCTGAATAATGTTTATGACAGGTTTCATTAATTGTATGAAATTCGTATTGATTTCATGACTGCACTGGAAGTTATAGTGCAAAAAGTTTTATTTTCCTGAGCGAATTTTCAAAACCAAAGACACAAAAATTACCATAGCTGGCAGCACCAATCAAATTTTCCAACCAAATTTCCACCAAACAGAGACTAGAGCTAGGTTTAGCTACTGTGTCAATTTCATGAAAATCTGGTAACTTATTCACATTTCATAGGGCAAAAAGCAGTTTTTTTTCTTTGTAATTTTTCAAGATGGCACCACTGGCACATAGTTGCCCACAATTCAAAATCGCTTCTATCAAATCTGGTCTTACTTAAGTCCAATGCATTCTGTAAATTTTAGCTGTATCTGATTATTGGTTCGTGAGTTTCCGTGAACAGAAGTTTTTGATGCTAAAAATATAGGTTAACTGGGAGAGGGTTACCGTTCTTGTCCGACATGCAATTTCCAAAGTTTTATTTTGAACGTGTAGATAAAACATAAGATTTATATACAGATTGGTTTTATTGTAAGAAACGGACATTTTTTTGAATATTCGATGGTTTGAATGTTTTCACTTCCAAATTTTTTTTTTTCAAAATGAAGACACCAAAATTATCATAGCTGGCAGTTCCAACCGAATTTTTCAACCAAATTTCTACCAAACGTGGCTTAAAGTAAGGTCCATTAATTGTGTGAGTTTCGTCAAAATCGAACGATTCAATCAGAATTTATAGGGCTAAAAACAGTTATCTTTTTTAGTGGTTTTTCAAGATGGCACCACTGGCACAGAATCGTCCGCATTTCAAAATCACTTCTATCAGACCTGGTCCTATTTAAGACCAATACATTCTGTGAATTTCAAATAATTCTGCTCATCGGATCGTGAGTTTCCGTGAACAGAAGTTTTTGATGCTAAAAATATAGGTAAATTGGGCAAGGGTTACCAGGCGTGCCCGTTATACCATATCTTTTTTTTTTTTTGGTTATGTAAACAAAGCACAAAATTTACATATGAGTGGCTTTTTTTTGAAGAAACGGCATTTTTTCAAGAGAGACGATGATTTGGAGGTTTTCACTTTCAGTGTCTGCCCTAGCTACAGGGTTGCCAGCACGCTCATTAAAAGCTACACAAATCTACAACTAAATAATATCAATATGTTTTAAAAATTTCGTAATGATTAAATAGCTCTGTCAAAAGTTATCGAAATTTAAAAATTTTCAAATTTTCCCGTCCTCTTTTTAGGCACCCAGCGCACACATAGGGTTAAAAAATTCCAAAGCATTATCCGATTCATACGTAAAACACGTTAGAAATTTATTTCGTTAACTTTATTTTTGCGAAAATCATTTGTGCACGAAATAATAGGTATATTAAAAATATCACTTAAATGGCCGCCGGCGCCAAAAGGTTAACAATAACTGACATTTAAAGAGACCTGGACCTATTCTGCATATACACCAATGTATCCTGAAAGTTTCAGCTCAATCGGATGGCGCGTTCCCGAGATTATCTCACTGAAATTTTTTGATGATATATATATATATATATATGGAAATATGAATTTTTGGCCGAATCGATTTTAATACTAATGTTCTTCGAACATTAGTAAAAAACTCTAGCGCACCTGAACCGCTAGAAACACTAATGTTCGAAGAACAGTAGAATAATCGTGCAGGTTTTGAGTGCATATTCCACCACATGTGCTGCTTATTACGACCAAACTGTTTCAAATGCCACGTTTTACTTTGGTCTCAAGAATGCATTATAACTCATATGGTGGAAGGTTTCAGATATTACCACTGGCATGAACTTCAACGTTTATGAGAGCAAAACACGGGTTAATTATATTCGTTATCAGTTGCTTATTTCACATAATTTTGAAAGCAGTATCTCATATAACATCAATGAAGAAAACGCTCAGTGCCTGCAGCACTGTAACTGAAGTTGATGTTTGGGGCTGCGATCCGAAAAATTTGCAGAACTTTGCGAATTGCAACATTGATTATTTATTTTAATTGTAAATGTTTCCGGTATGAATACTAACTGTAAGCGTTTATTGATACAAAAGTAGCACAACCGACTCGTGCTGGCAACCTTCTGCCAGTATCAAAGCCAAGAATATATCACATATGCTTCACGTTGTTAAATAACATTCGAAGTTAAAGGAGTGTAAAGAAATTTAGAGTTACCTGCAGCGAGTTTTTTCAAATAATCGAAAGCTTAATATTTGCTGTTTATTGTCACTACAATATCATTACCATTTGAAAATTCTACGATAAAACCGCTTAATAAAGATATTGCAATTAAACACAAAACCAACAATAGCTGGCAACCCTATCGTGGCTTTTCAACCAAATTTGGCCTGAATAATGTTTATGACAGGTTTCATTAATTGTATGAAATTCGTATTGATTTCATGACTGCACTGGAAGTTATAGTGCAAAAAGTTTTATTTTCCAGAGCGAATTTTCAAAACCAAAGACACAAAAATTACCATAGCTGGTAGCACCAATCAAATTTTTCAACCAAATTTCCACCAAACAGAGATTAGAGTTAGGTTTAGCTACTGTGCCAATTTCATGAAAATCTGGTAATTCATTCACATTTCATAGGGCAAAAAGCAGTTTTTTTTCTTTGTAATTTTTCAAGATGGCACCACTGGCACATAGTTGCCCACAATTCAAAATCGCTTTTATCAAGTCTGGTCTTACTTAAGTCCAATGCATTCTGTAAATTTCAGCTGTATCTGATTATTGGTTCGTGAGTTTCCGTGAACAGAAGTTTTTGATGCTAAAAATATAGGTTAACTGGAAGAGGGTTACCGTTCTTGTCCGACATGAAATTTCCAAAGTTTTATTTTGAACGTGTAGATAAAACATAAGATTTATATACAGATTGGTTTTATTGTAAGAAACGGACATTTTTTTGAATATTCGATGGTTTGAATGTTTTCACTTCCAAATTTTTTTTTCTCAAAATGAAGACACCAAAATTATCATAGCTGGCAACTCCAACCGAATTTTTCGACCAAATTTCTACCAAACGTGGCTTAAGGTAAGGTCCAGCAGTTGTGTTAGTTTCGTTAAAATCGAACGATTCAATCAGAATTTATAGGGCTAAAAACAGTTATCTTTTTTAGTGGTTTTTCAAGATGGCACCACTGGCACAGAATCGCCCGCATTTCAAAATCACTTCTATCAGACCTGGTCCTATTTAATACCAATACATTCTGTGAATTTCAATTAATTCCGCTCATCGGATCGTGAGTTTCCGTGAACAGAAATTTTTGATGCTTAAAATATAGGTAAATTGGGCAAGGGTTACCAGGCGTGCCCGTAATACCATATCTTTTTTTTTTTTTTTGGTTATGTAAACAAAGCACAAGGTTTACATATGAATGGCTTTTTTTTGAAGAAACGGCATTTTTTCAAGAGGGACGATGATTTGGAGGTTTTCACTTTCAGTGCCTGCCCTAGCTACAGGGTTGCCAGCACGCTCATTAATACTACACAAATCTACAACTAAATAGTATCAATATGTCCTGAAAATTTTGTAATGATTGAATAGCTTTGTCAAAAGTTATCGCAATTTAAAAATTTTCAAATTTTCCCGTCCTCTTTTTAGGCACCCAGCGCACACATAGGGTTAAAAAATTCCAAAGCATTATCCGATTCATATGTAAAACACGTTCGAAATTTATTTCGTTAACTTTATTTTTGCGAAAATTATTTGTGCACGAAATAATAGGTATATTAAAAATATCACTTAAATGGCCGCCGGCGCCAAAAAGTTAACAATAACTGACATTTAGTGAGACGTGGACCTATTCTGCATATACACCAATGTATCCTGAAAGTTTCAGCTCAATCGAATGGCGCGTTCCCGAGATTATCTCACTGAAATTTTTTGATGATATATATATATATATATATATATATATATATATATATATATATATATATATATATGGAAATATGAATTTTTGGCCGAATCGATTTTAATACTAATGTTCTTCGAACATTAGTAAAAACAGAACTTGTAAAGACTATAAATACATATATACATGTAAAGCATTAATTAAGATCATTTAAAATGAATTAAAATTATTATTATGAATTATATAGTGAAGTAATACTTAAATTAACAAAAAAAAAACAAAAAACAATATATTTTAGTGACCATCATCTTTCACAACCTGCGAATATAGTTAAAATAACTTTCTGCCATGAAAATTCTATGATATTTTCTGGTAAAACTTATTTAAGTGCGTTTTGACAATACCATCATATCCAGAATTTATTCCGTTCGTATAATTTTGCATGAAACAGAATAAATGACAATCTAACGGTCCATTGTTGAAACTGTATGATGACTGTAGTATGCATATGTATAAGAAGGAAGCAAAGAAAATCTAAAGCAATTCACGACTTCCATATATTTAGATATTCTTACATAATGTAATTCAAACTTCGTTTCCCAGCTTGATGTTATCAAAAACTAAATTATCTCTCACTCTTTCCAATACCACGCTGAAGGTATATCTTCTGCAGGTCTAAGCAAAAGCCACGCCAACTTATGCGAGGAATAACTGCAAAACAATGCAAAGAAAATATATGTGTATCAATGGGTATACATATTTGAACTTCAGCCAAGTTCATTATTCAGATATTATCAGATTCCCGATAAAATGAACAAACAAGTAAATTATTTTTTTGGGCGAAAATCTAAAGTCCATTCTTCCTCATACACTAGCACTCTGAATCTGTATTTTCCTGGTTTCAAATATCGGCGCCATGCCGTTTTCCTGGCGAATATAACATCCTCCTGGCAAATTCATGTTTTTAACAAATGAGCGCTAATAATGCAAAGTGAGGTCACAACCTAATTAAACTTGATACTATGCTATGACGGGACTTGTTGGAAAAACGAGTATTTTTCACAAGACCGAGCTTTCAGCTAGCCGTATACCGCAAAACACCGTCGCGCTTAATGCAGTAATGAGATACGTATCTATTTGCGAATATAACTAGACACAAAAATCCCGTTGTAATTGAAGTATCTTGTAAGCGCAATTATCTACAATAGGTTCGGGGCATTTTTGTGGGGGTTGTAGATTTTTTCATGGTACTTTGATTTGAGATTTTTTTTCAACGATATTTAATACGTCGGAACATAAAACTGAAATTGTTTTTCCTCCAGAAAAAAACTGTAATCGGAGAATGCTTTTTAAAATTACAAATTGTAAGTGCTCGGGGGCTAATAAACGGATTCGACGGTATTTTTTACCACTGTAGAGGTTGTTTGGTTGTTTGAGAGAATTATGATGACTGTTTGTACAGGGAGAGCATTTCTTTGAGTTACTCGTACATAAGAATTTTTTTATTTATTTTTAAAATTCAGAGGCTAATCGGCTTAAATAAATAATAATTGACATTTGAAAATTCAAGCTATCAAAAAGCTAACGAATAATAGTTTTATGAGATGCTGTCAATTCATTCCATTGTATTCTTAGCGCAAGGAAAATGTGTATACTGGAATCGATTACTTTACACATTCCTTGCACATTCCAGCGCCTAATATCAAAAGATACTAATCGAGTGAACTAGTTTGAAAGTAGTAATCAGGATACGTTCAAAACATGCAATCGCATTCCTTTCAGAACTTACTACAGTAAGGAATTCCAGCCTAAGCGTTTCGTTTTAACTCACTCCCGCTAGGCACCCAACACCCAACGGAAGAATGCGAGGAAAACACAGACATAAATTGACCTGACTATGAATATAAAGGAAAGGAATTTCAGGAATGTATCGATTAGTGTGTAGTTTCGTGTTTCTCGTGAACTAGTTTTGCACTTTTAGTGGCGTGATTATTCCACATTCTTTTATGCTGCCAGTTTGTACGAAATTTGAAGTCATTTAAGCATATCCGAGGATATTGTTAGGTTTGCGTAGTAGTCAAAAATTGTTTCCTGGAATATAAGAGAGGAGACAGATTGCAACCATGTAATTGATGCTCAGACTACGCGTGAAGAATAAATGAACCCTTTCAAATCACAAATATTCAAAATGACTCACCTAGATAAGGGGATTGTTTGAAAAAATTGGATGTAATATCATATGATGATCTATTTTTGTTTCCATGTTCGAATTAGGTTTTTTTTTTGGAAAAAAAGGAAAATAAAATGGGGAATAAATACTTGCGGCAAAGAGACGTTTGTCTCATTGAAATTAATGTAAACTCAAATAAATTTTCATTTAGTGCGACTGAAAATGTTCATTAACCATTAAATATTATTTACGAGTGTCTAATCTCCGCAATGTTACGAAAATGCAATTTATTACAGTTACATCATTCTGAGTCCATACGACCTATGATGAAATACAAATCAGCTATCGTATTTACGTCTGAGTTAATTCCGTAGCTTTCAAACCATATAAAATCGACTAATAGCTCATAAAACTTCTTCGTGTGGAACCGAACCCAACCAAACCGTTACCATTTCAATTTGGTTTCGTGTAAATTATGACGAAACAAAACAACTTGTCGACGACAACTCATTTAAAACGACGATAAACAAAAACACAAAACTGAATTTACCTCTCATCTAAAACAAATATAAATGGCAAAATTTGATTACGTTGCTGTTGCCGGTAATAAAACTCTTTGGTCATAAATTAGAAGTAGTAAACTGCAATTTCAATACACTCCAGGATATTCACGTTTTCCTGTTTTCTATTTATTCATAAACTAGTTACCACGTCCCCAAATCGTTCCGCCACTGTTTAACCCGTCAAACACTTTAATACTTGGGGAAAAGTTAATTTAATTAAAACATAAATTAACACGTTTTCAGGACCGTTAAGAATAAAAGTTGATATGCCCGAGAATATGAAGCGGGTGCCAGCATGCTGTGTCAAAAATGAGTTAATTGTTCAATGTAAAGTTTGCTTAGAGAGCGTTAGTGAAAAAGTGCACAATTATGAAGGCGAATTGTTACTGCTGGCCATGTCCAAGCTTGCAACAAAGTACGAGCGTAATAGCTGAGAAAAGATGTTAACGCTCCACAGTTACTCGAGTTTTCATCGAGAGCTGTATGAAATTCAAATGAGGCTGCATCTAGTCTAGAATCTCGTTATTCGAATAGACTAAACGGCAGCGGTCCTCTACGATACTTACAAGTTCGCACTTTGTTCCAGTTGAGCTATGGTCCCGCTGGGGACGTATGCAAAAGTTTCAACTTACAATAAACTGCTTGAAAGTATCTGCAACACCATGTTAACGTTTGATAGTTTCGAACACAATTACGGTGTCTATTAGTCGAGAGCAGGATGTAGTTGTGGGACTAGTTGGATACAAAGTGTTGAATTAGTGGCACATTGTACGGTGGAAAATTTTGGAAGATATTTCGGCTGAAACTTGCTTACAATTCAGATATAGTAAAACACATTTGTATGCGCATGTTGCAATTATCTCCTAACATTAACCTGAATATTGGTTATTCTTATGAATTTTATTTGACTTGCATTAAATACGATATAATTTGATCTACTGAGTCTACTATAAAGCGAAAGTTGGAAATTAAAGGTATTCTTTGATACGGGGTCTATTTGTCTCTTCAATTCATAAAATTAAACACATTTTCCCGAAATTTCTGTTTAAATGAAAATTATCTTTCAACTTTAATTTTCAACTAAACATTTTAAACTTGTGTTTCTTACGAATGAACATAGCATAATTTATTTTAATGGATTTTAATTTGCAAATTTCTAATTTACAAATGGACAAAATCCCCCACAGAATTTGTGGTTCATAGTTCATCCCAGCCAGGAGGAGTTTAATTATATCTTCATGCCAGTTGTATTGGAAAAACTGGTACCTCCAAAAAGAAGGTGCCATGACAACAGAGTTATACTACACCTAACTCATCACCACTGTTAAACAAAGCTTCTCGTATGATATGGTTGAATGGACAATAAACTCCTATAAAGTTTCCAAATCACAAGAAGCAGGTGGAATCATTTCGATTTTGCTTAAATGCTGGTACTGAATTAATCGTGAATCTAAATTTTGACAAGTTTGCATTATCTGGTACTTTACAGAGTGAAAATTTTGACAAAGGAGAAAAGCAGAGAAACTGCTCATTTCTGATGGATAAAATGTAAAAAAAAATTTAATGATACCAAAACCGCACTATCTGCACTCATGGACATACAAGAAACCATTGACTGCAGAAAACATGGATTACTTACTAAACTAACGCGTTTTTTCGCAAAGTTGGACAAAACAAAGTCAACAGCAAAGCTTTAGTGGGTTGTCCACAGAGAACCATATTATCTTCTTACTGGTTGATGACCTTCTTCGGAACGTCAACAGTAAAAGCTTCATTGCCCTTGGATAATCACTGTCATAATAAGAGGCTCATATTTCAATACTTTTAGATCCAGAAGCTTTATAATGGCGCGAAGAAGAGATTATATCCATGAACCCTCACAAAACTAACTAACTAACTAATAGTAATATTTACCAAGAAAAAGAAAACACAGTGATGCATCCAGAGAAAGAGACTAAAAAATGCTTGGACGCAATTGGAGGCTACCTTTAAGGTACATTTGCTAGGTAAACAAACTATTGGCAAGACTTGTCATCCTATGCGGAGTAGCAGTGTTTCACAAAAAACATGCATCAAAGGAAGGTATACCTGATGATCGCAGGAGACAGACCACTACAAACCAGAAGACCTAAAAAGACATCTTAGTTTCCTTAACAGTATCAGGCCAATAATAGAAAAGCAGAGCTTTGGTGATCAACCAAAAAATTAGTAAGGCTAGATTCGCGCAAACATTAAGGTTACAATATTAAGGCTACAAAATGAGAGTAGGCCCACCTCTCGCACAAAAGTGCGTACATGGTGTTTATGAATAGTTCAAAGATGGACTGCGCAGGGAACAAAGATTGTAGGACTCATGTAAGAAATGCACTTCCCCGTCCCTAAAAAATCACTATCTACATTGAGGAAAAGGATAGGTCCAGAAATAATAATTTATATACTTCTAGCGCCATATGCACACATATTATTGCTGAGGGTACCATATTCTTTGCGTGCGCCCATAAATGCTGCACTATGTTACATAGAACTACGCACTTTGTGGATTTTTTTCAGTGTATCATGCAGAATTATCTACAACACATAAAGTCAGGCATATAAAAAAGATAAGGAACACTAAAATAGTGAGCATTAAGACCCTAATGTGTATGATCTTAAAGCAGTTTTGCTCTAAATGAAATAATGGTACAGAGCAGCTTCGAGTAGATATGGCTTTCCGGCCATAAAAGGCACCAAAGAAACGAGAAAGTTGATACCAATGCTAAAACAGAGGCTAAATTATACTACACTGGTATTGCCGCATGCGTGAGCTTGATTCGGACAGATAAATTCAAATATAATGCTCGATGAACAGTTGAAGAATCGTGAAGATTTTGAGTGCATACTCTACCACACGTGCTCCAACCTGTTTCAAGTGCAAAATCACTCTGATCTTAACAGTGTATTTAAACTCATAGGGTGAAAAGGCTTTCAGGAATTTCAAGATTAACGAAAGCCAAACACCGCAAAACTTTGAAAGCAGCAAAACATAACATAAACAAAGAAAATGCTTAGTGCTTGTAACACTTTACCAGCACTGCAACTAAAAGTTGCCCACAATTTCCTCACGTTAAAATCAAATATCTCTATCGATTTCGATTTTATCCGATGATTTCGTCGAAAGTAACAGGGATAGAAAGAGGTGTATGGTCAAAGAACGAAAGATGTTTGGAACCAAAAAAATTCTAGAACTTAGAAAATTTAAACATTTCTATCTTATTTTCATTGTAAATGTTCGCGATATGAATACTTAATGTAAGCATTTATTGATAAGAAAATAGCAAAAAACACCTCGCGCTGGCTACCCTTTTTTAGCATCAAAACCAAAAATATATAACACCTGCCTCACATTGAAATCAACCTACTGTCCGAATTTCGTTTTGATCTGGTGACTGCATTGGAAGTTATAGGGGTCCAAAGAAATTAGGGTTACCAGTCGCAAATGTTTTCAAAGTTTCTAAAACATTTTGTTTGTTTGTTATTGTCACTACAAGATCATTACCGTTTGAAAATTTTACGACAAAATCGCTTAATATAGATATTGCAAATATATACAAAACCAACAATAGCTGGCAACCTAGGGATGGTTTTTTTTACCAGATTCATTCACCAGATATAAGTTGTATTATAAGTTCCATATATCCTATGAAATTCGTTTTGATTTCATGACTGCACTGGAAGTTATAGGGCAAACAGCTTTATTTTCCTGAGCGAATTTTCAAAGCCCAAGACACCAAAATTACCATAGCTGGAAGCACCAACCGAATTTTTCAACCGAATATTTTCCAAATACGGCTTAGAGTAAGGTTCAGCTACTGTGTCAGTTTCATGAAAATCTGGTAACTGCATCAGAATTCATAGGGCAAAAAGCAGTTTTTTTTCTTTATAATTTTTTTAAATGGCACCACTGGCACAGAGTTGTTTGCATTTCCAAATCGCTTTTATCAGACCGGGACTCAATCCCAATATATTCTGTGAATTTCATTTGTATCTGATAATTATGATGCTTTCAACATAGGTAAATTGGAAGAGGGTTACCGTTCTTGTCCGATCTGAAATTTCAAAAGTTTTTCTTTGATTGTATAAACAAAGCATAAGATTTCTATATGAGCTGGTTTTTACTGTAAAAAACGAATTTTTTTTAGGAGATTCGATGGTTTGAAGGTTGTCACTTTCAATGTCTGCCGTAGCTGTAGCGTAACCAGCACTTTCAACTTACAAACAGCAATACGCCATGTAAGTTTCATAATGATCTGATAATCTGATCAAAAGTTATCGCAATTCAAAATTTTTCAAATTTTCCCAATCTCATTTCAGGCGCCTAGCGCACACATTTCATAGAATTTTCAAAAAAAAATATCATATTCACATTTGGAACACGTTCAAAATTAATCCCAGAAACTTAATTTTTGCGAAAGTTATTTGTTGACAGAAAAATAGGTACCTATATTTAAAATATCACTAATACGGCCGCCGGTGCCAAAAGGTTGTGAAACTTGGCACTATTTTGCATATATGCCAATGTATCCTGAAAATTTCAGTTCAATCGGATGGCGCGTTCCTGAGATAAATACATACATTTTTGGCCAAAGTAATTTTATTACTAATGTTCTTCCAACATTAGAAAAATATTAAACAATAGCGGCCATAGACTGCTATCTTTCGGTACCCTAGACAGCACGGTAGTTTTTTTGAGAAAAAGCCTTGGAGTTTGATGTGTTTACGAAGGTAAAAATCCAACCAATATCCTGAAATCCAAAATTTCAAACAGTTTCCAACGTTTTCTATCAAATAAGTTTTCCGGCGCTATTCTAAAATAATACTTGTTGTAATAGGGAAGAAATTTGAATTTAATTATGTTGAAATTTTAATTTGTTTATTAGTGCTTTTATTTCTTAATTAAATTCTAGTTCCTAAATTGCCCATCTGGCTACTTTCGTTGATGTAGTGGTGTCGACGATATCGAATGGTTTCATCTTTTCAACGAAATAAGGAGGATCGGTACCACTGGTGAAGGTATTTCGATATCGTTCATATGTTTCGTTGTTGTGTAGGTGGAGCTAAAATCGACCAGGGTGTTCTTTTCTCGAATACAGATAAAAGTTTGCATTTTTATTAGTAAGTATGAACGCTTTCGATGAACAGATCAGGGTTTTGGAAAAACTTGACTGGAAAACGGTTTTGTTGGCTAACAAAGTAGCTAGTACAACAGTAGTGCTTGCTTCGTTCAATGCCAAGTTAAAGATATCGCCGAAAAAGGACTTCCTCTTCTCCTAGGCTATTGTTGATATTGAGTGCTCTTGATTAAGTTGCAACTGCTTATAACTAGCTTTGCACAAGTGTCATCATCAGTATTGTTGGTCCAATTAGTTTAGTTTGGATATCAAGCTCTTTCATGGCCGGGTATAATTTTTGTTCTGAATACGCTATTATAGCTATGAATAGATGCAACAGTTTAAGATTGTAACTTAAAAGATTTTTCATTGATCGCCGTTGAAAATCTGGTCTTTTGCTGATTTGGCAAAATATAAAGCCGTAGCTAATTCACCAATCAGTCTATGCGCAAGGGATATTGTTCTGTCTAACAGGGGACTAAAAAACACGTTGTTTGTGGTATTGAGGAATGTAGTGCTTTTAGAAAATTTTATTTGTGCGGTCCTTCGCTTATTCTGTATCAGGCAGATCAGCCCATGGTGCCAAATGTCAGGTGTAGTTTTGGCTGTTTTATACCTTCAGCCAGACAAGCTGCCTGCTCTTAGTACCGTTGGAACATATGTTTTATTTTGATTCCGGGCTTTTTTTGGGTCAGCATACCCTTTTTTCTTCTCATAAAAAATAATGACAATCCTCCAACAAGCCCACATTGAGAATGCTACATGGCTCAGTATGTAACATTTTCAAATTCAGAACCTTGTTTGCGGTCGTCATCAACACGTCTTTCGAATATTTTCATCAGCTTGGGCCTAAGATATTTAAAACTGTACCATTGGCAGTGTCGTAAATGCGCTGTTTAACGTCATTCACTCGAGTTTTGCCTCTTAGACTAATTAAATTAATAGTGGTACGAGCGTTAATGGCTGAATGGTGTGTTTCGAAGGTCAGCCTCTTTCTGACTCCTGGTCAGATTTTTACTTGTAATTGGCTCGTCAGTCACCACCGATTACCTATAATATATTGTCTAAGTGGATATTGGCTCCCCAACATACCCACATATTCATTTTTACATGTCCACATTATCTATCAATACGGCTTGAAGCAAACTGATTATTTTAACGTTAAAACTTTTTTCAAGCTTCGAAGCTATTTTTTATAATAGTTTTTGTATGGGACTAACCAAATTTTACTATTAATAAAATAAATTTTTAAATTAGTATTTGTTTTACCTTATTCAAAATTTGAAATCACGTTAGTCCCTTTGCATTTTTTTTTCTAACCAATACCTCTTTATTTGAAACATATTTATCACTAGGTCCAATTATAGGCTACATCATTTTGTTGTGCAATGAATAATAAAGCTAGATTTCAAATTAGCTATTAAAACCAAGTAAAACCATGTTTTTTTTCTATCAAGATAAACAAAAAATATTTCATTTTTGGAACTCAGAGGACAAGGTTTGCTTCTCAAAGCCATTTTCAAGTAAAATTTTGGCCCAGCGTAAACTCAGAGTGATAAAATAACAGTTCGTGTGTGCAGAGGAAGTATGAAGTATGGTATGTGCATAGTTGTTACAAAGAAAATTTTTGATTATTCATAAAGAGAATTCAAAACTTTAGCTTACTTAGTCTTAACGTGCATTTCGAGGTGAAAATGCCACGTCCGCCACACAGAAATTCCTCTGATCCGGGAACCATTATATCAACTAGTTACTGGAAAATTGCTGTCCACTATACTGAACACTAAGCAATATTTCGCAACAACGTGTCACATATGCATTCGTGTGTCAGGTGAATTCGTCCGTAATGCAATTAGGACAACGTCAAGCATGAAACTCTTGTGGCAACAATGTCTAATGGTCACACATGGATTCTTAGTAAACTCCTCTACTACACATGTCCTGTTCCGATTGGGATTGCTTAGGCTTGTACTGATCCGGTATGGCCCGGGATCGAAACAGTTTATGCAAACGGAATGTGGTCGATTACATATGCATGGAATCTTAATATGTTTATTAAACATCAAACGTGTCAGCTTGAGTTACTCAAGCATTGTCGGGAATTTTGTATTATAATGAGATAGCCGTGTTCGGGACGCAATCAATTTCACATGTGTTTATGAATTTTCGAGTGAAAAGTGGAAGGATGTGTAAATTTGATTACTCGTCTTTGCAACAGGAATTGAAAGAAAAGGGTAAAGGGTGTTAGCTTGCAAAAAATATGCTGCAAGTCAATACTGTTCAAAAACAAGCTTTGGTATGATTTTTTTGGAACTTATTTTATTTTGTGATTTAAATGTTGGTAGCGTAACTAATAAATTATGGAACTAATATAAAGCTTTTTTACGAAACTAATATTAAGTTTAGTGTTATTTAGTATAGTCCTTTAATTTATAGTCAAATTAGCAAAATTTGATCAATTTCGAGCCATCAAATAATATTAAATGCTTCTAAAACATAAAACTTCTCAGCAATTTTCAAAATTTATAATTTATGTATGTTCAAAGGATATTCTAAAGCTGCAAGCTCGTTAAGAAGCATTTGCCCGAAGAATATACGTCAATGGTAGAAATAATTGAGAGCCGTTATTTCGGTATCGAATACGCTATTTTCAAACTAAAGAAAGGTTTAAAAGCTGAAAAGTAAATATACGTGGAAATACATTTTTGTCATAAAAATTCAATATATAAGGATTTAAAAATGACATTGAACCGTCTAACAAAACAAAATCAATCATCTTCTAAAACTGAATTTAAATAATTCAAACTGAAATTATTTCAATTCAAACTCTAAGAGTATCATCGACTTTATCTAACCACATTGATCATTTTATTATGTGCAGCTGATACGCACTTTACCATGAAAAATTGCATGAGTTTCTTTACAATCTTTCTTTTTTTTAACTTTATACCATAATTTTTCCAGCTTGATATTTGCGGAGGCTCTTATTTAATGATTGTAGTTTTCTTTCTTTACATCAAAGATCAAAATTAAAATAGAGTCATCAAGCAGGTGCTAGTGGCGGATATTAATTTGCCACTAAATTCTGAGGATCTCGTCAATGGGAAATTTAACTGAATAGTTAGAAAATGCAAGTGATTTTTGAGTTAATTGCCTTCATTATGATGACTGAATGTGACTTTGGAAGAAGATTTCACGACAGATTAAGTCTATTATAATTGAACTTTTGTTACAAGAGAGCGAATGAGAGTAAAATTTAAGATGGAAACCGATGAACGAAATTGCGCAGATTGATATCATTTTTAAAAAGCTTAAATTTTCCTCAAATTTAAACACATTTTTAAGGTACTATTTAAATTTTACTACACTTTAAACGAATATATCAAGCAACCCTGGGAATGAGGCATAAAAGAAGTAACCAAATGAGCACAATAGCCCTTAGAATTTACACCGAGGGATACAAAGCAGCTGTAGGAGTAGGTGCTGCAGCATACTCTAGAGACAATGTAGAAGCAGCCTTCAGGTTTTTTATTTACTATAGTATTTTCCATGCAGATATCTTTGTGATATGAAAAGCCGCTGAACTAATACCCGTCGAGAATACTGCAGATGCCAGGATCAAAATTTTCACAGACGGTTAAGTTGCGATAAAAGCAGTGATACATTGAACTAGAGAGGAGATCGCAAAATCCACAAACTTGCTGCTTCCTAGTTTCAAACTCGAATGTATGGGTTGATTGAAAATTATAGATGTTTTGCAAAACTCTCAGCATTGCCTAAACTCTTTGAAAAAATTGTCTACGATAAGCTTACAACTCTAATAATACTTCTCCTGAACGCTAGGACAGGTTAACTACTGCCACACTCGCGAATCTCGTTTTAGATGTTCTTTGTGGCATTGGAAAGGGCAATAAATTAATGCCTTTTACTGAGACAGTAGCAAAGCTTTGATCTTTTTGATCATGATATTCGTGAACTTAAATTATCTCCTGTTAAATTGGTTTGATTCTTGTCTTCGAAACAGAACTATCCAAAGCGTGGAAGTTTCATCCGGTGTACGACAAACTAGTTACTTGGGACCTCTTTAGCTAAATATTTTTACTTCGGATCTCTTCGAAGTCTTGTCAGACATTCCTTACTTTTTCTAAATAACGCTGATAGAGTCATAGACCTTGGGGTAGGGATGTTTGATATATATCGATATCTAAGAAATATCGACATTTGACTCCCGATATATCGAATCAACCCGATATAATCGAATCCTCAGATATAGATTATTATAATATCGGCATATTATCCGATACAAGAATATCGTATTGTGCTTGCAAACAAGTGGGTCAAGTGGGTTTTCGTTTTTCGTGTCGCGACGCGAGTTAACCGCTGGTCGAGCAAGAGAAGAGAACGAAAAGAAGCAACCAGTTCAAACCAGTGTGTTTGCTTTTGTATTGTTTTCTAATTAATTCGATCGTGTATTCTTGTATCGGATAATATGTCGATATTATAATAATCTATATCTGAGGATTCGATTATATCGGGTTGATTCGATATATCGGGAGTCAAATATCGATATTTCTTAAATATCGATATATATCCTCGTAAATTGACAAAACTTTGGATTATCTTTTTTTTATACATTGTGAAGGCTTCTCGGTGATTGGGCGGTTTCGGTTTACTAAGGTAATTGAAAGTATTTTAAATAATTAATTTAAATTAATTAACTTTAAAAAAATTGGTCTTACAATAGAGATAGTGAGCCGTGTGTACACGAATTTTAGAAGTTACAACCAAAACCTCGTAGAACTTAGGTAGCGGAGAAACTAAAGGGAATATCTGAATTAGTAAGTCTCTCAATTTGTTCTATTTATAGATTTTATCTTTGCATCCGCGATTCAAGGAACTTAATTTTGAAGACCAATTGGCTTGTTCGAATCTAATACTTAAAATCAAAGAACTAATGAAAAAAGGTCAGCAAGATGAATTATGTGTAGTTGCCGGATCAGACTCGGATGGCTCAGACAAAACTCAGGCCGATTTAAGTCTCTGGATTGATCATCATCATTTAGTTCAACGAAATTAAAAAACAAATAAAACTGACGAAAGTGTCTCAGACGAATTATCTCTTTACTTGAAGGCTCCAGTTAGCAGATTAAATGAAAGCCCTTGGGCAGTATGGGTTGATTATAAAGAGCAATTTCCGAAGTTATACAATATTGCATACAAGTACTTGACTATGGTCGCTATTTCTGTGCCTTCTGAAAGATTATTTTCGAAGGCTATGCAGGTCTTAACTCAACAGAGAAATCGGTTACAAGCTAAACGGGGGAACAAATATTTGTTTATGGAAGGTTTAAGCAAAAAATCGTTGTATCATGATTGACAAAATCGTTTTGGATGAATATTGCTAAGTTAAGGAGTGTGGAATTTATCCCAAGGATATTTTCTGCTTTTTTGTCCAGTAGTAGTAGTTAACTTCATATTTTGCCAACATTTGTACTTATCGAAAATTTCATAATTTATGTGATCATTCTTTGGAATAATGACATAGTTTATCTGAACGATCATTTAAATTTTATTGTGGTAGATATTCACGAGAAAAATATACATAGAAACAATATCAACCCCTTATATTTAGTGAGTAATACCACGTAACCAAACCAACCAAAGGCCCAACGCAATAAAGAAAATAAATTATCCAATATATTTATTACTTTTGATTTGATTTTGATACATCGAAAAATCGATATTTACATTTCGATATATCGCAAACTATCGATATAGAGTTTCGACACATCATATCGGAAAAAATATCGATATATATTTTAAATGAACATCTCTACCTTGGGGTTACTTTCGATTAAAACCTGCGTTTTAATTTACAATATGATACTGTCTTATGCAAGGCTAATAAGCAGCTGAAATTCATTTAAGGAGATGCGAAGGAATTCAATAACCTGTGTGTCATGAAGTCTTGCATATTATAATTAATATTCTTTATTAGTTAGAATTTGCTAAGCTTTCATTGCAAGTTTTTTTTTCTTATTTGGGTACGCCTTGGTTGTTTGCTTGAAATAAATAAATAAAAAAAAACAAACTATAAAATACATGTAGTCGAGCTTTCATTTTCACAGACATGTTTATCTATTTATATCATATACTGGCGCTTTACAACCATGAATTTACCCTATTAAGATACGAAGGTAATGCAGTTTGAATTTTTAATGTTTGCATATAATTTAATGTTAGATACCTAACCGCACGTTCGCAAATGAAAATGATTTTGAATTTGATATGTTTGTGAATAATACTAGGATAAACATCTGTTAATACATCAATTAGTTGGTGTTCCAGCAGCTTGTACTACAGATTTGTGCATTTATCGTCTCGTCTGCTTATGTGAATTTCAATATAATTTGATAAGTTTCAATAGCCCGTAAACATGTAACATTTGCTACAAATGAACTAATTAACAGCACAAGTTTGCTTTGTCTAACCTTCATATAATCATAATAATATGCAGTAAAGCGGTTAGTGCAAGCTAACAAGAGTAAATTGGATTCGTCAAGGGCATGAGGAAAGTGTGAAATCGCCTCATGGGTATGGTTAAATAACAAGTGTTGTGTAATGTATTGACAAATTCAGGATGAGACATATGCAAGAATTGGTATGCTGTCAAAATGAAAAATTGAATCTATGTACCTCCAATCACTCGACTAAAAATCTGTAATAAAATTTATAATGAACTTAAATTATAATCATTAAATCTTCTATAATCATATCTTAAGGCATTTTAATGAACAATTACTTATGAGCTTCAGTGAAAACGTAATTATTTTCACTGCTTTTGGGAACAAACATTCGTAGTTAAATTGATTTAATATAATCCTATTTTTCTAGCTTTCAAAACTGAATATTTTAATTTAAAAATCAATAATTTCCTTTAGATGGTAGACATCTTCAGCCGATAGACACTGAAGAGGAGGGCAGATTTCCCTCAAATTATCCACTGATTTACTAATTGATATTTTTGGTGGAATATATATCGGCAGAACGTCATGCAAAATTTAAAAGTATAAGATGCAAAGAGATAATAAATAGTATAGTAAAAATGCAGCTGTTTTCTGCGTGTATACAAGGATGATATATTCGATCTTAATTCGAATAACGTGGTGTAGTTTCAATTTATATATCTACAGTAATAAATATTTTTGTATTTTCAATAGCTTCGAAATATTTGTAATTTTCAACGTGTACAAAAAGAACAAAAAAGGATCAATAATTATCATTAGAATTGAAATTAAGTAAGTTTGTTTAATTTGTTTCTGTAATAGCAAGAGATCTGCCCAGAAAATAATCCGAATTTCTTTTATAAAACTAATTTTTAGTTTTACAGATTAGACCTTCCAAGTACTCTTTTCCCTTGATTCCCGCATTTTACTCAATAGTAATTTTAATCTACGGAGGAGTCACCAATGGTTTGAAACCAACGTCTTTCCAGCACTTATTTTCGCTAAGAAAATTAGAAAAAAAATCCCAGAGTCAGTTTGCTTTCGACATAAATCCAACAAAATCGCGTAGTTGGGTGTGTAGTGGCACTGTTAAAGTAGAAGAAAAATGATTTGTGTCACTGCGACTCTGGTCCCTTTTTGCGGAGTTTTTCAATTGACAGTACCAAAATATCTACGTAGGACACATAATTCACTGTTTCATATCGAGGCAACAAAATAAAACAATTCCATGAAAGTAGGAAAAACAGCGAGAACCGCTTTGACATTGGATTGAAACTGACCTAGGTTTTTCGAGGCACATAGTTCAATTAGAAATTCATTAGCCGAGTATGTAAACCGGATTGATTTCGGATTAAAATTGAAGCAGTAGAATGTAAACGGTTTACTTAGACGTTTCCATTCCACTGTTTTAATCTTAATCCCGTTTGAATCCGGATTGTATACTAAGCTATTGTGATGACTTCATATTAGTATAAATTTCGATACCAAAAACCCAGCTTCCATCTGCTGGATCACTGCAGGATCCTATGAGTGAATGTTTAGTTGTCATTAGATTGTTCAAAGAGTTTCCGACAAGCATCTTCTTTTTCAATTTCGGCCATCATACAAGGAACGAATTCTGCTCAATTTTCAAGCCAAAACATCATAGTATGACCCATCTTTTTTAATTTTGATTCAAAATATATTCGAAATAATTTAAAAACTACATACCACTTGATTGACTTGAATGGACTTACCATTGCACTTTAATAACAATTTAAGAGAATAAAGCTAGGGATATTCTTTACTGGCCTTATTGATCTATGCATTATTTTTGCTTTTCAGGTTAAGTACGTTAATTAGTTTATAAATCACGAAATTGTTCATGTGGAAAGCTTTCCATTTAAATGTCATCCGAAGTTGCAAGAATTTTTCGGTGTTATAATTTAAGATTTATGACGAATCAACCAATACTCACTATGCACGTAATTAAAATATAATTAACTATATCAATATAATTTAAATATAATAATTAAAATATATTAGTAAACCTATAATAATTTACCTGCTTTCGCTTTGGGTTAACTTATTTTTAACAAATATGCACAGCACATATGATTACAAAACTAATCCCAGCTTTCGTTCCAAGAGTATATTTCTGCAGAGAATTAAGCTCACATTCAACAAAGCCAAGGTCTTAAGCTTGTTTACAAACAGGGTACAAAATGAATAATGCGCCTAACGTCAGCAAGATGTAATTTATGTGTTTATTTTATAAAGTGCAGGCAAATACATTGGACTATCTATTTGGAGCATACGAAGTGGCAGCAAATGCTAAAGCTAAAGTAGTTTTTTTAAAATCTCTCAAAACTAGTAAAGTACCATGAAAACTTCTTTTGCTTTCCAAAAATTTTTTTCATATTTTTTATTTACAATCAACATCAGTAAGAAATAAAGATATTGGAGTGAATAGAGCTTTAATCATCTAAATATTTTCCAATGTCTTTTTCATCAGATGAAAATCATACAAAGCTTAATCAATAGCTCGGAGTATGTGAAAATAGGTTAAACTTCACAAATTGCCCAAAATGATTGTCATCAACTGCTAACTTTCTATATAAAGTTTCAAATTAAATATCATTTAAATATCTTCGAGATCAACCATATCTTTTCACTTCAATTCCCAAGCAGACATCGATATTTCGAATTCACTTTACCTTTTCATCCAGTATCTGATTGCCGGTTTATCTGCTGTTCGTCTGGTGAGTAATGTACAATTGATATGCTAACCAAATCGGTTTTGCATTTGTACCTCAACAAAAATTACCTGTGTTAGCACTCACTGGCCTTCCAGTTGCTTCACGTATGCGTGTGCACACTCCGTCATTTCTCACCATTCCCAAACAGTTACGCTCTTACCAAACGACATTAACTTCTGGTCACCTGAGTGCACAAGCAAGCATTTTTGCGCAGGTACGGCAGATTCAATTTCAGATTCATATGAGTATCTTTTTTTCTTTTGTAAGTATCTACTGCTCGTGTTTCGTCTGTAGTAATTTCAATTGCAAGAAATTAAATGGTAATATTAAATGCAGTGTCTTTTAACATTGTTGTTCCAGATTCAACAGGGGATGTAGCTCAGTGGTAGAGCGTTCGCTTTGCATGTGAAAGGCCCCGGGTTCGATCCCCGGCATCTCCAGATATTTTACGAGTTATCATATAACAATACAATTTTTGTCATGATCTTCTGCTGAAGTTTGCAACTATTGAGAAAATAGGATTTCACGTTTCGCATACTTTATTGACAGGACGCCTATAAATTTGATATACAGAGAGCTTATTATATTTTAGTGTTTAAGAACCTCAGCATTTTCCAGTGACTCTAGACAAGATATGGTATTTCAATAAATATTCACGAAAAACACTTCCTGATGTCCAAAATTATTGGGCTGCTTAACTTTAGGTAAAATTTCACGAATTGATCTATTTTAAATTCAAACAAAAAAGCATAGGCAAACAATATATATACAAGTCCGTTTTTAATTACTCCTCTACTTCAACTGAATAATAGTGGCCTAGCTTAGGAACGATAACTGAATATGGCTCCGTCTCCATAGATTGTACCTATCAACATATGTGTGCTTCCATCTCAGGCTCGCTCGAAGCAACTTCGTCCTGAGCATTCTGAGCCAGCCTCTAATAAGCCAAACCATGACGCTTCTCCTGTCACTTCTCGAACTGATGGTGTTCTTTATGAAGACAACTCTTCATTTTGAATCAATTCACCTTTGCTGCAGACCATCGCATCCAGATTTGCATACGAAACTTCTTCGGACGCCATAGAGCGCTTTGTCTTTAAGAAATTGGGCTACACACTTCACACTGTGTATGTAAAATTGACTAACGAGATACGTTGCTTCTTTTAAATTAACTTTGTCTACTAACCTAAATTTCGTGGTGGACCTGGAATTTTTGGCTGGATGGTACTTTGGTTAAACCTTTTGTGAACCGTAGAAATTTTCATTCCAGCCGCGGCAGAAGAAAATGCATTTAATTTCTAGCCTTTCTTTTAATAGTTTATACTTTAAAAATGTTCTTGGTATGAAAACCAAGCTTGATGAAATTCGAATTGCTTCTTTTATCAGAAAGGATAACTAAATATGCCTTTCTGAAACCTGGCTTACTGAAAACATCGTAAGCTCAGCTTGCTATAATATTATACCGTAGCGACTGAAATAGATTAGTTTCTACTAAAATCGATGGTGGTTGTATCGTTGTAGCCGTCTTAAATTCACTTCACATTAAGCTCTGCTCTGATTTTTCTCCTTCGCTTCTGATAAATCCGTTGTATTTTTCGCTTCATTATATTTTCCGTGCAATTGAGCTTTCCCCTACATTGAAAACTTTTCTGTCAACTGTCGTCTTACCTTAATGTAACCAACCCTTCCACTCCGTTTGTGATCTGTGGTGATTTCAACTTCCCTTCTGTTCAGTGGAACCTCACTTCTCATTGTGTGGAATCTTGTAACAATAAACTTGTTTCCTTGTTATATTCTCTTTCTTCGTGCTCTCTTACCCAATTAATGGTAAAATTACTGATCTTGTCCTTCCCAACCTTGATCGTTTCTCTTTTACACTGTCTTTTGTCGTTATGCAAAATCTGATAGCCATCATCCTTCACTGTCTGCAAGCATACGCCTCAAGGGCCGTAGTCCACCCAAGCGGTGAAGGGTGAATCATTAGAATTTCCATAAGACTAAGATTGAGAGCTTAAGTGTTGCAATTAACACTATAAATTGGCTTACTTTATTTTCGTCAACTTGATGGCGACCGCGCCACTCTCTACTTCTACCACAAACTTCATCAAATAATCCTTGCTTACACCTCCATATGTCTGGTTAATAAACCTCAAGATGCTCATTCGCTCACCAGAAAAGTCATGCGTGCTTTAGATGCTAAAAACGATGCTCGCCTGAAACATTTGCAGTCTGGTTGTGGAGGTGATTATTGCCGTAATCACAATACAGCGTTTTTCGCTGTGGCCAACGCAGTGGGCTGCGGGAAGTGCTGTCAAAAAATTAGAATGCACTCTTTTGTATGGTAACGCGCACAATGGCTGCGGCGGAATTTGCGGCAGCGGCGAAATTTGCCAAATTTCTAATTTTGCCGCACCGCTAGCGGTGATACCTACCATAGGTTGGCATCACCACAAGGTTGAATTAACTCTGTTTGAATTAGGTTGAATGGTCTGGTGGAATAGACAAGCGATGGCTGATGAGTATTGTGATAAGCCAACCTAATCCTCGTACAACAGGATTTAGCAATACAAAAGAAAAAAAAAATGATTTTGGTTGGTGCCTTGGTTGCATTGACAGCGACATTGTCGCTGCATTGCGATTCACCAAATTCAACTGCGGCTTTCACGCCTCCCCCTGTGAAACGCTGCGTTGGCCGCAGCGAAAAACGCTGTATTGTGATTACGGCATATGCCGTTCATTTTCGTTTGTAATCTGCTGCAAAAATAGAAACGAAAATTGCTATGCACAACTACTTTTCTTTTATTGAATCACCCCTCATCTTAAATGATCCTAAGAGAAGCCGTAGCTTAAAATCTTTTTCCTCTCTACCTGATTCTCTTTCGTTTAAAAACTCTTCCGCAACTACTTCGCAAGAAATATGTAAGCTATTTGTTAACTTAGTTCCCCTGTATATTCTAATCCTTCTTCTTTTGTTTCTAGTATTCCTTCCTTTCGCTTTCCCATTTGCGTGTCTGTATTTGCGACCAATCCTCTTGAAGTGTAATCTATTATGTAAACGTTTGACTCCAACTTTTCTTTGGGCCCTGACTGAATTCCAAATTTTTTCGTAAAACAGCTTGCTACTTCTCTTTGTGTGCCCCTGTTCATCATTTTTAACACTAGTCCGTGCAATGGCGTTTTCTCAGCTTCTTGAAAAGCGTCAAACAGTTTTAAACATAGTCACTAACTATCGTCTTATTTCAATCCTTCCATAATTTTCTAAATTTGGTAAACATCTGGTTTATAATTGGGTCTATAATACTCTTCTCCACGTTTTTGCTGCTCAATAGCACGGTTTCGTGCAAAGCTTGAGATAGTCGCCATCAACTAGATATAATATCCACTGACTAGCACATTATGGCATATCTGAGCGCTTCTCTCGTGGATATCATCATTTATATTTAATAGTACTTGTTTTGTCTATCTCCGTGGTTCCCCGTCCTCTCCTTTTTTCCTGCCTCCCGTGTACCTCAGGAATCTATTCTCGGACCTTTGCTAATTAATTTTTTCGCCAATGGTCTTCACAGTCTGTTTGCTCCCTTTCGTCTAATGTACACTATTGACCTGAATTTTTTTCGCGTTACCAATGCTCCTTCCAATCATTTTGCTCTTCAAAACGATTTGAATTTTTTTGTTTCTTAGTGTGACTGTAATTAATTGTCCTTGAATATTTCCAAATATTTTAACTTTGTGCCTTATTTTGGATATGGATCATTTTAATGACCTCAGTTTTACCTCCGATCGGAAGCTTAAGTTTGAACTTCATATTCGCACCATCACTTGAAAGGGGTCGCGGATTTTGGTACACTTTCGTTACGCCTTTTTTCCCTTTGTGCGCTCTATCGTTAAGTATTGATCCGCAGTGTGGAGTCCTCGTTTCTGTTATTTGTCAGAGGCGGTTCAATCTGACCAGAGAAGGTTCATCCACTGCCTTATTTACGAGTACAACCGAGTACAGCCTACCATATTTTACTTACAGTGAACGTTTATCGACCCTCAATATTCCTCGACTTTATCGGTCCAAAACTTAGGTCGATGAATGTTTTCTATTTAAAGTGTGTCGCGGCTATTTATCTTTATCTTTGGCGTACTTTTTTACGGCACGCCATCATGACAGACTTATCGAATCAACCTCAATGTTTAAGGTACCTTTTGCTTGTACTGGCGTTTATTTTCACTCGCCAGTTATTGAGGACGTATAATTCTCTTCAATTTGGTTCCCTCCCTCAGTCTATTAGTATTTTCAAAATTTGAGCTCATTGTGCACTTATTTTCGCCTACTCAATAATATTAATTTATATTTTTGTTTTTCATTATATTTTACTACATCCTTAATCCTTTTATTGCTTATTTTAACTTTTAATATATTCTAATTTGGTACTTCTATTCTTATTTGCTTTAATTTTTTAGTTATATTTTTATTATATCAATTGAAAACATTTTCGAACTAAACTGCTTGTCTGTTTCTGAATAAATTATTAAATAACTAGTACATTCCTGGGTCAAAATATCATTTAGAAGCTTGCAAATATTTACAGCCAGATTTTATATTATCTGTACCTCTGGCAGCCGAAATAAAACTTACCGCTGCCATACAATCAAGCTTAATTAAAGCACTTTCATTAAATTCATCAATATCGCATCAGAACTCGAACAAGTGCAAATAATTGCATATTGAATTGCGTTATACTATACGTTAACCATAATTGGCTTTGGTAACGTCGACAACTTCCACTGGACCGCAAGCAAGCAACGAATGCGGTGAATAGTATCACTCACGGATGAAAAGTCATTGACTCCCTATCACTGCCATTTGACATAGATAATGAATTTTAACCTCAATAAACGACCTAAGTACACAGGATGAACTCAAACCGAATGTTTAACAACCATATGCATGCCTGAAACATTAGATAATAGCCAGGCTCAGTGCCTTGCCAGCCCACCCCATATCCAGGGATTATTAATTGCCACTTTGACTTGGAGCCATTCCACCGCATGAAAGGCAGCAGTTGTGAGCGGAGAAGGATATGTATGGCATATGCTTACGGTACGGGACGTAACATCACATCCTATCCTAGTTTCACCGCATTCCGTCGTCAGATAGTTGTTTTCAAATACCTTATGATAAATTATTCATAAAAACTGAACCAACAAGCCGAAAGAGTTATTAATTAGGATAAGTGCACCCCGGGGTGTCTCAGCGTCATAGAGCAGAAACATACTCGTACGAGTCGAGTTGTATGACGCTGGTAAGTTTCGTGAAAGGATGCTTGGAGCGCTAAGCCTCGTTAGTTTATCGTTCTGACGTACACAACTTTCAGTTTGATTGAATGATACAATTTCACCGAAAACTTTTAAGTCCTCTCCGCAACTAGTTTAAAGCTTTATTAATTATTTAGCGAAATGTACGGTTTGTAGCGGTACCATCAGCATTCATTGCTAAATTGATGCCGCGGGCGGTATATTTTGAGCCAGACGCAGCAAATATTACAGAATGGAGTATAGAATACATATGATTGCTCTCAGTTTGTATGTAGCTACTGAATTGAACTTTGACAGTGCATGGGTGTTTGAGCCAATTAAATCCATAGCTGAATGCATCGATTAATTTTTACTAGTTAAAACTGCACTCTCTCCCACTCGATTCTCCCCACAGCACACAAAAGCCCACGATTGTCATCACTTCAAATTCGAGATTTTAAAATCTCATTCCCCTCGAGGGCCATTCATAACATCACCTGTCAACGGGAAATTCGTTAGGCTCCAGAATTCCTCATGTCCTGATTTTGCCTGCCACGAATTGCCAGTGCTATCATCTCGTGGCCGTAAATTTTATATTAAACGCCTCGTGAAGCCATAAATATTTCCGTCCTGTTGATCACGGTATTTCGAGTATTCTCCCTGATTCGCGACGCGCCACTTTGTTAACACGCACCATATTCCCATACGAGATTGTTCGTACGTATAGAAGGAATAAGTGGAATTCGATTGCCAGGCTATTCGCATTGTTGTGGTGTGCGAGGAGACTAAGCCGCCATACGTTAAGTGATTTTTTGCATTTCTGAATTAACTTAAAGTGCAAATATCGCAGATTTATGTAGCAGAAAAAATAAATAGGATTCGTTTGAGCATTACAATGCTTTCGATTTTAATGTTTCGATTGTGTAGAGGCTGCGTTGGAGTGCTTTTAACAATTGAATTCCATGACAATTTTTAAATAGGGAAGAGAGAAAGAGAAATGTACCCTAACTTGAGTATTTTGAGTTTTTGCAGATTAATAATAAAATTAAACTCTGTATCTATTTGTTCGGTTGGTAAGTTTTTAAAGACAGTATAATGCGAAGAGAAAAGTTATTTTATTTGAAAATTTGACTTTAAAGCCATAAAGTAGGGTAATGTAATTGCAAGCTTTATCGGGTCTGGATGTTGAAGTTGGTGGAATCAGTAAGAGTTAAAAAAAAATATATTATATCTTCTAATCGAACTTTCGAAATGGATACCACAGACGTTATATTTATCGCATAGTTACATGTCACATAAATTCTGCTGCAAAAGTGTTTCTGAAACCATTACTATTTCAGCAACCCAAAATGCGTTCAAAAGAAAAAAGACAAGGAAAAGATAATATTTCCGTATCCAAAGATGTCCAATTCAACAGGAGAAGCGCAACGAAAATGGTCATTATTCGTAAAAGAGACTACGATTATCGCTTTTATCCACCATTTAAGTCTTCTTCAGTATATGATAGTCAAAAACGTTCAGTTGTTATGGAAATATTGAGCTAAGTAAAAGGATAAGCCTTAGTTGAAATGTCAAAGACCCACATTGGGCGCATAAGCTGCCGCGGAAAACGGATAAAAAAGTGGAAGGCAATATTATTAAAAAACTAAAAATTTTATTTCAAGCCTTCTTATGAGTTGTTTTCAATTGTTTTTAATGTGTACCAATTTTTTCCTAGCTTGTAGAAAAATATTTTAATAAAAATACCGATTTTTCCTTTCTAAGCTGGATATATTGAATTTTGTGACAAATATCGATATTTCGAGGGTAATCTGCCCTCTTTTTCAGTGTCTATCGGTCTAATCTTAATCTAAATTAGGTATGTTATAACATGTATACCGATAGACATGACACCGATAGACACTGAAGAAGAGGGCAGATTATCCTCGAAATATCGATATTTGTCACAAAATTCAATGTATCTAGCTTCGAAAGGAAAAATCGGTTTTTATATTAAAAAACTTCTTAAGAGATTTATTGTTGAAATTTTAAAACTAATTCAACATGCTCATTGAAACATACTATCGCAGACCGGTGACGTGAAATAACTCATTCAAATGGGTAAAGCTTACGCTCAAAACAATCACGGATACAGCAATAATCGGAAGACGAAAAGCAGGAGAGATTTTTGCTCCAAATCACGTCAAAAAGACTGAACCAGCTTCGTATATGTATCTGCTCTGTTTTTTAAATCATAAGCTGACATTGAAATCATTTTTCCATATCATTAGTGCGAAATCAAATTTTGTTCCCAGTCCTGTTGTGCCCGCTGTGGTGTACGATAAAGCAAGGATATAAATCAGGTTAATTTTGTCAGTTGATTAACTCCACGAAAACTAAAAGTATTGTATTCGGCATTGGCAATTAGTTGTGGATATTTCTGCTTTTGTGAAAGTAGCGTAAATTGTCTAACCCAAATCATTAGTCATGTTTGAAGTAACACTACACGGCATTTGTTTTTTTGCATATTATAGTTTCAGATGTGTGATTTTTCGATTTGAAAGTAAATTAACATTTTTTGAAGCTCAAAATAGTCACGTGCCACTTATTAATAAGCAGCCAGAAACAATAATGAGATGAATAGCTTTTTGATAATGCAACAGTAATGAATAAGGGTATCAGCTAGAGTAGAAGCTTCCCTGCTTCTCTTTCATAGAGTAGAAATTCGAGAGATCGTCAGGTTATCTTCAATAATAATCTTCCGAGAAAGAAGGCATCTTTAAGTAAAGTCGTCCCTGCGGATATATAGAAGTGATAAGGGTAAATGCTTTTAGTTCCAGAATCCTGAAAAAATAAGCCAAAGACAACCTCGAGCAGGAGTCACTGACAGCAGAGCACTCTATTCAGCAGGGACTCATATGAGTGAGAGATGGACTGTTGAGGATACATCTAAGCAAGAATCAGATACACAGTCCCTTCAGCGGATAGAGTCAATGTTGAGACTACCTCTGATATGGGCGGATGTTTAGATATCCTGTCTTTGGAAACAGAGTAGGGGCACGCGATGCAGAACTAACATGCAAAGAGGAACGCGATTTTCTCTCGATTGGTAATGTGAGAATACTTCAAATTAACTTCCACATTCCAAAGCAGAAACCATGAGCTGTCAACAACCAGTTTCACCGGGCAAGTACTTATGAATACAGACTCATAACATCCGACTGTCTGAAGAAACCTCTAGTCAGCACTTTTGCCGAGAATGTAATTAATGGCCTTGTTCTTCACAATTTTTGTGATAAGAATAACAATGTTGTTGGAGTAGAAAATGACCGAAAGTCAGGCTAGTTTGTTGCTGCATGCTTCGTTTGCTATGAGCCAACTCTAAAACTCATCATGAAGTACGGGGCAGGTCCAAAAAAAATAATAAAAGTAGAAAAGTCTTCGCTTTTGATTTGGCCTTAATCAACGGAAATCATCGAGCCGACTTACTTTACCTCAAATCGGAGGGATTTCTTTTACGTCACCTAAACCAAAAGGTGATACACTGTTATATTATGTGTCACAGGTACAAATCCTTTAAGCTCAACTGAGCTGGTAGCTTTTATCAATAAACAGGGAATAGTCTGGGCTAAGTTCTAATCGTTAATCCAATTTTCACTAAAAGTTTACCGAAGAAGAATCGATTGTTCCCAGGATCTCCATTTTGTGGCTAACACTCTTGCAAGCACGTTCAGTCCTACATCTAAAATAACATGCAATTCATCCAAAGTTAACTCAAACTCCCTTTAACGGTCTTCCCACTGACATTCAACAGTTTACAGGTAAGACAGCCATGACTGAATGACTGGATCATTGGTTACAAAAAGATCATTGGTTACAATATCACAAAGAGAATGAATCCCATATTTATCTCGCAGTCACATCATGCTTAAACCAAAGTTTAGTTAACTGATAATGCACTTCATGTCTTTGCAGAGCGAATTGAAATATATCTTTCTCTTAAGGTTAAAGCCTCGTAAGGCCACCTTTTAAGAGATTGAGAGGGCTCTTCACTACATTAGGTCTGATGCGGCTATGGATCCACTCGAAGGACTATATGCTGATATGCGGTTGATAGCTTTTATTATGCAGCTTCTAAAAAAATAGATATCTTCTTCACTAGGAATGCTTACTGATGACGATGGTGAGTGCTTAGTTTAATCCTTAGTGCTCTTAGTTCTCAAAGAGCCGTACGCGCAGAATTTCAACTATTTTAGTTGGAGCTGGGGCTCAGAACGAGGAAGATGAGCTTATCCTTTATCTACTGTGCCAATGCTTAGGTCTGTCGAGAAGAAAAATGGCCTTACTCGGGGCACCGTTTCTTTAAATTCTGACTAAGCTATACTTTATCTTAGTAAAGGTAATTGAATTTGATCACGGTTCCCTTCTTGTCTATAAATCGGCATGGACAACGTATATCGTCTCTAAAGCTTATCAAAGGTGACTGATTCTCATCAGACACCAGCTCACAGTGCATACTTGACTGATGTGTCACAACTTTGTCACAACTATTTAGCATAAATAAAAATGTAATGATTTCCAACTGCAAGTGGTCACATCAGTCAAGTATGCACTGTGAGATGGTGTCTGATGAGAATCAGTGCATGCTTTCGAAACCACTTTGTCAAAAATAGAATTTTCAATGTAGATTAAAATTTTCTATGTAAATAAATTTTTTTTTCAATTTTAATTATCCCGCAAAAAACATTTCCAATATACTTTACCGTCTTAGAGGGTACTCTGGAGATCACCAATAGAATCAAATGGTTTTCAGAGTATATGGACTATGTGTTTTTCGGCAAAACTCTCTGAAGGTCATATTTTCCACCTAACCTGCCTAAACAGCTAAAGTTCGTTTTGGACTTGGTTAGACTAAAAATTTTAGTTTTTGAGAAAAATGAGATTCAATAATACCTTAAAATACAAGGATGACATACAGCCTGCAAAATGCTAAAGTCTGGTGACCCAGAAAAATAACAAATTCAAAGTGTTTTCCTATTATTGAAGCTAAACTTTTCCCTGGTGAGCAACTTACATTCATAAAATATTTATTTATATATTTCACCAAGCAAGGTGTACATTTACAATAAAAAAATAAAAATAAAATAGTAAAAGCATAAAATTACGAAACAAAATAATAATAAAACAAACTATATATAAATACAAGACTAATAAATAGTGCATAAATAAATTAGTTATAAACAGACAACAAATAAAGTAATAAATATATGACAAATGACAAATAAATGACTAACAAATTAAATATCAAATTTAAATTTAAATTGAAAATACATATATGTTAGTATGATGGGGGATGGGGGAGATTATAAAGAGAGAGCCTTGATGATGTTATTTTTAAAAGTTGATTTAGAGATCTTAGGGGAAAAGTTCTCGCTCATGCTATTGAATAGCCTGCAGCACCTATTTATTGGCTCGTTTGTCGCATATGTTGTGTTGTGTTGGTATTCAATAAGCAATCGTCGGGATCTAGTGACTCTCAAGGGCTGATTGAGTACAAACTTTTTTTTGAAGTAAACGACATTAACCACGTTTCTGATAACATTGAAGCTGAAGCAGACTGAACAGACTCAAACCTTTGGCTGTGAATTTTGAAAGCCGGGTTCCAGATAGTGCACGCATATTGAAGAAGAGGAAACACGAGTGAAATATATAAGGATTTAGTAGCCCAAAGATTCTTAACCTCTTTGGGCCGTCGCTTAATGAAATCAAGTTGTTTACTTGCGCGGGAAAGCACTCTATCGTAGCACTCTAAGCGGAGCTTTTCATCCAGGATGACACCGAGATTTAATATGTTGTCAACCCTGCTGAGTGGCGTGTTGTTGTTCGTATAATGAACGCGTGCAGTTTTGCAAGAGAAGCTAATTGCGCGGCATTTAGCAATGTTAAGATGGAGCTTGTTCGCGGAGCACCAATGATCTAGAGAGTTCAGTTTAGACTGAAAAAAGGTAGCGTCAGATGATGACTTAATGACATGGTAGATTTCGAGGTCGTCCGCATATAGTAAATGAGGAATATCAGATAAAACCTCCGATATGTTAGATATAAAAATATTAAAAAGAAGAGGGCCAAGATAACTTCCTTGGGGTACACCGGAAACAAGACCTTGGAATTTCACGAATTGCAAGCGGTCGTGGTGGTAGGAGCCAAGCCATTTTAGTAAAGATCCTGTGATTCCGAATTGTTTCAGCTTGGGGATCGAAATGGAGTGATCAACTCGGTTGAATGCTTTGCTAAAGTCTGGATAGACTGCGTCAATTTGATCACCTCTCTCAATTTTGCACAAAACATCAAAAACAAGCACCATAAGATTAGTTGTAATAGAACGACCTTTTCTAAATCCATGCCGCTGTTCGTTCAGTCGAGCGTCAACCAGAGGAGAAAGTTTGCAGTAGATGATTTTTTCAAATAGTTTGGGAATATCAGATAGAATGGCGATGCATCTATAATTTTGAATAAAACGTCTATCGCCACTTTTATAAATTGGTGTAATATAAGAAGATTTCCAATACGAAGGAAATAGTCCAGAGGAGTGAGAATTATTGATTATAGTATGAAAGGGCGAGATCAGTTGTTTTACACACTTGATCAGAAAAAAAGGAGGGAGGAGGTCAGATCCAGGGCCCTTTTTGCTGTCAAGCTCCATAATGGCAGTAAATATTTCGTTCGGTCAAATATGGTCAAATCGTCAGCAAAAATTGTTTGAGTCGCACCCGGGAGTCGATACAATGTTGGGATGTTAACTGGACCAAAAACTTCTTGAAAATGGTCAGCGAAAAAGTTGCAGATCTCTTGAGGAAAAGAAGACAACAACGAATTTTCAGTGGACATCGAAGAGGGGTAGCCGCTTGTTTTCCGCGTCATTTTAACAAAATCAAACAATTTTTTGGGTTCGCGGATTATATTTTCCCCAGTAGTGTTAATGTATCTGTCATACGCTTCGTGAGACTTAGTATAGAATTCATGAGCAAAAGTTTATATTTATTACTGGTTTAAGTTAAGCGGTTTAAATTAACCTTTTTTCTTTGGCCACTTTGACCACTGGCTACTTGTGTGTGAGGTCCCTGGTTCGAATCCAAGTTCGGACGTGGGTCGGCATACCAAGCTTTGAGTTCACCTAGATCTGATTAGGTACCTGATTTAAATAAGGGATAAAGTGAGTCGTGGAACTAATCACTCCACCCTCGTATTCACATTGGTTGAAAAATTGTAATGAAGCTCTCTGCCAGCTTCAACCCCTAGACCCGTACGGGAGTTGTCGTGCGATTACTTTACTTTTTTTTCTTTGACGTACATTTAGCTAAGTAGATCTCTATTGAAGTGCTGCCAAAAATGTATGGTTTTAGAATATTTTGGGCGATGTGATCTTGTGAATCTTTTAAAATGGTGGTAAAAAGTTGGTTTCATAAGCTGTCGTTTTTGCAATAAATACTACCCTGTTTTTTTGTATTAATGCATATAAACGTTATTATACTGTCTTAATCAGGAAACCCTTGAGTAGTGAAATTATTTTTTTGAAATGCTTTGCTGTTTTGCAAGAACCAAGTGAAAACGTTGTTCATTACTTTTTCATTCAACCAAAATTTAAATTTCCATTAGAAGAATGAAAACAGTAACAATAAAATCTTCGCCAGTTCTTATCGTATTCAAAACACTAACTGCCTGACAACAATAACATCTTCACAACAACACCGACTTTTCTCTTTCTCTCGATAAATAAGCAATAAAACGCCATAAAATGCTTTCCGTTCGTTTCGTGAATTGAATTTTACGAGATAAGCTAACATGATGTGCAGTTGAAAAGCGATAAACCCGTGCGATTCCTTTCTTTCGCCGAACCAGCAACGATAACTTTTCTACCGGTGAAAAGCTGAGAAAACATTAAAAATTAATTACTCGACTCGAAGAAAAGAAAAACGCGACGAAAAAAGCTTTTATTGTCGGTTGAATCCCGATGGCTGCTCTGCAACTCATTCCTGTGCCAAGCGCTTGAATGCAATAGATTCATCATCTTCCGTTTGACTCAGGAGGGTACAAGTAAGGAAAACGGAAAATGCAAGAAGTAATCGAGAATGCGACCATGCATAGCCTGGATTCGAGTCAGAGGATGTACGGAGCTGTATTTGGTTGGTATTCTGTATCTTGTGCTGAATAACATATGAATTATTTATGTTGAAAATATCTTCAGGGTAATTTATGGACTTTTTTTCAAAATTTCCATCTTTCGAGACGTTTTAAAATGTCGAGTTAAAGATACGGGAACCAAAGAAAGAACGCTACTGCATTGCTCACAGGCAAATAAGTAAAGTCATGTGCGCTTTATGGTATTCGAAAGTTGCGGGTTGTCGTGTTTATTTAGTTTGATTTCTTATTCGAATATCCTGATTGATAGTTATCAGATCAATCATACCAATCTCGGAGCTAAAACTTCGGCGCTAGACATAACTGTGCTAGACAACTGAAAAATTGACAGGATTCAAACCGTTTGAGCATCACAATTTTTTTAGGGTACGAGGACATACTCTGGATTACTTTCAGAAACCCTTAAAATGTGAATGAGTCATCAGTTTTTGAAAGAAAGTAGTTTTTTTTTTATTTTTAATATTTCTTCTTTTAAAATTAATCTTGGTCTCATTGCATAGAGAACTGACTGAAAATTTCTACAAACTTTCGACTTCGATTTCAATGAAACGTTAAGTTTTCAAATTGCCAAATGTTTCAATAGGCATAAGAAATCTTATTAAAATCTCAGACTGTGTGACTCACTTTGATTCAAGCCATTACTGTGCAGATCAAGTCTCATCGCGAAACTGCCAAATGCTTCCATAAAAGTCATAAAATCGTAAAACTTCATTTTGACGTGAAAACGGCACCACTTTCTCACTTCATATCATCTGCAATCCAAAATATACGATGCAAACACAAAAATCGCTGACGGTGATTTAGTGGTATTTTAGCTGAAAATCATATTCGCATTCAATTTACTTACAAAACTTTTATTTTTCCAAACTCATGTCATATTTTTTTACGCGTCGATTTTATGTTTTCGTATGTTCTTGCTGTAAGCAATGAGGTAGTAACGGTTGCATTAGCAGCCAAGTGTAACCCCTTCGAGATTGTCCCACAACAACAACAACTGTCGACGTGTCTTTTTTCGCACAAGACTCCGAAGGCAATTTCAGTTTTCATTTCTATTCTTCATCCAGGCGTGGATCGCACACGAAATAGAGAAAGTTCCGAAAATTGAATTATTAACTTATTGAATCGAAGGATAATAAATAAATTTTTCATGCCTCGTAAATATTTATAAAGCTGGAAACGAGTGGTCTGGTCCAGAAGAAGGGTTGTTTCGTGCCACACCGAGTTGAATGGCATTCTCAAGCGGTGTCGAAAATGACCGGACAGCTACAACTACTGCCTGTTGACCGACCGACTCCATTACGGTGTTTATGGGAAAATGATGAGAGGGTTAGGCTTTGCAATTCTTACTGTCGGGCAGAGGCCATTTGCGTCCTAAATCATGCACTTCGTTTCAATCCCTTTGCCAATCCGATTCAGACGAATCCGAGAATCAACCGTAAATTGCCACATGCTTTGAAGTACTAGTCACAGAAATTACGGAATTCGGATGCAAGTAATTCATGGCATAATGGACTTTTAAGGAGAGGACATTGCGGCTGATTTCCTTTTTCTGTTTCTCTGGTTTTTATGCTCTTTGTTGTGTTTTTAGTAATTCGGGTAAAAAAAAACGACTGGTGCAATCCTTTGGTGGTTTGGTTGGACAAAAGGACCCGGAAGGGTTATGATGAAGTCGTTATGCTAATGCACCGTAAATTGGGTAATATATTGACAATAGATGAATTCGACGCAGGCTGAGATTTATGGTCGTCCACTTCAGTTGGTTATTAAGTTAACAATGCAATGCATAAAAATTGGGATTTTGTATATGATCTGATTATGAGAACGATGTGAAATCGACAGCCTATTTATGTGATTTATATGATGACGAGTTCAACAGAGGGTGTTTTGTTTTATATGAAATTTCTTGAAACTATTTTCACTGATATGTAATCTGTAGTAGATTTGGTTCAATTGTAGTGTGTTTGATAGATTCGCAAAGCAGATAAACTAAATCTGGAAAAATTGAATCTTGCGGAGAGTTGTCAAACCTTTTGCCAAAATTTTTAAATATTATGCACTACAGCTGAATTGGATAAGAAGCCGGACATAGTGAAAATAACAGTTTTTTTGAACGCGATAGGTTTAAAAGCCGCTGAAATTTTCAATACTTTCTATCTATTGGGACGAAGAAAAAAATAATTTTAAGAAAGTGACGAAAGTCGTCGAGTGATTATGCCGTCCTAAGAAGAATGAAATCTACAAGAGTTTTGTTTTTAATAATCTTGTTCAGAATCGTAACGAGCCTTTTTATACTTTTCTAATGGATATAAAGAATCTGATAAAGACATGTCGATTCGGATATGTAAAAGAAAGAATGCTCAGCGACGAAATCGTCATGGGTACGAATGATAGGCAGCTCCGAAAAAAATTTCTGGAAATAGCGGATTTGGTTTTGGTGAAAACAGCGGAAAAAACAAGCAATTAAGCTGCTTAGTTTCAAAAAAAAAAAAATCGGGAATACCAGTGTATGCAGTAAGCAGATGTAACTTGAGTAATGTAAACCACAAAGTTAATTTTAGAACTGATACGTTTGATTTTAGAAAAAATAATAAATCTAGAATCTCAAAGCCATTAGACGTTAGACAGCGATGATAAAGAAGTGCAAATTTTGTTTGAGAAGTCATGAGCCCAGGAAATATCCAGCATATGGAAAATTCGCAACAAGTGTAATGGCTGGAATTTGACTTTGATTAAATGAAATTTATTACTGCGTTAATACTAAACATATTCTTCAATATCAGAATGTAAGAAAATTGAAGAATATTTAGTTTAAAGTCGTTTTTCATAAAACGAAAAGGAGTATGGAGCTTTTAGCGCAGACAACTAGCTGGCATGCTTTGGAGAGTTTCAATGGCGGCTGATACACTTATCTCTCTTTTAAGGGGGGCCCGGTAGCTCTGCTCGCTAAGGCGTCAGGCCGAAAAGCGGCGTACTACGGGGACTGCGGGTCTGAATCCCGCCAGTGCCGTGGCTGTAAGTGTGAATGCGTGTGATTTTCTATGAGGGTGGCAGATGGGCCCAAACTGGTGGCCTAATGCTGGGCGCGTTCCCGGTAGCCCTCTTCACTAACCTAACCTAACCTATCACTCTTATAACTTGGAGAGAGTATAATATGGCCAACGCCTGATTGACTTTGCATGTAGTAGGGATATAGTCATAAGTTCGACATGCTTCCCACATCGACGCATCCACAAAAGAACATGGGCATCACCAGATGGCAATACCTTCAACCAAATTGATCATGTCCTTATTCAGCGGAGATGGGCTTCCAGCATACTTGACGTTCGGACGTTTCGAGGAGCAAATTGTGACTCGGACCACTACTTGGTCAAATCCAAATATCGATGTCGCATGTCAAAGGCGTACGTGACGAAGATGAGTCCTCTGCGTAAGTTTGACATCGGAAAGCTCCAAACGGCGTTAGTAGCAGAAAACTTCTCAAAAACTCTTGAGACTAAGCTTACCCCCATCCTACAAAATAACACAGTGAGGCCGGTTGACGAGGTCTGGATGGAGATGAAGACAGCAATCAAAGCCGCTGCAGAACAAGTGGTTGGGTATGAAGCCCGGCGCAAAAGAAACAACTGGTTCGACAACGAATGCCAGGATGCGCTGAACAAGAAAAATCAGGCATATAAACAGTTCCTTGAAAGGAACACCAGGACGAAGAGAGAAAAATATGAAAACCTCCGACGAGTAGCAAATAAGATCATTAGATGTAAGAAACGAAAATATTATGACGAGCAATTAAAGAGCATTGACGAAAATCTGGCGAGCAATAAAACTAGACAAGCTTACAAAGTAGTGAAATGTTTAAGACGCGGATATCAGCCCAAGATGACACTCTGTAAAGACGAAATCGGCAACATCATCGCCGAAGATAGCCAGATTAAGGAGAGATGGGCCTGCTATTTCAAAGAACTCCTTAATCCTGCACATGGCTCAGTAATATCAGAGCCGATAGACATCTCTGACGAAGTCCCGATCGCACCTCCAACGCTGGAAGAAGTCAAGTCTGCCATAAAAAGCCAGAAAAATAACAAAGCGCCGGGCATTGACGAGATTCCGGTCGAGCTAATTAAATACGGTGGAAGCTGCCCTATAAAAGCCATCCACAAATTGATCCAGAACATCTGGGGTCAAGAAAAAATACCGCAGAAGTGGTGCAAATCCATCATATGCCCTATCCACAAAAAAGGAGACAAACTTCGGTGCGAAAACTACAGAGGCATATCGCTACTTTGTACATCCTATAAGATACTGACGAAAATATTAAAGGATAAGATAAATGTATACGCTGAAAAGGTCTTTGGGGAGTACCAAGGAGGCTTTAGGTCTGGTAGATCAACTACGGATCAACTCTTCACAGTCAAACAAGTGCTTGAAAAATGCTGGGAATTTAACATTGACGTCCACCAGATTTTCGTGGATTTTAAACAAGCATATGACAGTATTGACCGAAACATACTGTACAAAATAATGCTATACTTCGGCATCCCGGCAAAACTAGTTCGGCTGACCAAAATGACGATGACGTCGACAGCATCACAAGTCAGAATCAACAACAGTCTGACTGACGCCTTTGACACAAATGTCGGACTAAAGCAAGGGGATGGGTTGGCCCCTCTGCTGTTCAACCTAGCACTTGAGTACGTGATAAGGAAGATTCCTGTCGACACAGGGGGTACGCTTCTGTATAAGTCGAACCAGTTAGTGACCTACGCGGATGACATTAACATCTTGTCCCGTTCCTTCACATCCGCCAAAGAGCTCCTGTTGAAACTTGACCAGGAAGCCAAGGAAGTAGGCCTGAAGATCAATCAGACGAAAACAAAAATCATGACGCAAACAGAAAACGCTGGTCTGACTCTGTCGACGAAGACTGCGCAAAGCTGCTCGGATTTCGGAATTGGAGGACGCGGTCATTGGACCGAGACAACTGGAGGCGTCACCTACGAGAAGCCAAGGCCCGAGAGGGGCTGTAGTGCTACGACGATAATATGTCATTAGTATGAGATAGATGTCATCAAATACAAGTCTTTTGAAAATACTTCGCACTGGTCGAATTACTTTCCTTGGAAGTCTAGTAAAAAAGGCTACAAACTCGCCAATGGAAAAACTCCGCCCTGTTTGAGTCAAAACTAATAATAAAGCAGTTGATTGATTCCATGGAGTGGGTTCAGATGGCTTCCAGCTTTGTGACCTCCTGGGTTTGTGCTTCTTCAACAGTTTGTCCTGCAGAATATGCAGACTTGCCGGACGGGACTTTTTTAGGCCTTAGGTGGAAGGAAGAGCAGAGCCAAAAACTCAAATATTCATCTCGCTTGTACTGGCTAGTGCATGAAAATATGCTTTATTACTTTTGCCGCGTATTCGCAGAGTCTGCAGCAATTTTTTGCCTTTTCTTACTTATCCTGTGAAGGTACTTTTTGAGAAAAATATACGTTTTTAAAGCGACACACTTTTACGGAAATTCTTCGCTTACATTGATAAAATATAGATAATCTTTTGAGTATTTCAAAACATCCAGGCTACGCCTACAGTTTTCAATATTTTTATATATATATATATATATATGTATATATATATATATATATATATATATATATATATATATATATATATATATATATATATATATATATATATATATATGTATATATATATATATATATATATATATATATATATATATATATATTAGGGCGGGCCAAATTTTGTGTCGATTAGACCTGCCCCCTAAGATGGACAATTATATGGACAATTCTAAGCAACTTTGCCGAAGGAACCATAGGTCTATCTCGATTTTCGAGTCTCCCACTTTTCAAAAAAAGATTTTTTCCCTATAACATCATTTTGATTCAAAATTCGTTTTTTTATTCATCGTTATATTATCTTTTTTATGTGTATATGGGGGGTTTTTGGGGTCGAGAAATTCATTTCTGATCTTTATTTTTACCTATAACTACCGCCAGAGGGCGTTTCATGCATATTTTAACTATTTTTCGTCTATTTTCCGAGAAAAATTACAAGTTTTTCGGTAAAATTGATCTTTATTTTATTTTTTTCAACAAAAATTCAACTTAAAAAATAAGAACATGTGTAAAAAATAAAAAAAAAAATGAATTTAGTGGAAGAAAAGCGAAATAACTTATTTTTGAAAGTCTTTTTTGCTTTCAAGTCGGGGGTATTTTGCACGGCTTTCTGATGTAACTGCCATAACACTGTGTCGACTCTTTTCTAAAACACGTTTAGAAACGCTAGCCAGCAATTGAACATGTCTTTCCGTTGCTTGTATGTGTACCGGAATTCTTGGATCAGGCAATGGTGGATCATCGCATTCTAAATATTGTTCCAAATGATCATACGGAATGCTATACGTAAACGGTGGTTCGAATAAGACATCATCTCTATTTAAATCAATCATATTCGTATAATCTGTACAATTGAAGTTTATCAAAGGTTTTTGATAAACTCTAAGATGTGCCGGGTCGTACAGATTTCTTCGGTAGTGTAAAATTTTCTTGATTGCGATTTTTCGTGTCTCTTTTTTATCATCAAATAACATCGCTAACAAAATATTTTCGGAATGTGCGTAATATGAATTGTTTTTAATGACATTATTCACAACTCCGCGTAGATTTGTATCCAAATATTGTGTCCAACGAATGAATTTGTAAAATAATACACTACCGAAGACCACCGAATTATAGTACTTGATGTTGAAGTACATCGGCACATACACTTTCATTATGTATGTTGCCAAAATTTTCAAATTCCTTGATAGATTTTCAGTTGACACATACAACCGCAACAATCTATTCGCCTTGGTGAGCCAACGTGAATGTGCTATTGGTCCTGGTTTATTGTGAGATAAATCCGCAGGAACAACACCATTCGAAATTGCATTGGCCATTTTGTATAAGTACTTTGAATCGGTGGATAATTCAAATGGATCTAAATCAGGTGGCATGTTCTCTAGCAAGATTATCTCGAATTCATCTACAAGCTGAAAAAAAAGAAATGAGATGAATTAAATTTTACCATTTAATAATGGAAAAAATCGATGAGAAAAATGACAAATGATACATACCGGAAGATTTTCACAAGTTTCAATTTGTTTGCCCAACGTTCCAGTTGTTGTTCGTGGTCCAGTGGTCGATGATCTTTCCAAAGTGTCAAACAAATGACGAAATGGCAGCTCGTTAAAGTGCAGCATGCACACAAACCAATGCAGCGGTCTATTCAAATGCAATTCAAATCGACGCAAAATCCCATTTCTTACGCCAGTATTTGTTGGCTCACCATCACAGCATATGCCGATTAATGCATCGAGAGCAATTTCTTTTTCGACGAAGAATGCATTAAATGTCATCAATTTGTGTTCAGCATCTTCATTTTCGACTTTTGTGTAGCCTATCAATTGAGAATTTGGTTCCTTCAAAACAACTAGATGTGGTTCTTTCACCATCCTTGCATGCAACTTCTCATCGATTTTTTCCATTGTTAAAGCATCATTTTTTCGGCCGTCGAATGAAAATGCTATCAAATTGGATGCATCATACTGCTTACGAAGCAGTTCTTCTCTGCATTTGGCCTTTTCTCGACGCACTTTATTTTTATCCATGATGATAGGATTGCCATGTGCATCTTTTACGTCAATGTCTTGCATAAGAGATGTTGCGAGTGCTGCTGCTATTCTATCAGACACACCAAATCGATCACACATCGCAGCGAAGTTCGAAGCATCGTATCTGGGAGTATACGGTCCTCGTATCATTGGCGGAATATCTTGTGGATTTGAACTTGGCTGATCTATATCAGTACTTGGTTCATATGCTGAATGGCTCTGTTCAACGCTTGTTGGTATTATTGTTGACGTTGGTGCTGGCTCTTCAACTTCTAGCACGAATTCCGGTATCGTCAATCTTCTGTCATTATTTTGATCTCGCATGAACTCTTTCAAATGATCTGGAATCAATCCACATGAGCATAATTCTGCTTTCAAGTCACATTGACATTTGCCGATGTAAAATAATTCTTTTGTAGATTGCTCGAACGTTCTGAATGAGGCGATATTTGAATGTTTAGTTTCGATTTGATACTTGTCAATCAATGTACCCAATTTTCTAACAACACTTTGTTTGGTTAGAATTTCAACATTAAGTTGACTCCAAATTTCAATCAATTTGTCTGTTACGTGCGGTACGAATGTTTTATACGAAAACATTTTGTTTTGGAGTTTAGCACGTTCGGCCAAGAAAACAGAAAAAGAAGAAAAAAACCAAGAAAACAGAAAAACAAGAAAAAAAAAAAACATCTTAAAATATCCTGTTTCGTTGGCAGATCGAGTCCACTCAAATCACAAGATGCACCAAAAACAGCAACATCGTGCGAAGGCAAATGCTTCAAATGACTTTCGGTACTTGTTGATGTTGTTGCGGTTTGAGATGTAGACGGCAATGCATTTGGATCCATTGTATAATTTTACTAAAAAAATTTTAAAAAACTGAAATTAGTATATTTCAAAACATTTGGTTCGAATATATTTTTTCCACCTACAAATTGGTAGGACCAGTTAATACATTATTCCAACGCACATTATTCCTACATGCTATACATATAAATACATTACAATGTATTACATATTTCAGAAAAAAGTAACCAAGCAAGAGAACAACATCGATGCCTATGTGTATTAAATTACAAAATTTTAACACATACCTTTTAATTCTTTTTGAATTTCACAATTATTCACTGGCAGGAAATTTATAATTCACTTTCACTGAAATGATGCTCAAACACTAATGAACTGAACACTCATAAATGTCATTGTGTTGTGCTCTTTCACAAAATATGTCGGTAATGATGTTTTACCGATGTTTTTTTTAAAATAAATGCGTTGTTGACTTGAAAGCAACAACACTTTGTCGCTTTTTTTCTCACTAAATTCATTTTTTTTATTTTTTACACATGTTCTTATTTTTTAATTTGAATTTTCATTGAAAAAAATTAAATAAAGATCAATTTTACCGAAAAACTTGTAATTTTTCTCGGAAAATAGACGAAAAATAGTTAAAATATGCATGAAACGCCCTCTGGCGGTAGTCATAGGTAAAAATAAAGATCAGAAATGAATTTCTCGACCCCAAAAACCCCCCATATACACATAAAAAAGATAATATAACGATGAATAAAAAAACGAATTTTGAATCAAAATGATGTTATAGGGAAAAAATCTTTTTTTGAAAAGTGGGAGACTCGAAAATCGAGATAGACCTATGGTTCCTTCGGCAAAGTTGCTTAGAATTGTCCATATAATTGTCCATCTTAGGGGGCAGGTCTAATCGACACAAAATTTGGCCCGCCCTAATATATATATATATATATATATATATATATATATATATATATATATATATATATATATATATATATATATATATATATATATATATATATACAGTCATGAACAAAAGTCTACGTACCCCCCAATATCTGAGCATTTCTCTCAGTTTGTATAATCCTAATTCTAAGCATTCACAGCGAAAACATGTATTCACTTAATTTAAGCTTAAATATAAGTAAATATTTGAACTATTTCTATCGAAGCAATAATAAGAGGGATATAAATGAAATCTTCACACCCAAAATGAAACAAAAGTCTACGTACAGCTTAACGTGTGTTTGAATAATTTTCATTGCGCATGTTTTCATTGAATGGTGATATTTGTATTAGATTCAAGAGCTGACGGTGCGTTGACAAGTAATTGTCAATTTGTTTAAAGTAATCATGGTTCCGATTAGGAAAGAAATCTCTGATGACGTTAGAAAATTAATTTCGAGCCTTAGAACAGAAGGGCGATCTTATCGTGAAATTAGTGAAATAGTCAAAAAACCGCGGTTAAGTGTTCAAACTGTAATTTTAAATTACCAGAGGACAAAGTCATTTGAAAACAAACCCAGGAGTGGAAGACCGCGAAAGCTGACCGGCCGTGAACAGAGAAGGGTACTCGCAGAAATAAAAAATAATCCTCGTACGTCGTCAAAATTACTAGCTGAAGGCAGAGTGCTCTACCGCAACGGCTATTTTAGCAGGACACCTCGGAAAAAACCATTAATTTGTAAAACAAATGAAGGTAAACGACTCGAATATGCAAAACTCCATGAAGGCAAGCAGGACAATTTTTGGAATAGCGTCTTGTTTAGCGACGAAAGCAAGTTTAATATTTTCGGACATGACGGTAGGCAACGAGTGTGGAGAAAACCAAACGAAGGCCTCAAAAAGCAAAATTTAATTGGTACGGTAAAGCATGGGGGTGGAAGTGTTCTTGTTTGGGGATGCATGTCGGCGGCGGGGGTGGGGAATTTAGTTGTTATCAACGGTATTATGGATCGTGCTGAATATTTAGACATACTTTAAGCTAATTTAAAACAATCAGCGCAAAAATTGGGACTAGGGCCGTCTTGGGTCTTCCAAAAAGACAATGACCCCAAACATACTGCGCAGATTGTGAAAGAGTGGTTGATTTTTAATGTCCCCAAACAACTTCATTGCCCACCCCAATCTCCGGACTTAAACCCAATCGAACATTTATGGGATCATTTGAAGAGCCAACTTCAAAACCATAAAGTTTCAAACAGATTCGACCTAATTTCCATTCTTCATGAAGAATGGGACAAAGTTACACCAGAAATTGCAAAAAATCTAGTCGATTCAATGCCAAGCCGATTGAAAGCTGTAATTTCCTCCGAAGGAGGCCCACCAAACACTAGTTTTTAAGACAACTAATGTTAAATGTGGCTGTACGTAGACTTTTGTTCTTTTTTATTGTATGAAATTTTATTATTTTTGTTTTATGTTATATTGCACTAAATGAATATATATATTTTAGACTTGATATGAAATAAGTTTATTGTTTTCATTATTCCTTATCATTTTTGTTGACATCAGGCGTTCAGTTCAATATTTTTCATGAAAATTGCAGGGGTACGTAGACTTAAGTTCATGACTGTATATATCATCAAAAAAATTAACTGACTATTTCTCGGGAACGCGCCATCCAATTGAGCTGCAATTTTCAGGATACATATGGGTTATATGCAGAATTGGTTGAGGTTTGACGAAATGTTCATTAGCTTAAATACCGAAATATACCTATGTTTCTGGCAACAAATAATTTTAGGAAAAATTAAGTTGGCGAAATAAATTTCGAACTAGTTTTTAATGTAAATATGATAATATTTTGAAAATTTTTAACAATATGAGGGCACTAGATGCCTAGAATAAAATTGGGCAAATAAGAAAATGTTTGAATTGCGATAACTTTTTAAAAAGTTCATCAGATTATTATGAAACTTACAGAACATATTGATTGTTTTTTATGAACGTGCTGGTAACCCTGCAGCTACGGCAGGCATAGAAAATGAAAACCTTCAACTCATCGACTCTCCTGAAAAATTGCCTTTATTTTTAAAACAAAAGAAACTCATCTATAAATCTTATGCTTTGTCTGCACAGGCCAAAGTAAAACTTTTGAAATTTCATATCGGCCAAGAACGGTAGCCCTCGTTCAATTTACCTATGTTTCAAGCATCAGAAACATCTGTTCACGGGAATCCCCGATCAGTAATCAGATACATTTGAAATTCACAGGAGGTATTGGTTTTAGGCAAGACCAGGTATGATAGAAGTTATTTTGAAATGTAGGCAACTCTGTGCCAGTGGTGCCATCTTAAAAAATCACAATGAAAATAAATGCTTTTTTGCCGTATGAATTCTGATTCAGTAACCAGATTTTCATGAAATTCACACAGTAGCTGTGCCTTACTTTAAGCCACGTGTATAGAAATTGGGTTGAAAAATTAGTTTGGAGCTGCCAGTTATGTGCTGGATTTTGGAAATTCGCTCAAAAAATAAAGCTTTTTGCCCTATAACTTTCAGTACAGTCATGAAATCAGAACGAAATTTGTACGGTAAATAGAATTTATTATAGGCAGTATACAGTAAAAATCTGGATGAAGATACATAATAGGGCTGCCAGCTATTGTTGGTTTTGTATTTGTTTGCCATACCTTTAATAGGCAATTTTATCGTAAAATTTTAAAATGGTATTGATCTTGCAGTGAGAGTAAACTACAAATATTAAAATTTCGAAAATTTTAAAACTTTTGCGGGTGGTAGACCTAAATTTCTTTGTACTCCTATAACTTCCAATGCATTTATCGGATCGAAACGAAATTCACAGGGTAGGTTGATATGAACGTGAGGCAGATGTGATATATTTTTGGCTTTGATGCTTGCGAAGGGCTACCAGCGCGAGGTGTTTTCACTATTTTCGTATCAATAAATGCTTACATTAAGGGGTTACATAGGGCTTGAAAAACAACTTTTTTAAAAAAATTTATTTTAAAAACCAAAAGTTTATTTTATTTGAAATTAACACAAAGAAAAGTTTAGCATATCAAAAAGTTGTAAAAAAATTTTCAGCTAATAATATTGAAAATTGTCGATTTTCCTGTAGTTTTCCTCGTCCAGCAGTTTTTTTTTTGCAATAGGTAGAATATTTCGGTGCAGGTTCATCTGAAATCGAAAATTCAAAAAAATTCTTATAGTTTATACCCTTGACTTTTCAACAACGGCTGAATTTTTCTTTTCTGGGAACTGTTTTTTGCCGATTACTCATTTTAAAAAGTTTTTATTTCACTCCTGTTATGGTTTTTTTCTCTTTTTCCAACTACTCCTGCTTTGAAGTACTCATTTTTTCGACTTACTTTGTGAACTCCTGACGATTTCTTCATTGGTCTATGTTTATCTGCACCATAATTTTCTTGGGCACAATTTTTTTGGTGACTTATTTTCAGGACGACTCATTATCTAGAATACCAAAATAGTTTGCTTAAGCATGATCACATTGTGAAAAACTCATTTTTCTAATTTTTTCTTCGTGTGTATCTTCAATATTTTCGTCATAGGATAAACAAAAAAAGCAAAATATGAATTTTGTAGTTTTCCAGTTTTCCATTACAAATATTTATTTCATTTTGATAAGAGCGCAGTATAAGAGCGCAGTATAAGAGCATAAGAGCGCAGTTGAAAACATGTACCAGAAATTAATAGCAATATCAGCATAACTACAAGGACTGTAACTAATTTAAAAAAAAAATCCATCAGATACTCACATTTGTACTAAATTAAATTGAATCAAATCAACACAGCAACTAAAACAATACACAATCCACCCAAAAATATATAAACTTTAACAATTAGATGCCATTATTCATCCGAGAGCACTCATAATTCAGCTTTCTGGCGATAACTGTCATCATAGCTATTGAGTGGTAAAAGCTATTACTTTGCTGTTTGTGGATTAATTTGATAAATGTGGCGAAGCAGTAAATGCGATTTGATTTATACTGACCACTACGATGCCATTAATCCACTGCGGACAAACTGCTTTGACAGCAAACAAACAATGAGCATGGGAGAGAGTGAAAGAGAGTGGAAAACCGCAGCAAGGATAAAGGTTTGTTTTCAAAGTCGAACGCGTTTTTTTTTGGAAAAATTGTTCAGATGACCGTTAACTTGACAAATCGGCACACATACAATTTTTGTGAAACATAAGTTTTTTTGGGCCGTTTTCTGAACCTGAACAAATTCGTGCTTCTGAACATAGATAGATTTAAGCCATACTTGTAAAATGCACGTTTTTTATATGGTAGTAGCATACTTTCTGAGTTGTCCTGCAGGTTAGTTGTAATGCGAGAGCGAGCTGAAATCCAAGGTGTTTAATTATGCATGCAGAGTGTGGCAGGCTCTGATCAATGGGAGTTTAATAAATGCACAAAGTTTGCGAGCTAATTAATTGAATGACACCAATCAGATCTGGGACGAATCAACTTTTAATTGAATGGAATTTATCCGGGAACTGCAGTCTATTGACTGATTCTGAAATTTCAGGGCTGAGCGAATAAACTTAGTGAAATTGTTTGACTAGATTTTAAATGTTTTTAAAATATGGCTTGTAAAATCAGGATATCAAAAAAAATAAAAGATACTATGGACCTGCAAGAACCACTTGCCACACTAGTGATAAACAAAATGTTTCTTCTCTTCCAGTTCAGATAGTGAAAATACTGTTCGATACATTTTCATGACAATCACACCATTCCAACCAATGATGTGACTCAACGTTTGCAAGAATTTTAATGCGTCAAGTAAATGTCCCTGCTCCTTATTGTTTGTCGATGAATACGCCAGATATTTTGTCTGCGAAACCAAATCGGACTTATGAATGTATTTTGTTGCCATTCCACGATGCTGAAAAGGCAAAACGTTTTCACTTCGAACACAATGACTGGACTCGGTCGAACGTCGACCGAGACCACGTGAAAAGATTTCAGACATTGTAGAGACGAGGAAAGCTTTTAGGCTCCCAGTAAAGTCCTTCAATCGGACTGCCTGCATTGCATTTAATTAAATGACGACCAGAACGTTCGTTTCATTGTCCTCGATTTTGTGCCGGCTATCGACTAGTCTACATACATTTGTGACATTGTCCGAAGAGTTTCTGTTCGATGTCCAAACGGTACGACTTTCCCTTCCGTACCGTTGACCGGCACAGCCGCTGTATATCAAAATTAATCTCACATAAATAAGGGACTGCCAATAGTATTTTGGAGAAATTGTGGCAAATTCACCATGTCCTGTCAGCCACTGATGATATACGGCCTGTTGTGAGCTCTTTGTTGCAACGACTCTGGTTGACTTCGTACGCGTTGTTTACATTTGTATTAAGTGGTAACGTGTGGACTGTGGAAATCCGGAAATTATGGTTTTGGCCTAAAACTCAGATTAATTGAGTAAAAATTCAGTTCGTAAAAGCACCTGCTAAGCTTTTTCGCAAAGTGATTTATTAGGTGGACTATGACACTGATACGGGGTGCAATGTTGGCACATTTAAATCCACTGAAATCGCAACAGAAACATTTTGCTGTATTGGCAGATGGGACTATTATTTGGCATTTAGCATCTGGTATTTTGCTAATACGTTGATTTAGTGTATGGAACTGCCAAAGCTGATTGATAAATAATAAATGAAATGGTTTTTGCATTATTGACTTCAAGAAATTAGCGTAAACAAAGTTTTTAAATAGACTCATAAAAAAAATTTTTAATAAAAAATAATGTTAGTTTGCTATTTAACTAAGTCATTTAATATGAGTCAAACGGACGTAATAATTAAATTATTGGAGTGAACTTGTGCATTGTGTGATGAACTTCATGCGGACCAAAGTAATGTTTTGTCATTATCTCTAAGCCAAATAAGATTTATTTTAAATATTTATTCACATTTATGATAAAGTCTTAAATTGATGGTAGGTTTGGTTTTATTCAGAGCCTTCAACTAAACATCATGCCCATGAATGCGATGGGTCAAATTATTGCTTCCTCGATAAATGTTTCAGAGTTTTTAGTCTATGAAAATGCAATAATGTGCCCCAGCTAATATTGTAATTAAAAACTAAATTCTAATGGCAATGAATAACATAAGTGTCAGCTTGGCTTAAAGCTTAGAACTTTATCTAAACATCAAGTAGAAGCTAGCATCAGTCTATTTTGCTCGTGAAGATTTGCCATTGTACAAATGGCTAAGTACTAAAAGCTTCAGATCCTATATCTGGTTTTTTTATGCTGAAGAAGAAAGACTAGGATACTATATAATTACTAAAATGTTTTTTTTCTTACAAGTACATAGATACTACGCTATTACTACTACTATTTTCAAAAACAATTTGGCTATGCATGAAAATTGCATGAAAAATAAAAAAGTGGTCAAAGTTAATTTCAAGTAGGTATTACATAAGCGATTTCATGACAATTGGATACACACAGTCTGTTAAAAAGTTCCGGGACTTGTTTCGACCTCGTTGTGCTAGTGGTGCTATCCATCGGAGAATTACGGATCTACGTAGACTGCACTTCCATCCATATCTGTTATTTTTTTCGCAACGGCTGCGAAGAGTTTTGACTTGTTTACGATCAGATTGCGTTGAGTCTTTTTGGAGTGTCGTCAGTATTTCAGAGAGAGAATAGAGAATTTTGTTGAAGCAGTCTATATGGATGCAGACTTCTTATCGAACACCATTTCTGGCGATGAAACATGGTGCTTTCAGTATGACCCAAACACTAAAAGACAATCCTCAGAGTGGCGGGCTCCTGAAGAGGATCATCCGACAAAAGTACGCGCACCGAAATGAAAAGTGAAAACAATGCTCATCGCATTCTTCGATGCTAAAGAAATCATTTAACGAAAATTGTTCCCGCAGGTCACACTGTAACAGGCGCATTCTATCTTAAAGCGCTGAAACGCCTGCAAGAAAGAATTCATGGTGTCCCAGGCGAAATTTACAAATCAGATAACTGGTGTCTTCTTCACGATAATGCACCAGCCCAACCTGCGCTCTTGTACGTCAGTTTTTAGCTAAGCGAGGGGCCACAGTCCTCGAACATCCCCTTTTTCGCCAGGCTTGGTTCCAGCAGACTTCGGGCCATTTCCAAATCTTCAAGCCGTCATCAAAGATGAGTTTTCTAAGGTGCGGATACAATTCAGCAAAATATGACCGCGGTCCTTAACAGCATTTCGGCAGACAAATTTCTAAAAGCCTTTCAGACACTCTACGACCGTAGAAAATTAAGTCGTCTACAAAATTATTGAAACACCTTAAGTGCTTTATTTCACAGTAGTCCCGGAACTTAATGAACAGACTGTGTATGCTTCACTCACAGTCTCTGCAAATGCTTCCTTAGTTTAAGATGAAGCAAAATTGAGGATCAAATCTAGATTTATTTTACATTTTCCCACTCTTCAATTGCCCTTGAATAAATAAATGTAAGTCAATATCCCGAATAACCTTCTTTATGCACTTGAAACTATTATGTTGACTGTCACCCACGTTGGGCGCCAACTGTAATACTTCTTAGAATAGAAGAAATAATATTATTTCTGATATTTTGAATGTATGGGGAAGTTTGAAAGAATGAAAAATATTTCCGGCCCTCAAAGACTATTTGTAAGCCCGTAAAACAATCCTCAAAATTTTTAATATTTTCGACATCAATTTTGCCGACAAAAAACCATAGCTGAAAAAAGTAAGCAAAGAATACATAAGCGGTGAAAAACTAAATTTTGGAATTGAAAACAAAAAATAAAGAATTCAAAACCTTGAGTATTGTATGGCTAGTTTTATGTTCTACTCTTACTTTGTTTTGAAATCGAAATAGAGAAAAATCTCATGAATAAACTGGAAAACTGCAATAAACGTGGTGGCAAAGCTCGTTCTAAGCGTTGGCGTTTTAAGTAAGTCACCTTCAAAATCTTCAATTTTCGGACCGTTTTCTACAGTTTGAAGAACCGAACAGCACTGGACTATCTTCGCCAACTAATTTTATTAGACGTTTCCTAATTTTGTTCATGCAGAATACGTGTCAAGCTCTCTGCGACTTATATAGTTTCACATTGGTTTGACATTGAGAAAGCATTACAAAAGCGCTAATGCTGAGAATTGAGTTTTATAGCATTTCTCACCTGAAGGCTGAGAAGCTCAAATGAAAAAACCTTTCCCCATATGTAGAAAACCTATTCCCAAATGAAAAAAATTATATTTTAATTTGCAGAAGTAATATAATATTTAATTGAATACCTCAATAATATAAACAAATACATTATAAGTAAATACTAAGACAAATAACTGTATCTAAATGATTAATGTATGGTGGTTAATGTTAAAACATAATTGGTAGCATCGGTTGATGTTATGGTCGACACTGTTGCATTGCTTTCACTGCTGTTTGAGAAAAGGGCCCGAACCGAATATTAAATTTTTGAGAACGCTTGTTCTACAGGGTTCAGTGTGAATATGATGGCATAAACTTTGGGATGATAGATGCTCGTGCTGCTTCATGGGCAACATATTGTGTTTTGTGGATTTTTGCGCAGGTGGTAGCTTTCCAGCCAACTCACGGACAAATTTGCAAAATTTTGAGCCTTTACATGTCCCAGCAGCTATAATTTTCGAATGCACAACGCCTTGGCTAAGCAATGCTAGCACACGGGTGGTGCTTCTTCCGAGAACTATTGGAATAGCTGCAACTGTTCAGATGCAAGTTTAAGTACCTAGGAACTGAAATACAATGCATAATCCTTACGTTTCTCAATGGGCTCCGCCAAATTCATACAGTCCACTCCAATAGAGGCCTTTTGGGGGTAATTGCAAGTTATTACAGAGCTCTGTTTATGGTGAACTTGCTCATTATGAAGCCTTCATCTGCTAATTTACCCTTTATCTGCATTATAATATAAATATAATATTTTTTTCATATCGAAGAAGGTTTTTTCATTTTGGAAAAGAATTTTTTCAAATGGAAAATAAAAATTTCATTTCAAAATAGGTTTTTTTTTCATTTAGATAAACGATTTTCTCATTTGAAAAAACTATAATCTTAAAAGGAAAAGCGAAATTTTGGGTTTGCAGATCAATATATAAAAAAAAGGGAATTTATGTGAATGACTAACATTTTAAAAATAAGCACATTGTACTTTTAACGACAGAATCTTTTATTTTAAAAAAAAAAATATTTTGAAAGCCGATGTAAATTTAATGATATAAGCATCATTTACTGCCTTTTACCGGAGGGTATTCTATGAATTGATTGACGCATAAATTTATCATATCTCACTCGAAAATCATTACCTTAACATGTCTCCCTTAATTTTTTTCAGTTGTATCTCAACTTACTGCACTGTAAAAAAAACTGGTAATAAATAATGGAGAAACGTGCAAAGAACTGCATACGGAATTTCGGAAATATTGGAATATATTTTCTCTGCTAAAGCAGATTTACGGCCTTTTTTTTATTCCATAACAAATTTAAATAATGCAACAAAAAAGGTAACCTTAAATAAAATTCATTTATTCGATTGATGTCAAAGGCTATTCTTCAATTAAAATTTTAATTCCCATACTTTCGAATAGCTGTGCGCACATGCAATTTCAACTTTTATATCAAGGCTGTAAAGCAGAAGAATAATCGTGATGAAATCGCCATTGTAAATCGTCGAACGAAATCCTTTTCATCAATCTTTCCATTTGTAAAATCCTCGTTTTGACGAGTGAGTGGTCATTAAAATAGTGAATTCGATGCAGATGTGAACACCTCACTACTGAACATAAAACTTCAACTTACATGCAGTGCCCATATGCGTCCGATCTGGTCAAATCCAACCAAACGATCGTAAAACTCGATGCAAGTACAACTTTTACGACCGTTCCGGATAGACGGGCCATGATATATAGTGGACGAATCAAAGGAAAGTTGGGGAAGTAACGAAAATGATAGGAATAGAAATTTGATGAGGTTTTAAGTGAACGTGATTTTCCGCTATCTGAGACAAATAAAAACACACCTATAAAACAGAAGGATTAAATCGAATGGGAAAGTCGAGTGTAATAGAGCTATGGAATCGCAATAAATTCACCGTTAGTTCGAAATAGAAGGAACGTTTTATGGGTGCACGGTGGCTGGAATATTGTTCTAAGGGCAAATAATATACCCTGTTCACATACACACGTCTGTTTGCCAGTTACAATAGCAAAAACCTTTTCAAAATCGACGACAACTTTACGAGCAGCCAGCTCCCTAATCAATATTAGCTTACACTTTCCGAAATGTATTTGATTTACCCATATCGCCATCATTCAATGCATCCTTGAGGCAACGTTAGCCCTTCTTCTAACTGTCATTACATCTACTCGTACGTGCAGTGTACTTTCAATCCGACTCGCCTCACTAACTTTGACGTCTTCCAGTAGTTCGTTCAGCTTTTGTTTGCAAACTAACAGGACGTAAACATGGTAAATACTTCACGTTTTACATCACGTCCTTAAGATGCTGTGTAATGTCAAGAAACTTGACGGCAACACCTTAACATTGTGACTATGGTAATTTATCTTGTACAAGTGATTGCCCATGGACAGCTTCTGGCTGATTTATAATACGTCTTTCGGGTAATCATCGAAATCACACCAAGAGAGTTAATTTATTCAAAAGCACAAACACAAACCGTCACTGACATTTATGATTTATGGCCCAATCGTTTTGAATGCTCTGAACGAATTATGTTTTGTGAATGTAAAGTTTCAATGTGGGTATTTTTTGGTATGTTTGTAATACTGAAGTTTAATAGGAGTAATATAATGTCTTTAAATGAATAAAGCTAAAACTAAGTTACTGAAAAATCGGGTATATATTCTATAATGAAGCAAAACTAGTTTGCCCCATTTGCCTCGCAAAACCAAAACACTCAAAATGGTCGTAATTACTTACGAGTATTGTTTCTTAGTTTCCTGAAGTAGCCTTTCTCAATGCAAAAAAGTCACATTATACACAAAATCAAATATTCAAAATAAATTGGAATCGTTTTTGCGGGATGATTAAAATTGAAAAAATTTATTACTTTCATTGAAAATTTTATTTTGACAAAGTGGTTTCGAAAGTATAAGCCTGGACGTACGAGGATTGATCCAAAAATAGTGATAATCAGTTATTTCCAGTTTGCATAAAATTAAAAAAACAAAATTTTACTCCCTTGTGTACCCACTAGGTCAGCATTAAAAAAAAACATAAATAGGCCACGATTCCAGGGAGGTACATTCATTTGAATACGAATTGTCGAAAAGAGAACATCAAAATGGAGAAAAACGAAATTAAAGCTGTGATTAACTAAAAAAATGTCTACCAAAGACCTAGACAGCGTCTTGGTGGAAACATTAAGGGGCTCTGCTCCTTCATATTCAACTGTTGCACGCTGGGCCAAGGAGTTTAAGCTAGGAAAACATCCACTGAAGATGAATACCGCGAAAGACGTCCATTGGCGTCCCTCACTCAAAACAACGAGATAAAAGTCGAAGAAGTCATGTTGGCAGGTCGAAAAAATGCCGTCAGGCATGTAACTGAGATCACAGAGATATCGTATGGCAGTGTTCAAAGAATCACTGCCCACAAATTACACATGAAGCAGGTCTCTGCACGTTGGATGCCGAGAATGTTAGCCAACGACCAAAAGAAGAAATGAGTCAACATTTCGAGGGTGAATCTCGAAAAGTTCCAGGCAGATCAGAAGAGTTGTTTGTCTTGTTTCGTGATCATGGTCTAGATCTGGATCCACCTTTATCATCCAGAAGCCAAACAGCTATCGATGACGTGGAAGCAACCCTCTTCATCGACGCCGAGGGAATTCAAAGTGTCGAGCTCCGCAGGGAAGGCTATGGCAACACTTTTTGGGACGCTGAAGAAATTTTTATGGTGAAGTATTTGGAAAAGGGAACCACTATATCAGACTTTTACTACGTAGACCAAATGAGAAGGTTGCGAGATACTATTGAGGAATAAAGACGCGGCACACTGCAAACTGGAGTGCTGTTTCATCAAAACAACGCAATTCAAGAAACAGGATTTGAATTATTTGAACATCTGCCACATTCGCCAGATCTAGCTACCAGTGACTTCTACCTCTTCCTTCGGCTCAACAAACACCTTCAAGGCAATAAATTTGAAAATGATAGCGAAGTGATGGCCACTCCACATCCTTCATTTTTGGGTCAACCCTCGTGTTATGAGATTTGCAGAAAAATGGGCCAAACTAAGAAAAAAACTAAAAATAGAACTACACACTCGCCGAGACATTAGAGCTTAGGGGAAGCATTGAGTCGAGATTTGTGATCTATGAGTAGAGAGGTCACACCAGCCGGACACCAGCATAAGACCCACGCTCTCGTACTCGACTATGATCTGCATGTATCCATATCCACTGGTGAGTCATTCTATCTTAAGAAAGGAGAACTTCAATCACACTGATAAAATAACACTTAACACAAATATGCAGTACAAATGCTCTCGAAGTTTGGCAAACCTATATAGAATAATTTTTCATGGAAAGTAAATGCTAGCAAAGAAGTTTTTATGACAATCCATTTTTTTTAGTATCACAAGTGGAAGATCCATTTCATAATCGATTGTTACGAGTTTAGAATAAGTCCCAAGTCTCAACAAACTTCTGACTTAGTCCAGACTCCGTAACGGTTTGCAGAGAGTACGAGGTTTGAAATTAAACTGATAGTTGCATAGACTGGAAGCCAGACTAAATTTTAAGAATCTAAGCTTTATGATTTTCTCATTTAATAGCTCAGCGATAAAATTTCAGTTCTCTTTTATATTAAATAATAAAAATAAATTTAACGGTTGTGAGTGGTAGGTATTACAATAAAATACCTTGATCTAATATTCATTCAAATGGAATTGAAACAACTGGAAAGATCATTGATGAACAATTCGAACAGAAGCGACCTTCGGGAACACCAGATGTAGAATGAAAAGGCGATGAAATACTACCATGGAATACAACACAACAAGTACGGTTAACAATATAGGAGGAGAACTAGAAATTAAGGAATCCGGATGTGCCAAAATTGCGCAGCTTATCCAACAGCCCAGTATAGTCTACTTTGTCTAACGGCTTCGTGCAGATGAGGTCAACTTGTTGTCCAGCATCCAACGAACCAGCACACGAAATTAATCAAGTTTGTTGACGTGTAACGGCCTTGTTGATCGCTGGAGAGTAAATGGTTAATGGCGCTGTATACCCTGTTGTAGATGATTCTCTCGAACAATTTCGAATAGCAGAATCGGAGCAAAATAGGTCTGTAATTGGAAACCATTTCAACACTCCCCCATTTGAGGATCGGAAACACATTTGCGACTTTCCATACAGATGGAAAAACACCGGTGGACAAGCTTAAATTAAGGAAAATAGAAAAGGAACACTTAAAGATGAAGATCGAAACTTAACAAATACACATGGAAAATACCATCAGGACCTTTGCTGGCTGAAGGAGGGATTTTAAACCTTCTATTTCAGAGAATACGTTTATAATGTTCATTTAAGATTAAATGATTGGGTGTTGCTGTTCTGAAGATTAGATGGGTTTGAACAGTTGAGGAAAACCAAGGAGCAAATAACTCACAAATGTCTTGGAGAATAGAGGCGATATCAACGCTAAACGAAAAGCTATTCGGTAGGTGTTTTGAAGTTTTAAAGGAATACGACCAAAACGGTTTTGGATTATTAGAAAGGAAAGATGTCTCTTTGTGCCAAAATATCTATGCGTTGCCATTTCAGTAGCTTCCTCCGCCTCTATTTCGTATTACGTAATCAGCTTTGAAAAAATTGAAACGCGGAGAAAAAACACTCTTTTTTTTAAATGGCTGAGCAAGCTTAAAATTTAGGACGAGCGGAGGATGATGTGAATCAGGGTCATCGTAAGGAGTGATAGAGGAGGAGTCGGATATATTATTGGAGTGAATGTTGGAGAGAGCTAGATCCAAAAGACGATTGTTAATGGATGGAATTGAATCGAGACATAGAACAGTAAGAGAGGAACGAGGAGAGAGAAATTGAATCTACATTTTTGGACACGATTGCCAAAGTTGTCATACCCCATTAGATAGACGAAAGGTTCGAGAACGTTGGTAAAAATATAACTAGACAATTCACTATAAAAACACTCATATGAGTATATGGAAGTATTACAAAGACCGTACATAATAACAAATAGTAGGCAGGTGGCATTTGATAGAGGAACTCAGACTGTTACACATTCAACAGAGATGAGGGCAACGAAGTCAAAGAGTGAACACTGAAAGAATTTATGAAATGAACTCAGTTTGGTTGTTCGACTGCGAAAATTTTGGTAATATAAATTATAGTTTGTATGTAAAATATTGTCAGTATGATTTAAGTTGCTTGGTTTTACAGGATATCGACAATGTTCAAAGGTTTTAATTAGAATACCAATGACCTAGAAGTCAAGGCGACCAATACCATTATGATCGGCTGAGAGATTCAGTTTAAATAAGCCCACAAAACAATTGTTGGAAGTTAGTTTTTGTAAAATACGCCCGTGGAATTTCCAAATGTCCAATGTATATATTTAAAAATATTGCTTTCAGATGTATTAGCTCAAGATAAGAAGGGAGCGCAATAGCTCTAATAAGACCATCCGCATCAAAGCCAGACTTTTAAGCTAGATTGGATGTTTGCAGGGTCGAATTGGTTATAGTACTCGGCACAGGCAAGACCTGAATCTGAGGAAAACATGTTCATGTTCTGAGAGAGATAACGGCTGAATATATTACTGCTGTTGCTGTGATCGATTAAGTGTAACATGTATATTAGGTCATAGAGTCAAATTTTGAATGAGTCAGCAAATCGTGGTGAACTGTATGTTTTAATGCTCATTGATTCTATCTTCGGAATATTTATTTAGGCCGACAATTAATAGTAATAGTGATAAGTTACAGCCCTGTTTAACACGAGTAGACGATTCAAAGGCATTGCTTTGCTTTTTTTGTTTGTTTTTCTTGTTAGAATTTTGATGGATTTGAAGTCTCGGGAATTTAAGGGTATTCGCATTCAATTTCCAAAGATTGGCGGCAGAGCTGTGATATTTTTTGTATGTAAGTGGCGTTCAAACCTAACGCAATACTCTTGTTTGCTGTAGTCTTTTCATAATAGTTTAGATTTTGGTGTAACTATATCACTATTGACTCGACCACTAGAGCCTCTTCTCTTCTCTGAAAGCAGAATACTTCAAAAGAGAAAATTGGTTAGCATTTGAGTTGCAGAGACTCTCTGTGATGCATCAGCAGGTACATAGTCCTCCCCGGGAATGAAACGGTTTTAAGAGCTTGCGAACCTTAACTAGCAACTTTTGAGGCTGATAAGCTTAGTATGTTTTTCATTGGACATAAGCAAGGCTTGAACTAGAATATCATAAACAAGAATCTTTGCTATTGTAAAGACCAAGAAGCACTGCTAGCTTCTAGTATCAGTACCTTTCAATCGGATAAAAAATTAATAAAACCCCAAAAGCCAACAGTCAAAGGTTGAAAGCAAACACATTTTCAATATTCGAGCTCTTAAACTAGATCTACCAGATTCAGAAGGCTATTTTTTCCTAAACAAACATGATTCAATGCAAATGAAGACATCATTCTTGAAAAATGTTTGTCCTATTAGACTGAAGAAAGTGGAGCCCAATTCGGGCTACTTAAAACAACTGATTAAGAAAAAATAATCGCCAGCAGCTTTCGATTGATTAAGATTTTACGCAAAAAATAATTTTGTTGGTATAGAATGAAATAAAAAGTGTTTTTCATCTAGATACAAAGCTTAAAAAATTTTACAAAACTAACTAAATTAAGTTGAACCTGAACAGTTTTTTTACCGTGATTGCTATACCAAAGGGGCAGTAAATAATTCTATCAAAATGCTACAGAGTAAAAGTAGCATATATTCAAACAGATGACATTTATTTGCTCTTTATAAAATTCATATAAGACTGCATGATGACTATTTTCAACCCTTTTTGCACATTACTCTCTAAACGCATACAAACTTTTCACCCACTTGCAATCCATTATGCACTTCGACAGATTTCCAATCAATTAAAATTCTCCGAGCATAGTGTCCAAATGCACTTGACTAATTTCATCTACTTCCATTATACATATCATCCTGAAAGGCAAATATTTTATCACCTCCTGTCGCTATAACCACATCTCACTCCATCTTCAGGGGAACGCCATCAATTGTTTAACATACCCAACGGCGATCACGTTTGACCATTCTTCGTCACTCGGTTTTTTCAGTCGCTACTGCCCAACACTCATCTTTCAGATAAAACATGAAATAGTGAACTACTTGCTCGCTCCCCGGAACAACTCCATTTGTCTTTGGCGTATTGTGGGCTGAGACTACCAGACCAAATCATTTTGAGCCATAGTGCATTGTTCCGTCCGAACATATCGAAGCTGCTGCAAAAAAATTTTACCAAGAATAGCCTTCGACCCTTCGTTTGCTGATTTGTATTGGTGGCGATAGAATTCACATCCAATGTGGTTTGCGGAATTGATTAAAAGTACCCTGTGCAATGTCCTGTCGGCGGGTGTCAGTTAAATTGATTGTTAAGCGAGTATGCATAGATTCTGTGTTGTCGGCAGGTCAATCCAGAAACCATTTTAAGGTTTCCTATATTATCTCTGCAGCTATATGTTTTAAATCGACAATGAAACCTTAGTAAAGCTACATTTTACATCGAAAATTGCAACATGGTTTTCTTTTTGGCGACAGTCAACGCAATAAAATCAAACTTTCGAGCATCATGGTGACTTTTCACTGCAGCATGATATTGCACGAATATCTGCTTCAAACTCTTTACGTTTGAAGAAAATTACTTAAGAATCACCTTTAGGCATTGATTATATATCTTATCCTATCGAGGATCAGCTTTAAAGTCATCTTTGCTCGCTTCAAGCTGGCTAAAACGCTGCCTATTAAAGCACACTTGACTGAATGCATGGTTAACCGCAATTGTAGTATTTGCTTCCATGTCAACATGTGAGGTTTATGTACGCACAAGGGTTGCTGGCTGTTCAACTTCTCCGGGATGTGCATTCGAACGGACCTATTAGCGTAGACAGCGAGATGCGTATCGAGCCCACGGTAATAATCACATCCATATCTACCGTGAACGAACATTCATCAAGTCCGCATTTCCGATAACATCGACAAGTTGTCATTAAATTGTCGTAGCCGTACCTCAGGCTTTGAAAGTATCCTGTGATGGATTCCCCACACCAGCAAGAATACAAAGTAGCCGTTAGCTACTCTGATTGACCGTTTCAGGCGTGTAGGACGAGCCAGAGTGGTGCATTTTGACTTGGATGGGAGTTTATTGCATAGAAATTAAGGACGAAATTAACTATATCTTTGTTCGAGCACAAAGTCAATAGCAGGAACACTTTTCATTCTGTCAGATACAGATTTGCGTGCATACTTAGGGAGGGAGATGTTTTACGTTTTAAAGATACTTATTTAAGTCTTTCGACAAAAACTTTGTATTTTCGTTTGCACTTAAGTAAATTCACGTAAATTTAAAGCATTTCGAAAGGAAATTACAGATTTATCATATATTAAAAATGGGATAGTGTTTCTTGCAACAAATGGACGCTGATGTTCAATCCAAAGTGAGATAGTTTTTGTGTGTTTTTTTTTCTAACTTTGAGGCAGCAAAAATATTTGGTCTGTCATGTCAGTGCTCAAGTGTAACGAACGAGCGAGATCCTTGCTCTATGTCGTGTTATCAGGAGCTCGTTGAAACAAAGACCAAGTCTTCTTCCTATAAAGAGCAGTGAAGAACAAACAGCAAAACCAGTTTTCTAACATTTTAACTTTGATCTGATGTGTGTGTGTATTGAGTAGTGCATGACCTCTTGGTCCCAGTATGACCACAAGCATCGATGACTTTTACCATGCACTCTTTCATTAATGCCTATGAATTCCAAAATAATGCATTACAATGTAATGTGTAAGTAATGCAAAAAAGAATCATTGTGGTACAGAAATCCATGTGGGTTTATCTACTAACTACTTTACTGCATTACAAAGTAATGCACAGTGAAGGGTAGAGTAATGCAAAACGGAGCGAGTATCGTTACTTATTCCCGGTCATGCCGTCGTCGCTTCGAGGGTGATATTGATGAACATCTATACTATATCACATGTAAGTTGGATATTGTTTCCTTTCTTCCCTATAATTCCTTAACTATTTCCCTTGTTTTTGCCATTTTTGCTTGTTATTGCCATTTCTTTCGCTTTCATATGCTTTAATATAAATAGTTATAAGATTCAAGTTAATATACAAAAGGAATTGATAGTGTTGTGGTAAAATCTGTTCTTTTATTGATAAAAAGTGGTGGTGCGTATTCTTGAACATTGTAGTTTATTGCAAATCCGGAGTGTGCGACATTTTGAAAAGTTAACGTACTTGTTGTAATAAAAGTCAATTTTATCTTTGAATATGACTACAAACGGTAGCACCAGCAACGTGATAATAACCCCGACCGATATCGTGAACGCTCTGCGTGTGCCGGACGCAATCAAAGATTTACCTAAATACGACGGTAATCCCAAACTGTTGTTCGAATTTCTGAACAACGTTGAAGAAATTCGTTCCCTAATTTCGTGTACAGAAGGTACACCATACGGTAATCTCCTACTTCGTGCTATACGCAACAAAATCGATGGACCGGCAAACGAAGTCCTCAACATGTAGGGGACTCCTCTTGACTGGTCTCAAATCCGGCAAAACTTAATTCTGCATTATGCAGATAAGCGAAACGAAACCTCGCTTATAAGAGACCTTTACGGTTTAAGACAGGGAAACAAATCCATCGAACGGTTTCATAGTGAGATAATTGAAATATCGGCAACAATGTTAAATTACGTACAAATTCACGAAAAAGATTCGAATGTTGTTAAGGCGAAACGTGATCTATATAATGAGATGTGTTTGAATGCATTTTTATCTGGTTTGAGAGAGCCTCTTGGCGTAATAATTAGAGCAATGAGGCCGGATAACTTAGCGACGGCATTTGCTTATTGCATCAAGGAGCAGAACATATCCTATACAAGGTACGACAACTCTATATCAAAGTTGCCAAACTATAAAGTCAATAATACCCCATTAGCTAGAACAAATAACCTTAATAGTTACGCATCTCTCAACCAAGGCATACATTCGACACACGGACAGCCCATTAGTCCATTCGGTAATAATAGGCAAAATTCTTCGCATTCCAATGCAGTTCCCAACGTGACGAAACCTCCTCCTTATAATAGCGTTACCCAAACACCTTCGAGTGTGCAAGTGAACCAACCACCGCACAAAAACTTAAATGCTGCCCACACTGGAGCACCCAATTGGCAACTACCCAAACCAGAACCTATGGATTTGGGATCTTCCAGGACAAGACAAAGCCAAAACTCACGACAGAGTCAGTACCAACAAAATAACTACTTTCGACCAACGGAACCTCCAAACTTCACTTCCAAAGAGCTATTTAACGTATATTCCTCTGAAAACCCAGAACAAAATCCGACCCCGAACTTCCAAAATTTAGATAACTACTACATATACGAACACGAAGAGACGCAAGAGGAATGCTTTGACCAGCAATTGGAACAGAACGAAATCGTTGACTTAAATTTTCCACAAACAGCCTCGACGACCCCATCGGTTACGTAGACATCAATAAACACGGATCTACTCTTCCTTACATCAATATATCATCTCCTTTTGGACGCTCACTAAAATTTTTGATTGACACAGGAGCTTCCGCTTCTTTCCTCAACCCAGACTATGTCCATTCGGAAGACTTGGAAGACATAGATCCAGTCACTATTACAACGATCCTCAGTCACCATAATTTGAATAAACGAATTACCTTACCTAATTTCGTGGAATTCAACCAACCAGGAGAACAAAATTTCCTTATTTTCAAGTTTCATAAATACTTTGATGGCCTATTAGGACTGGATACCCTTTCAAACCTCGCAGCAAAAGTTGACCTGGAAAATAAAACCCTGGTGACAAAAAATTCAGTCATACCCCTCCACTTCAAGCCCAACTTTCTATCAGCTAGATATGTAGTTCCACCAAATTCGAAATTCCCTGCAAAACTGCCAGTGGATATAGAAAATGGAGAAATATATCTGCCTAGAACAGAAATATCCCAAAATCTGACGACATCCGAAGGTATTTACCTTGCTCGAAACTGGTTCAGTATCATTGAAGTAATCAATAAATCAGATCACGACGAAATTTTGTATGTAGACCAAACCATCAAAGCTCAACAATTTGATAAACAAAGCCTCTGTGAGATTAATAACTTCAATATCTCTACGAATTTTCCAAACCCTGTAAACTCTTGCGACATTACTAGTCTCATTAGAACCGCACACCTAAATGACGAAGAGAAAAGCGAAATTCTCCGATTGTGTAAAGAATATGAAGACATCTTTTTTAAGACAGGAGATAGCCTCACATTTACAAATAACATCAAGCACAGTATTCGGACAACGGACGACATACCTATCTATACAAGATCATACAGATATCCCTTCGTTCACAAGAAAGAAGTTCAATCACAGATCCAGCAAATGTTGGAGCAGGGTATAATAAGATCTAGTTTTTCACCTTGGAGCTCTCTTATTTGGATAGTGCCCAAAAAGAGAGACGCTAGTGGTAAACAAAAGTGGCGCCTGGTAATAGATTACCGGAAGCTTAACGAGAAAACCATTAGCGACAAATACCCCATTCCCAACATTAACGAAATTCTGGACAAACTAGGTAGATGCTTGTATTTTTCAACTATCGATTTGGCAAGCGGGTTCCACCAAATTGAAGTGCATCCTCAAGACGTGGGTAAAACTGCATTTACTGTGGAAAATGGGCACTACGAATTCGTTCGTATGCCCTTTGGGCTAAAAAATGCCCCAGCCACATTTCAAAGAGTTATGGATAATGTATTGAAGGATATACAAGGGAAAATATGCCTCGTGTATCGACATTATCATCTTCTCAACTTCACTTCAGGAACATATGGAAAACTTAAGGAAGGTCTTTCAGAAATTAAGGTCAGCAAATTTTAAAGTTCAATTAGATAAGTCCGAATTTCTTAGGAAAGAAGTCAGTTTTCTTGGGCATATTGTTACCAGTAATGGTGTGAAGCCGAACCCAGAGAAAATTAGAGCTCTCACAGAATACCCTATCCCTAAAACCAGGACAGAAATCAAGGCGTTCTTAGGACTCCTTGGTTACTATCGAAAATTTATCAAGGATTTTGCTCGGTTAACGAAACCACTGACGGAGTGTTTAAAGAAAGGTAGGAATATCGACTTGAACGAGGAATACATTAGGACATTTGAGCTTTGCAAACAACTACTCGTAAACGAGCCTATACTCCAATACCCTGACTTCTCGAAGCCATTCGTCCTGACCACTGACGCTAGTAACTTTGCTATTGGTGCAGTATTATCTCAAGGTCCAATTGGTTCTGACAAGCCAATCTGCTACGCTAGTAGGACCCTCACAAATACTGAAATTAATTACTCCACAACCGAAAAGGAACTACTCGCAGTAGTCTGGGCAACAAAATATTTCCGCCCGTATCTCTTCGGACATCAATTTCAAATAGTTACCGATCACCAGCCGCTCACGTGGCTAATGAGTTTAAAACATCCAAATTCTAAACTTATTCGTTGGAAACTTAGATTGGAAGAATTTGACTATAAAGTTGTCCATAAGAAAGGCAAACTAAATTCTAATGCTGACGCACTTAGTCGAATCAAAATCTCTTGTCCCACAAAAATAGAAACCAATGTACACAGTGCAAACAATTAAGACGTGAGTTCTACATGTGCAACAATCCACTCAGCAACTGAAAACTCAGACGACCACATATATATCTCCGAACGACCTCTGAACGAATTTAACCTTCAACTTGTCCTTGAAGTTTACAATGGATCTCCCTCTACATCTGTCGAAGTTCCTTTTAAGAATAAACAACGTCGCACCATAAAAATGAACAGCTTCAATGAGGAAAACGTAACAGAGTTATTCAAAAGGTTCTTAGCCCCAAATAAAACAACAGCTATCTTTACAGACGACGAGACGTTTAAAATTGCTCAAACCGTTTATTCAAAATTCTTTTCAAGAAGCAAAATTTTCAAACTTATTCGTTGTACACACATACTTACCGATATAAAGGAAAGCGATGAGCAAGACAGAATAATTAATGACTATCATATTAAAAACAACCACAGAGGAATAAACGAAACGACTAATCACCTTAAGAGAACTTATTATTTTCCATTCATGAAAAACAAAATTATCAAAACAATAAACAATTGCCTTGAGTGTCAGACCCTAAAATACGATAGAAATCCTCCTCGATACGAATTCGAAAAACCCCCATCACCATGCAAACCGCTAGATATTGTACATGTTGACATTTACTCAATAAATCACAAAAATATACTGACTATAATCGACAAGTTCTCTAAATTCCTTGCAACGTATACGTTAGTTGCTCAGAACAGTTTAACGATAATCAAATCATTAAAACATTTCATCAGCCTCCACGGCGCCCCAAAAACATTAATTACGGACCAGGGTGTAGAGTTCACTTCAAACATTTTCAAAGATTTTTGCTCCCAATATGATATTCAACTTCACACAACCTCATTCTCACAAAGTACTAGTAACTCACCTGTAGAAAGAGCACACTCGACACTAACAGAAATTTATCGCATTATTTACAACAAAATGAAAGACAAAGACCATGACGAAATTCTAAACGAGACAGCGATAACATATAACAACGCAATACACTCTGTAACTAACCATACTCCTTACGAACTTTTCACCGGGCGCACTCATGAGTTCCTCAAGGAAGTAAAATTTGACAATGAACACGAGTTCTTAAAGAAACTTAACGCATTCCAAGAACAAATTTATCCGACCATCAAACACAAATTGCAACAAGCAGTGGAAAAAAGCATCAATAGTTTAAACAAAAATAGGGAACCTCCAATACCGTTTGAGGAAAATGAAAAAGTATTCCGCAAAGAAAACAGGAGAAACAAGCTAACCCCTCGATTTAGTAAACAAAAAGTTAAAAGAAATAATAGATTGACCATAATTACCTTTAAAGATAAGAAAATACACAAATCAAAACTGAAGAAAAAAAGGAAATTTCAGATTCACCAGGACACAGGGACAGAGACTGGAATTGCACGACCTACGCAACAACCAGGGACTTCTACCACTACAACTAGGGACAGCTAGACTCATCGAAGGACACAAGGACTTTATACATATTATACGCCTGGAAATGTACAGCACTAGCCTCGATAAAATACAAACCTCACTCCTGGGACTAAGCAATATACATGAACTTAACGATACATTACATACTACAAAAATTAAACTACATGAACTACAAACTAAACTAGGGACACTACTACCAAAATTCCGAAATAAACGAGGACTGATAAACGGACTGGGTACAGCCATAAAGTTTCTCACAGGTAACTTGGATTCAAATGACGCCGTTCGCTTAAACAAGAAAATTGATAAATTACTTTCAAACCAAGATACTTTGCAAAATGTCGCTAACGATCAATCTTTCCTTAACCATCAAATGATTCAAAGGTTCAAGAATATCACTGACCATATAAACTCACAGCAAAAAATCGTATCAAATTACTTTAGAATGAATCAAGACCTGATGAACAACGGAATAAGGAAAAACAATGATCTTCTTCAACACATTCAATTCCTAAACCAAATTAATTATCAAACAGACATTCTCCATAGCCACTTGTCAGATATATCGGAAGCAATTATCCTGCAAAACTAGGCATAATATCGAAACAAATTCTGAGCCCTGAGGAGCTCTCGAAAATTCATACTTCTCTAAAAAAAGATATGATTAATTTACAATCCGAAGAAAATATTTACGAGCTCTTAGCACTACAAGCTTATCAAAATGGCACTAACATAGTACTTAATGTCCAGATTCCAATTTTCCGAAATGAAAATTATACCTTTTTCCACCTAGTTCCGATTCCCACACAAAATAACCTCAAAATAGCATCAAAACCTTACATAATCCTAAACCCGAGCAATATCCAACACTTTCAAGAAAGATGCTCGGAAATCGAAAAAGTATTCTACTGCCAAAAGTCACCCTACGTGGAAAGCAAAAAAACTTCTAATTGCATCAGCAACTTGGTCCAGAACAAACCCGCCGAATGCGAATTCCTCGAAGCGGACGGAGAAAGCGAAATTTTCCAACCGGAGGACAACTATATCCTCCTCGTTAACAGCCCAGAGGTACCCATAAACTCTACTTGTCCGTTTGCCCCGGATACTGCCTCGGGAACCACACTCATTCACTTCGAAAACTGTGACATACAAATAAATGGGATCGCTTATGAGGGGGAACCGAGAAAATTTTGGGACGACGTTATCATCCACACAACAGCATTTGGAAAAATTAATTATACAGCACAGAAGGATAACTTTACTTTGGACCCGTTGGACCCACTAATTTTGATACTATCACAGCCATCGGAAACCTTGAGAATATCACAAATACAAAACACACGATCTCCCATTTCCTGCAAATTTTATAGGGCGTTGCATTTCTGACTATTGCGGCATACGTCATTTACAAGTTTCGAGAATCCAGATTCGAAGTCAATGCATCCGCTCCGGCAACAGCAACCCCGAAACTACAGTTCCTGTTACCTACGCTTCAGTCCGAGGGGGGAAGAGTTACATCTACGACGTCCACGTGACCCAATCATAGCTTATTCTAGTTACCTATAGTTCATTCTAATTACCTTGCATATTTTCGGCCTCATGAAAACGATCTAGTTTCATTCACCTAAATTTATTAAATTCAAGTATCGACCGCAGCATTTCCGGTCGAATATCAATTTGCATTTTTCTTTCGTTTGCACATGCAACTGAGTAAGCACTATTGTAAATTTATAAAAGTTGCTTCTCAGATTTGCCAGACAGTTGCGTTTTGTATCGAAAGCTATAATAAACTTATTTTAAATTGAAACCAAGTATTTTTTTTATCATACGGGAAGGTACGTAACATAACTCGCGCGATAAGTTTGAAGTTCATCTGAACAATTATTATACAAGTATGTATCCGCGACTTGATTTCCCAGTAAAAAACCACTTTAACCTCTTAGTAGGTTGGTCTGACGGAGATTTTTGGCACCATATGTGAAGAGGTGCGGTTCCATACTTATTATTTGTTGAAGGAGACCAGGATCAGACCCCGGCTCCAGTGCCGGTGATAATGATGATGATGGTGATCCTACACCTTATCGACCACAAAAAAATTTCAGAAAATTCATGTTTATAGTTTTTAGCCTGGAATAGCTTGGATGCCTTTACTGATGTCCTAAGCGGCGCTTGAAGTGCCTCTATGCTCCCTCAATTTGCATTTTTGGCATAAAAAATCATACATAACTACTCGTATGAATTAAGGAAAAAAGGTTCAACCAAAAATAATGCACCAGAAGCCAAAATATAATCTGAAAATAGTTCAACCGAGACACCCATGTTTGACGAGGGAAGACGATTTATCTCTCCAATATCAACCAGCCATGGAAAAAGTATCCAGAAGTAGCAGGCACAAACTGGTCGATTTTTCGGGACCAGGGAATTTAAAAGTGACAGCAATGCAATCTGTCGAAATTGACGTTTAAAAAAGCAATAACAGTTTTAAAAACCACTAGACAGTGATAATTATGAGCTATGATGGCTTAGACCATGGATAATTTAACTAAAGTCAGTAAAGTGGTTGAAAAATTCGAAGAACAGAAAGTTCAAGGAGAAGAATTCAACGTTATGTGTTTTTTTTTTTTTTTTGACATTTCCGGTAATCAAGCAAAAAATCTCTTCAGAACTCTCACTGAATAAGTTTCTTGATAACATATGTATATTCAAATTGAATTAATAGTTTCTTAATTTTGTAAACCTTTTTAAATGTACGGATATTTCAACTATAATAAATTATAGCGCTTTGATTTAAGTTCCAATTTAATTCTAATAATGAAATATCAGAGTTATTTCGATTATATTTTTTAGTAATAATATTTCCAAGACATTATTTTCGCTTACAATAATCTTTTAAAAGAATAAATCTTTTTCAATTTAAATTTTTGAATTTTTAAAGTTTTATCACAGTATTCTGCCAATCAAATTTAATTCAATAACCTACGTCTGAAACAAATCAACCTGACGCCACATCGTGTCTAACTATAAAATTTCTCCTCACATTCCTCTTTCTACAAAACGCATCCATCAAGCCGCCCATAAAAGCAAAAACATTGATCCAACGCACTCCGGCATCCTGTGCTCATATTCACTATTGTAATTATCCCCAAGTAATGAGAATGAATAGCATATAAAACGCTTTCATGCAATCAGAAGTAGTAGAATCACCTCCTGGCTATTTAATTGAGACTAAGAAATTCTTTTGTCAATGCGATTTCATTTGCAGTGCGCCACCGGTGCTTTTCACGTTCCTTTGCTATTGTAAGAATTTCCTCGTTTGATTCGTATCACGGGATATTATTATGTAATTGGATGCCGGGTCCAGCAGGTATGTAAACAATCGCCGGGGAGCTCAGGTGCAGTAAGTGTTTATTCGATCTTTTCTTATATCTTGGCGTGCGCAATTATTTTCAAATTAATTGCCCGCCATAAACAGAAGGTGCCTTCTTCGCATTTCATATGCACTTGGAATCAATAGCAAGGATTCTTCGTTTGGAGATAATTATTGAATGATGTATCTGCATTGATCTGACAAGACTAGCCGCAATGAATGTTAATTATTGATTGAAAGCAAACATTTGTTTTGTTAGTTAAGTTATTGCTGAAGGAATTGTTGAGCAACTTTATTCAACTAGCACCTTATTACGTCAATATGGATACAGTTACTTGTTGCAGGAGGAAGTTAAAATATACCTGAGGGGCTTCAATGAAATTCAAAGACTATCTTTAATGTTTGACATAATTAGATTACTTAGTATTAAGTATACTATTTTCGAATGATATTTTTGGATAAGAGTTACTATAGTAAGACTTGAACACTTTAATTCTGCCCAATGGTTTTCGCTTGCGAACCCACAGACAGAATCCATATGATTGTCATAGGTCTAAATCTAAACGTCACTATTTGTCTTTTGCGTTGGCGTGTTCTTCGAGAATTTAAACATAAATGCGGTGAAAATGAATGAAAATGAAAATACACGGAGTATAATTTTGAAACTTTTCACGGAGAATCCGAAAAAAACAGTGAAATTAATTGCGAAAAAATTAAAGTATCGGAAAGAACTGTAACACGCGCAGTTGAGAAAATTGAAATGGAGGGTTTCATTAAAAACAAACAGAGAAGTGATCGTCTTAGTGGATCCGGTGACAAGGAATTGGAATGCAGTGTATTGCAGGCAATCATGCGAATCTGTCGGAATCAGCTCGTGATATCGCGAAACAGTGTAAAACGTCGCAATTGACAGTGCTAAAACGAAAACAAAGGAAAAGCGTAAATACACACAACAAACAAAAAATACCAAAAAGAAGTGCGAAACAATTGAGAAACTCCATTGAGGGGTTTGAAAAACTGAAGACCAGTTTCAACCTTGTTTTGAACTTTAAAAAAAGCTCAAACTCACCTTCAATGTGTTTCCTAACCGTTGATGTTACAACTTGCTGCCTTTTGCTTTGGCGCAAAAGAACTTGTTTAATGCAAATGAGTAAAAAAAATGTCATTCTTCACAACAGGTACTATCAACTCGGAAATCTGCATCAAGGAATGTGTCCAGAAACGTTTACTACCGTTTGTAAAAAAAAACGTAACGTACTTATAATATTTAGGTTTGATTTACCTCCCGCTCATTACGCGTAAAATACGATACAATGGTTTCAAAAACATCCACTGAAATTTGTGGAAAAACAGCTAAATGTTCCAATTCTTCGATCAATCAAACGATATTGGGCAATGATTAAGGCAGTTTAAAGAAGACCCAAAAAGCTCTTAATAACATAAAAGAGCTCCATAAAGAATGGAATGAAAAAACCAAAACATAAGAGAAGACCAAATCAAAAGTCTGATGGAAGGACTCTGAGAAAAGATCAGAAACTGAACATCGCGATAAGTGTAAAAATAATCATATTTTATAAAGAAATGTAGAAACGAACATACAAAAAATAAAAATATTAAATTCAAATATATTATTGACATTAAATAGAAAATTTGATTTTTCGTTGGACAGAATTTAAGTGGAAAAAATGGAATTCTTTTTGTGGAATGATTAAAATTTTAAAAAAAATTTAACTTTGTGGTTTCGAAAGTATGCACTGATTCTCATCAGACATCAGCTGAAAGTTCATACCTGACTGATGTGACCACTTGTGGGAGATCATTAATTTTTATTTACGATAGTTGTGGCAAATTGTAAAATCATCGACTAAATAAATGAGTAAATGCTATCCAAAGATATCATTCACTCATAAAAGTTATTTATTTGTGATCACGGTTCCATTCTTGTCTATAAATTATCATAGACAACGTGTATTGTTTCTAGCGATTATAAAAGCAGAGAATAGTTGATACGGGAAACTGGATCGTTTTGCGGAATAGGCCTCCGAAAGCAGAATCAAACGGCAAATCAACCACTTAGCTCAAAAAAATTTTTCAATTTTAATCTTCCCAGAAAAACAATTCCATTTGATTTTGCTTTCGGAGGCTTATTGGTAAAATAAAAAAATTCCTGTAAAAAAAATTCCTGTACAAAAATCAAAGGGATCCAGAAAAAATCTCCAGAGTCTACGAAGAAATTATGGGGACGCGTGGCAAAGATCATGGAGACTTTAGGAAAAATGCAAGATTCCATTTTACTTTGGTTTATTACAGCGGAAAAGAAAAACATATACATTTTTAAGGAAAAAGACATTTGACCATTTTATTATTATCAAGTAGATTTTGGGCATTGCGTAGAATGAAATGTCTTTCAGAAGGCTTGAAATCAACGCAGGTAGCAGTTCTAGACTGAAAATTTGAACGAATGATACAAATGTTCAATGAATACCACTAGTTCTATTTGACGTCAGTTACAATGGTGAAAATTCTTTCCGATTCAGCATTTCAAATTCAAACTTATTCAGTATAATTAACACGTAACAGGTTTCTTGAAACTTAATATAGAGCTTTAAGCAGATTGCTTCTACAACTATGAAATTAAATTTATTCTTATTGCCGAGATTAGATTAACTTAAAGTAGTGAATCAGTATAAGGAAAAATAAATAAAAACCTTTTATTCAGATGCTTTAATTTCTTACTTGCAACTAGACTCAGCTTAGTTAAATCTACCTAAAATCTACTTTAGACTAGCGCTAAAACTATCGTATTATTATTATCTACTAGTAGTTTGTACAATTGATTGAATAAGGGGATTGTTGCAATGGCTACATTTTCCAATAAACTTTATCTTTTACTTTTTTATAAGGTTTCTTACCTCCTTGACTCCGGTTTCAATATGAAGCTTGCACGTGGAATGGAAAAAATGCTTATTACAGATCATCTTAAGCCACTTGTTTTGAGCTATCTGTAGTTGTTTTATGTAGGTGTTAGCACATTTGCCCCACACTGGTGCTCCGTAAAGCATCACTGGCTGCAGTACTTGTTTAACAAGAGTAATTTTGTTTTTAGTGACAATTTTGATTTGCGGTTTAACAATGGGAAAAGGGCATGTGCGCTTTTTGCGACCTTCGGCAAGCTTTGTCCGTCTGCGCCTTGTAAGTGAGTTTTTGTCAAGATTTATACCCAAATAAGAAGTTTCATCAACCGATTCAAGTGTTTGTCCCAATAAGTTGAGGTTTCAGGAAGGAAGGTTTGATGCTCTCCTCCTATTTGTAAAATCGATTACCTTTGTTTTAGCAGTATTGATTTTAATCTTCCATCTAAAAAAAATACTGATACAATTGCATAAATGAATTCTCCAAGTCAGATAGAGCTGTTTCGGGGTCCATGCTGGTAGTATATATGCAGGTGCCATCTGCAAAAATAGCAAGTTTCGAATAGCGATTTGATGGAATGTTAACTGTGTAGATATTAAATAGGGTTGGACTTAAGCATGATCCCTGAGAGAATCCTGCAGGTATTTTGTGGTTGACTGCAAAATCACGATCAGTCAGAAATGATTGCACGATATTAATGAGGTAGAGAGGTTCTTTGAAATTTATCACTTTGAAGAGCAGCCACTCGTGCCAGAGATTGCCGAAAGCCTTTTCCTACAAGTTCTTTAGCAGCAAACGGCCTCTCGATATCGTGAGTAACTCGGAATAGTTGCACGCTAAAAAATCATTGTTCTACCCTTAATATATTTTGCAGCTAAAATATTTGTATTAAAAACATTTCTAAACATTATTATATTGACCTAGCAACATTATATTGCCAGCACATAGCGTCCTTATAATTTTATATATTGACATGCGTGTGCTGATTTTTTCAGTTAAAATATTAGATTAGTAGGCCATTATTTATATTAACATGGCAATAAGTTATATTAACGTCTTACAATACTAAGTTATATTAACGTCTTACAAAGTTTTACGTGCCAAATACGTGCGGTGTTCCCAAGCGGTCCCCCACCCAAGTATTAACCGCGCCCAAAACTGCTTAGTTTCGGTGATCAGACGAGAGTCAGCTATTCCAGTTTCGTATTTCCGTATTTAATAATAGCATCCTATTCCTAACATGCAATACTAGCATTGTGCTTTGTTGTTGGGGTTGTTTGGTCTGAATTTTCTTTGACATAAAACAATTTGTAAATTTATTAATTTAACAGACGAAAAACGACTCACGCGGCACCCAAAAATTCAATCGAAGCGAGTTAACAACAGACGAGTTTATTTCACAATTACGCTGCAGGTCTTTTGAGTGTGAACTTTCAACGAGTTACTTCTATGGTGAGAATGAGGCACTGCGTTTAAAAGCTTCAATTCTGTATTTGTTTTCATCAGAAACAATTTCACCATCCTTGGTTAATACATTTATATTGGCATAGTAATACATTTATGTTAAGATGTTAAAACATTTTGTCGAAATATGTTTACAGTTGTTTTCAACATAAAAAGTTAACAGCCTTAATTTATAAAGTTAAACTGCAAATACAATATTGTAACTTCCTAGCATAAAATATTGAGCTGCTAAAATTATGTATTAGTGACAATGCTGTTAGAAAGATGTTAATATATTTATTTCGGTCATTTCTCAGCGTGTGGTGGTTTGTAGAATAACCCTCGCGAAAACCGAACTGAAATGGGGGTAGGATATGCCCACAAAAACAAAAACATACTTTGGCAAAACAAAAGCACACTTTGAAATCTTAGTTAAATGAGGAAGTATGCACGCATATTAAAAAGTTTTGGTTTTTTTCTATTTTTGCTAAAACTCCCCTCTATTAAGGTGTTATGACACTACATTAATAATGCCATTAATAATCCGAGTAGAGAGAGACAATGAATAAACATGGATATGTGCATTTTGTATGAGCGAATAGGCCTCACTAGCCAATAATGTTAAACTGTTAAATATTAATGCCATAATTAATGTGGTGTGCTATAATAATGCGGCCGGCTTCGCATTATTCAGCTGCTAGCAGCTGAAATTTTGACAAGTCGGAAATTGAATGTGTCATATTAGAATATTTGACACATTTTAGCCTTGATTCCAGCAAACCTTCGACATTTCGATAAACAGTTAATCGTCACTGTCAAAACGAACAGTTGTTTTGACTGCACTCACCTACTTGTCTCTTTCACACTAAATATTTCGATCTCTTTTCTTTTCGGATTAATAATGAGATGATTAATGCGCAAAATAATGTAGTGTCATAACACCTTTAGCTGCAATAATTTCTGCTTTTCATCATTTGAAGAAGTTACTGTTAGATCTTTCTATTCGATATTGACAATAGATTTCTCACACCCAACTTTTTTACAAAATTTTTAGCTGCAGCGAATTCGTTTGCTTTGTTAAGAGCTGTTAAGAGCTATTTGTGGGACTAAAAATTCTATTATTTGAAGATATGGTCTAATGGTGATTTCTCTTTAAGTTTAAATGTCGTAAAGCAGTACCCTTTTCGTATTCTTTTTATTTTCAATTTTTTATCTTCTTCACATTTTGTCCAAATTATATGTATATCGATTTCGAACTAAATGCTGGTCATCCAGTTCAAAATTTTCTAGTGTGTCAATGAAACTAGCTTCCACAAAATTTAAGCAAACTCTTCTTAAGGTACAATTGCAACTGCAGACAATTTGTGCACCAGCAGTTGCTTTGATTGAAATAGTGCATTAAATATATCAAAGTAACTTAAACTATCTTCAGGAAAGTAGATAAATGCCCTTACATAATTATTTTGTATTATTTCATATTGTAGATACTAAAAAAGAGTGCAGGTCGCCCTCAAAATATCTATACCAATCAAGAAATTTAAATTTTATATTTGGCCTTAATTCAATTTTTAGTGCCGTGATTAAAGTCGCTAACGCAATAGCGTGAGAAGCGATTTTAATTAATTTCATTCCAGGTTTTAACTACAATGTAAGGTTTCACAATGAATTGTAAATTACGAGTATATAGTGAAATTTTTTTCGATCAAATAAAGTTTTTGTTTCATTTGAATCATTTTTCCCACGATTTTGTTCAACGGGCAGCTTTTTCTCCCTTTTCCCTTTTTCAAGTTTAAGAAGTCAAAAATTCCCATAAAATGGGAGAAGTTCCACGATCTCACAACACTGGTTGTAAGTTTAGTTCAATTAAATGAACCAAGAAAATTTTAATCGGTATGATTGGTCGAGACTACCCACAACATTGCACAGGCTTGATAATATCGTTAGCAGAAAACAATAATTTGTTTAAGATTTATTACACTTGGTTTTCTTAAAGAGCTCAACTTCATGTTTTAAAAAGTTAAACATTTCAAAAATTAGAATTATTTGATATACCATTGAGTATATTGCTTTGAGTATTGAGTATTGAGTATATTTGATATACAACTGAGTATATTGCACCTCTCGTGACGAAATCCACGAAAATCCTTTTCCTTTTATAGAAACGGTGACAGTAATCACAAAGTTACTTTAGCATGAGATTTCTCATATCAAACCACTTTAGATAATCCAAGCTCTGAAAGCAGACAGCAAATGTAAAATAACATCCAGAGAGTTGTATTAGTTCTGCTCATACCATATCTTTATTGTATCGACAAGAGAAACTGCTGCTCATGGATATTGCGTTCATAATGCGATCAAGCAGCTTTGTAAGCGCAGCATTGTATTGAATGCACTAAAGGAGAATTTTCATATATATATGGAATATAGTGTTACCGAAACAAATTATCTGCTGTTGATATGCGTATGTGCTTGAATAATCCAAAGAATAATTTTTCTCGTAGCTCAAGTACATTAAGAATTTCTTCAAAAATTTAACATCTTATCATGAAAAAACTATGAAATTGACGTATGGTGTTACATTCAGAAGTAAACACTTTTCTCGACTTTGGTAACTCCGTTGCTCTCACACATATGCAATACCTAGCACTTGGAACACAGAAAAGCCAAATCAAATTTTACGTTAGTTACTTACTGTCCTGACTGACTCCACCATGCCGAACACAATATCGCCTGCAGTGCATTACCGGAAATGCATTTATCCATATCACAAATCCTGTTTCTATAACACTCATCCCATGCAACTCGTTTAACCCTAGCGCATCTCACCCACCTCCCACTCAACGTCATCGACGAGTCTCGAACTGTATTCGGTGCGTATCTCGGAAATGCATTGAATTGCGGTCGTCAAAAGTGCATTAAATTCGTCATCACGTTTTATGCACCTACACAACTTAGACACATTCATATATAATAAGCACATATCATCTGTATGTATCTCACAAACGAATATCCATTCGATATATGAGCTACACTGCAGTATGTTTGCACAAGGGTGGACCCTAGGTGTAAAAGCTGGCAGGGCAGGTGTTTTTCCTGGACGCTGCTGCCAAAGCTTATGGATACGAGTTAAGTTAAGCCCATACCTCGCCCAAGTGTGGATGTGCTGTAATGCATGTTTGGATTTAATTGTATGTGCACATCAAAACAGGAACAGAACAAAATGTATTTTCCTGATAAAGTTTAATGTGGTTTCGACTGAATTCAATTTGTGGAAACATTGTATCTTCAGCAATTATTGTCTAGAACTCTCGAGAGCGAAGTGCTGGTGAAACCTGAAATGTACTTAGCTTGGAATGTACTCACATAAGGATTTTGAATTAAGATAACACAGGTAATTGAGGGGGTGTCTGCTATATTCTCAAACGATTCGAGTGACATTTTATTGCTTTGGAAATAAAGATTAAGTTGACAGAGCAGGATCTGGCATGGTTTCTGCATCAGTAATATAAGTGTTGCACATAACATTTGATAGTACCTATACAAAGGCTCATTTTTAATGTTTAGCAATCCTTTCTAGAAACAATTGCATTTTGAATAATTAAGTCTATTAAATTTGAAAAACTCTAGCGCACCTGAACCGCTAGAAACACTAATGTTCGAAGAACAGTAGAAGAATCGTGCAGGTTTTGAGTGCATATTCCATCACATGAGCTGCTTATTACGGCCAAACTGTTTCAAACGCCACGTTCTACTTTGGTCTCAAGAATGCATTATAACTCATATGGTGGAAGGTTTCAGATATTACCACTGGCATGAATTTCAACGTTTATGAGAGCAAAACACGGGTTAATTATATACGTTATCAGTTGCTTATTTCACAAAATTTTGAAAGTAGCATCTCATATAACATCAATGAAGAAAATGCTCAGTGCCTGCAGCACTGTAACTGATGTTGGTGTTTGGGGCTGCGATCCTAAAAATTTGCAGAACTTTGTGAATTGAAACATCGGTTATTTATTTTCATTGTAAATGTTTCCGGTGTGAATACTAACTGTAAGCATTTATTGATACAAAAGTAGCACAACCGACTCGTGCTGGCAACCTTTCGCCAGTATCAAAGCCAAAAATATATCACATCTGCTTCACGTTGTTATATTACATTCGAAGTTATAGGAGTATAAAGAAATTTAGGATTACCTGCAGCGAGTTTTTTCAAATAATCGAAAGCTTAATATTTGCTGTTTATTGTCACTACATTATCATTACCAATTGAAAATTCTACGATAAAACCGCTTAGTAAAGATATTGCAAACAAACACAAAACCAACAATAGCTGGCAACCCTATCGTGGCTTTTCAACGAAATTTGGCCTGAATAATGTTTATGACAGGTTTCATTAATTGTATGAAATTCGTATTGATTTCATGACTGCACTGGAAGTTATAGGGCAAAAATTTTTATTATCCTGAGCAAATTTTCAAATCCAAAGACACAAAAATTACCATAGCTGGCAGCACCAATCGAATTTTTCAACCAAATTTCTATCAAACAGAGTTTAATGTACGGTTCAGCTACTATGTCAATTTCATGAAAATCTGGTTACTTATTCACATTTCATAGGGCAAAAAGCAGTTTTTTTTCTTTGTAATTTTTCAACATGGCACCACTGGCACAGAGTTGCCCACAATTCAAAATCGCTTCTACCAGACTTGGTCCTACTTAAGTCCAATGCATAATGTAAATTTCAGTGGTATCTGATTATTGATTCGTGAGTTTCCGTGAACAGAAGTTTTTGATGCTAAAAATATAGGTTGACTGGGAAAGGGTTACCGTTCTTGTCCGACATGAAATTTCCAAAGTTTTACTTTGAACGTGTAGATAAAGCATAAGATTTGTATACAGATTGGTTTTATTGTAAGAAACGGACAGTTTTTGGAAATTCGATGGTTTAATGTTTTCACTTCCAAATTTTTATTTTTTCAAATTTAAGACACCAAAATTATCATAGCTGGCAGCTCCAACCGAATTTTTCAACCAAATTTCTATCAAACGTGATATTAAATAAGGTTCAGCTACTGTGTGAATTTCGTCAAAATCGAACGATTCAATCAGAATTTATAGGGCTAAAAGCAGTTATCTTTTTTAGTGATTTTTCAAGATGGCACCACTGGCACAGAATCACCCGCATTTCAAAATCACTTCTATCAGACCTGTTCCTATGTAGGACCAATACATTCTGCAAATTTCCATTAATTCTGCTCATTGGATCGTGAGTTTCCGTGAACAGAAGTTTTTGATGCTAAAAATATGGGTAAATTGGGCAAGGGTTACCAGGCGTGCCCGTTATACCATATCAAAAATTTTTTTGAAGAAGCGGCAGTTTTTCAAGAGAGACGATGATTTGAAGGTTTTCACTTTCAGTGCCTGCCCTAGCTACAGGATTATTAGCACGCTCATCAAAAGCTACACAGATCTACAACTAAATAATACCCATATGTTCTAAAAATTTCGTAATGATTGAATAACTCTGTAAAAAGTTATCGCAATTTAAAAATTTTCAAGTTTTCTCGTTCTGTTTTTAGGCACCCAGCGCACACATGGGGTTAAAAAAATCCAAAACATTATCCGATTCACATGTAAAACACGTTCAAAATTTATTTCGTCAACTTTATTTTTGCAAAACTTATTTGTGTACGGAATAATAGGTATATTAAAAATATCACTAAAATGGCCGCCGGCGCCAAAGGGTTAAAGATTATTAACTTTTTGTGAGACCTGGCACTATTCCGCATATACACCAATGTGTCCTGAAAAATTCAGCTCAATCGGATGGCGCGTTCCTGAGATTTTTTCACTGAAATTTTTTGATGATATATATATATATATATATATATATATATGTATATATATATATATATATATATATATATATATATATATATATATATATATATATATATATATATATATATATATATATATATATATATATATAGAAATATGAATTTTTGGCCAAATTGATTTTAATACTAATGTTCTTCTTCGAACATTAGTAAAAACAGCAAAAACATTAAATTTGATTTATAACAAACGCATCTCCTTTGTGGAAGTCTCTCGTTGTTTTCAAACTTTTTTTAAGCGCGAACACGATTTCGACACTTGGAGACACATAAAAGATTGAGTAGGAGTATTTAGGATGATGGATGATTTATTTGAGCGGGTTTGTCGAGTAACTTAAAAAAAATTCTTGGAATCTTTTATTGAAGAGCTCTAATAAGATTGAACTTGAATTTTACAAAATTTTAGGAAACGTTGTCCTTAGTTTGTCCACTAGTAAAGATTTCACTGTAAAATTAAAAAAAAATTGTAATAGGTCAAGTGACAGGTGAAAGAAATATCCATGGCATTCAGATTAAGAGACAAACCTTCTACATTTTATGAAAATATTATCTTTACCACTAAGATCATCAACATGAACGCACATAAGCATTTAATTCAAAAAGTGCGGAACGATCTACTCTCCTGAACTCTAACTGAAGTTAGAATTTATATCTAACCCTACGGCTACCTCAACACTACTAAGCAGCTGTTCCATACGCCAATGTTATCGTACAAAGCTAAATTAACAGTTGGAATAATATCAAAAAAGGTGTGAAAACTACTCTGCCATATCTTCTCACCAAGTATCCTCAAGTTGGAGACCAGACAGATAGGTTAGAAATTGTTGATTTAAAAGTAAAGAATTTCTACCAATTTAAGCGCTGGGACTGCAAATAATTTAAGATTTAAGAGGATAGAATTTAAACCGTAAATGTAAAAAGTGTAAATCTACAATATTTCAATTCAAATCATAACGATATGTGGTTTAGAAGAGTTACTTCTCTACCAAAGTTTCTGAATAAATAACTTATTGCACTATAAAAGTACGAACAATACTCATCTAACTTTCCGAGTCAGATAAAGGACAAAAATGAAACGTATATCCTCATCAGGGTGAATCTTAAAAGTAGCCTCATTTAACCTCTTCTTCCACACCTTCTCAGTGGCACCGTCTGTGCCTGATTCTATCAACGTCTTATCAATGATACCAATCTCAATTTAACGCCATCATCTAAACCTTTCCAACCACCTTAGCGCATTCACTACGACCGTTCCCAAGTATCCGATAAGCTTCGGCGACAAGCACATCTCATCAGCTTAATTAGAAAAATGTCCTTTTTCGTGTCGCTCCGGCTAATAAAAGTGGATTGCATCGTCATCAGCACGAGCATAATTAGGAGATTTGTAAACAAAATAAACAGAAAAAGGCTCGAAATGTCCGTAATAAAGGAGCAAACTGCATCGACCGATTGTGTCAGTCTGATTTAAATGTGACATGTCTGTCCGATAGCGTTCATCGGTTAATGTCAGGTTAAATGAGATACCATTTGCACGATATCATGCCAGACTGAGAGATACTATAACTATTGTATGTCCTCCGGTGAAATAAAATGTGAACGAATGCAGTTTTAGTGTAATTACTTTGCTAATTCCAAGCTTAAAATAGGCAAAGTAGCTATGGGGCAAACGTTTTCAAACTATATGTACATATGTACGTTATTGATTTGTTGTAGCTATTTTATGGATTGAATACTTTTTGCTGAAAATTATAATGTTATAATGTTCTATTATCTTTTTTCATCATTTTTAAAATACAGTATTTTAACTTTATTTTAAACAGCACATTTGATTTTAATTTTTATATTATTTTATTGTTTGATAACAGCGGTTTAGGATAAACCCCCAAAAAAAGTCCTTACTACGAGACCCAACAACGTTGATGAATTTGAGAAACTGGTATTACTTTTTGATACTCGAACGCTCAATTATGGTGAAAAGTCACCCTTTTTAGAAACCACGTGTATCTTATTTTACGTTTTATATGTTTCCTCAAAATATGGATAGTCCCTCTTATATTGCTTTTATTTTACAATTAAAATTCGAAGCAATTGTATTCAATTAAAATCACTACCAATTCGGTGCAAAACAACAAACTCTCTCACAAACAAATTATTTTCTTTTAAGCTTTAAAAAAAATTTTAAACTTAGGCTACTTATGTGTTGTGATGTAGCTATTGTAAAGTAGTGTGGTGAGTAGCGAATATAATAGCTGTTCTCGTGTTGTGCATCGACACTAGTATTCAAAGAGGTTATGTGCTGCTCAAACCCACTTTAAAGTTAGGTTCTCCCAAAATAATTCCAAAAGGTCTCCCTCTAGTTAGTCAATTCCCTCCCAAAGTATGGCCAGATATATGCCATTAAGGCCCAGCGATGTGAAATTCTCGAAGGACTTGATTGCCTCTCTGACCTTGTCACTGGTGACCCCATATTTAATTGTGAGACCGCATTTCCTTCTGATGTGAACAGATGAGTATTTAGCTAAATACACTGAACATTTCTGCGTTTCAATCACTGGAACACCCAAAATTTTATTGGCAACCAAAGTCTGAAGAGACTTCTTTCTTGACTTGGTGAACTCACCATCTGGGCATTCAAAAAAGTCTAGCTTGCCTGATTGATCCTTTTCCAGAACATTGCATAGCGTCGATTTCTTCCGTGTACCTCACAGGCTCTCACATAATTGTTTGATGATTCTCTCTTGGAGCTCCTCACTAAACTTTTATAAGTTTATTGTAATATTCTGTAGATGAACTAATCATCCTTATTTTTGTTCTCACAAGCCTGATTGAAGAGTTTTCTATTCTTTTTTGAGCTTCTGTAGCTTCTGTAACTGTCTTCCTGCGTCTGCTAATGCTTTGGCGACAGCCTTCATCATAGCTGCCTAATACGGCTCTATTTAGAGTACTCAACCGAGATTCTATTGATTTCGACGACCTTATCCTACCACTAGAAAACGCCATATCTACGGAAAATCGATTGAACTTAGCCCAATCAGTGCTTCTTGGGTTCCTTGTCTCCCCCAACGGTGTTGCGTCTGATGCTAGAGAGAACACCAAGCATCGGTCATCAGAGAGTGAGATCTCATCCAATATTCACACTCCAGTTGCTGATTAAACTACTTCAGATGAACACAGTGATTTATCAAAAGCCGCACTTCTGCTTGGGGTGATAAAGGTAGGAGAATTCACCTTGGTTAGAGTAATTAGCTTCACAGAAAATGTCAAATCAATAAGTATGTAATTTCTGCATTTGTTGTTGCCTGAAGTGGTGTGTGGGGTAAAAACCGTAGCCCACAAAAATCTCTTGTATCTAAAATTCAACGTACTGAACCAGGTCCTCTACCCTGTGCGCAGTCAATGCACAATTTCTTGGCCTTGGCCATTTGACTGGCTTTTATCATTTGACCTGGCTTCTACATTGACTCAATTCAACCGCATACAAGAAGTAGGTCAACAAAATTTGATTTCCCTTTCTTAGCACTGAGAAGCTTTCCTGGTCAAGTAACATCACTAGTTTAAAACCATCATCATCATTTCTAGGATTTATATAAATACATTATGCTCCGGTGAGTAACAGTGGCGGCTCGTGGGATTTAGAAACAAGGAGGCAGTAAATTCAAGAATTATTAGAGCACAGTCAAGTAAAATTAAATGACTTATGCGGTAATGTCGAATGCATATTTTGGGGCTTTGTGGTTAAGTAAAGAAATATGATGTAAAATACGCTGCGGAAAAATTTTATTTGCACACCAAATCTATTTTATCTCTTTTGACAAAATGCTAAGCAACATAGTCTAACAATTGCTTTAATTCTTCTATTTCTTAAAAAATTGTTTTTTAATACTATGCAGTGGTAACTCAGAAAACCGTATAAGCCCATAATGTTTCGAGAACTAGTTTTAAATATTTTCAACGCAAAAAATGGCTTCTCAATGATGACTGAAGTAGCCAGAATAGTTAAATTTAACTTCATTATGGTTAACTTATTTACTATAGCAACTTTTCCAGATTATTTTATCGAAGCACAGGATAAAGAGCTTACTTTTGAGTTTTTTTCGTATGAAAAATAAACCACTAACGGGCATCATGCAGTCGAACGAAGGCTGACGAATCATATTTTGAACAGTGACAGACTTAGGTTCCATAAGGTTTAAAAGACATTTTATCTACGCGACTTTTAACCAACTTTTTATCTAGCCAAATACATGGCAGACCTCTGCTTCATTCTGACCGCTGAATAACAAGTCCAGACGTTTTTAAAGTAACATTAAGTCTATAAACCATTTTAGAGTTTCAGGTTTTATTTTTCTGTATGACGATCATAACCTTCATTCACCTCGATTTCGATTCATTGAGAGAGCTTAATTATGTTTGCCAGGGCACCATTTAGATTTTGGCCACACATTGTTACTGGAGCTCGAATCAAATAATGCACAAGAAAAGTTTCTTATAGGTCAAGCTACCAAAATTTTTATACCACTCTATATTAAATGAACGGCCAACATTCCTATCGGTTCTAATGATTTTCAACTCAGGGGCTGGCTTTTTATTTTCTGTAATTTTTAATGTCGCGGATAAGTTTATTGATTGAATGGGCTAACCTGTATGTCATCAAAAAACTCGTTTTGCGTATTTATCAAACAATAATTAATCATAGCTATAATTGATTTAAATACAAATAGTTGAAATCAATCATAATAAAATATCTTCAATCATAATAAATAGCATTCAAGCAAAAAATTTTCAATATCAAGTAAACTGCACGTTAAAACACTTTGGACACTTGTACGTGTACTAGTTTTACACTGATAGCAAACTGAATTTCATAAATTAACTGCATTACCAATTTAAAAATCAGCGCATACATATAAAATCAGAAATACAATATTTCCTTGAAACACAAATATTTTATGGGCTCTTTCGTAAATATCTATGAAATAATTCTTCAATCTCTAAATATTTCAATAATTTATCTTTCTATTTGGTAGCTTCTTAATGGTTCATCATCAAATATAAAGCATTGACGAAATAAACATGCAAAGCACCTCTGAATTATTGATTTCGATAGTTCTTAATTTGTCCATTACTTTCCTCCTTTGCCCTAAAATAATTACCTTTGCTAAAGAACAACAATGCATGTAAATCACTGTCTTTGAGGCTTGCCTCTTCTTATTCGCTATTGGGATATTGAAAACTCGAAAATTTGAACATTTATGAATGACGAGAAAGCACAAACAACAACGTTTTCATTGATAAAAATGCAATAGATGAGGCAAATTCATATCTGCCTCATTTTCATTTCTCATTCTTCATTTTCGTTCTCGAAAGCGATGTGCTATACGGTACTATATGGTGGCTAGGATTGACGAATAATTTTTTTCTTTTTTGCACTGAGACAGTGCTCTGGTTTGGGTGTAGAATTAATTTCGCGTTGTTTTTTTTACATTTGCAATAGAGGAGACTTGTGAGCAAAATGCTAGTTTTGTTAGCAAATATATTATTTATTTTTCAATTCAGCCAACATATTTTATAAATTCTATCGAGGAGGCAACTCTGAAGAGCCACCACTGAACTGAACTTTTGCAAAGGCCAGGTATCCAACAATGAACATGGCTGACCTTGGCAGTATTGGTATCCAAAATGGTCAATTTGGGCCAATTGACAGTACCCAGTCACAGAACAGTCCATGTGAGTCAAACCTTTGATGTTTGATTTGAGGGTTGAGATGACCGCAACCAAACCTTGCTTGTGTCAAATTGTAAACTGGCCATGACTTCTCTGCCTTCCTCCACAGCTCGATCTAAAGAATAACGCACCGATCACAAGTTAGTTGGCCATACTTGTTGGGCACACTTATCACAACGATATGGAACGAAGACACTGCTTCTGCGTACGATTTGTTTTTGCTTCTACCTTCTAACACACTTTTCTACTGAAAAACTTGGCATATATGTTATATGCTTTCTTCGCTTTTGCAGGTAGAATCTGAGGTACCAATGCCTGACATCAAGTTCCAATTGCAATTGAAATGTATTTCTGCAGTTCTTCTAGTCGCAGCTTCTTGCGTCACCAAGAAATGAGAGCCTCCACAGGTTTGCACGACCCAGACACAGGACTCTCTCCTTCTACATTCCTTACAGGTGACTGTAGCCGAAATCACCTCCGCCAGCGCTTCCCTACTGCTCTTTTGTGAGGATTGAGGAGCCCAAGAAGAGAAGATATCCAGACTGAGTCTGACTGCCACCTGCAATGATAGATTTTTTGAGATTCATCCTCATGCTGCTTTCAACCCATTCTTACGTTGCACAAGCCATGCCAGGAAAATGTTCATTTTGTTAGTGCACTCTTAGTACTATTTTGGGTTCAATTTTAGTCAGTGTGAGTCCCACGATTTCCGCGGCGCGCTCATAATATTATTGCAACATGTCCTTAAAGTATGAGGCGTAAAGATAATAAACGGTTAAATACATAAATCAAATTATATAAGTGACATACTTTTCTTTATTACTAAACAGGACCATCATAATTTCATTTGATAATTTCCTTCATTTATGAATCAGGTAATATGGATGAGTTTGCAAAAACAAAGGGTTAATCATCCCGTCAAGAATGCTTAAAGAGATGGCCATTTCTGACCACAACGTTGCTCGAAAAATAAAACCTTGTTTAGGCTAAATTCGAAAGTGTTTTAAAACTGGATAGTTACACCAAGAATCCTTTGAAAATGCCATCTAAAGTCAGCAGTAGGAGTCAATAAATAGACATTGAAGCCACAACTTAGCCCCTAAAACATAGAAAGTAATGGCGCATAGCTGCATTCCATCCTGTTTCCTGCTTATAAACATAAAAACATCAATACACCAAACATCCGCCAAAAGAATAAATTTTTACAAGAACCAATTGAAAGTGAAAACTATACAAGGCTTTCAACCACTCAAAGCCAGCACATTAAAACAACTTGCTCTGTCGATTTCACGTTATATAGCAAGAACGCAATATCAAAATCATTCAAACTGCTACTTGTCAGCCCATAAACGTAATTCACGGTCCTGAAAACGATGTAATTTCGAATTAGTCGGGAGTGATGAAAACTTGTACTTAATGAAATAAAATTTTACGATTTTCCTTAATGCAACATCTCACTAGCAACGTCAACGCCTCGCCTATTGTCTTTTCATTTTTTTCATTCAATCTCATCGCAAGATATCACCAGTACTTCAACTAGGACTTGCTGTTCTGATGCCTTGTAGGAAGACTTACGACAAGAAGGCAGTACCAGTCCATAGAGTCGAAGAAATCACCGAGAATAAACACAAAGAGCTTCGAATGACCTTTTCCGTCTTCCGTCCATTTTCACTCGGCAATCTCGATTTCCGTAAGTTATTATCACATAACTTTGCTCTGAAGACACTATGGAGGAAATCAAACAGTAGATGCGGAAGTTTGTTCGTTGATAAGGAAATAGGCGTCGAAATGACATTATCTGATATGTATGTGGAATCGGCAAGCAATGAGCTGGAAATAGTATTCGATTAGCACTCGGACAAAAAGTTCTGGCTCAAGCATCTTGTATTAAATTTGAGCTTTAATGTAGTTTTTTTTGGTTAAATACCGTTTCTTCGTCTAGTTTTATTTTAAACAAACATACGAAATAAACGACAACGCAAGAAGTTTAAATGTCCCATTCAATTTTATAGTCGGCAATTTCTTACGACAATTCTAATTTGGTTTCGATTCCGCATGCAAATTGCTGTCAACTGGTATTACTCGCACGAAATTACTAGGTACTAATCCATTTCGATGATACCGGAAAGGGAGATATTCCGGGCATTAATTGCATGCTATCTAACAGTGCCATTCCTGAATTCCAATTAACGCTGCATCATGAATGTCCCACAGTTCACCCCCTCCCTGGACTACTATTACTCTGCCCCACCCCAGAGCTTTCAAAACGACGCTGCTATGTTGACACATGACACGTTGTAATTGGTATGTACATGCATACCTCTATTCGACTCCCCTGCATTTTCAATACCACATTTTCAAGATTACTTTAAAGTACTCTTACTCCTCCGAACCAATCCAGTATCCGGATGACATCTTAAGCCAAGCTACTTGGAAGTCCTGTTATTCATTGTTGCAACACGAAAGTCGACCCTTGTTTTGTCTTCGAAGTCGAAGAGGTGATATCAGTTTGTTTTCCTTCGTTTTGTATTGTTTTTGTTTGACTGTTTCTCGCATAAGACGTTTCGAATCCTAAAAAGCCATCTATAATAAAGTTGCGTCTGTCACGACATCAACAGGAAACACGTTGTGTCGCCTTCTGTAAACGCAATGTAAGATATCCTGGAAATAAGACCGAATGGGTCAAGAACAACAATGAGTGAAACAAATAGGAAATGCCTTTGGGGGTTGTGGAGGTTCATTGAATTATTTGACTGTCGTTATGGTTGGGTGAGTTTCTAAGAAAATTAATTGCTGAGTAATTGTTTTTTTATTTATATTAGTTTGATTTTATTGGCTATGTTCAAAGATTTTCGCCCTGTGAGGTTTTCTTTTTTAATTTTTGAAGACAATCGCATAAATTTATTTATTGGCGGTGATTTTGAAGAGCACTAATAAATCTATTAATATGTTATGTTTGTTCTAAATTGTGAAAATGTGAAAAAACTAGTTGGCAAGCTATGACAGTTAAACTGTGTGGCCAAACCTAGGACGTCGATAAGTATTGCAGCTCCAAATTGACAGGAAACTGAACAATTTTTTTTGGTTACCAATTTTTTTCCTAGCTTGTAAAAATAATTTAATTTAAACCAATTTTTCCTTTTTGAAACTAGATTTATTTTTATTATTCGACAAATATCGAAATTCCGAGGGTAATCTGCCCTCTTTTTCAGTTTAGTCTAACACCCACTAACCGCTTCGTTTGACCAATATATATTTTTTTTGCATTCTGGACAAGTAATTTTGTTCCACATTTCATCAAACGAAACGGTTAGTTGGTGTTAGACTAACCGAACACAAGCGGGAAGCAGCCTCAGCAAAGAAAAGGAACTCAACGGTTGTATGATCAGCAGTAGCGATACACATCTTAGAGGAGGAGCACAACATAACCTGGGACAACGTGGAAGTGATTAAGGAAGTACATTAGGTACAAATACTGGATGCGTACGAAAGACTAAACATACGGAAAACCCCGATGGATGGGCGACTAAACATAGACCAAGAAAACTGTGTATCACCATTGTTCAGGTTAATTCGAACAGATATTTTATGGGGAGGAGAATAATGTAATTAATATAGATAGTTAAATGTACTTAAGGGGGTAGTACAGGTTATAAATATGAAAAAAAAAAACGTTTTTGTTTTTTTGCATTTTTCAATTTAATTCAGAATTCACGTCTCAAAATTTTATTAAGATATTCCCAAAAATAAAGAAGTCACGGCAGTTTATGGCAGACCACTGCTTTTAATTACTGTGAAAAAAAAGCTGAAGAACGCATAAGTCAAGCAGAAAAAGCAGCAAAGGCTAAAAAAAACTGCCCAACTGCAAGATCAACTGGCTTATGTGGACTCAAGAATACTTATGTATGGTCCAGAGATAGCAGACTGAGCAATCGAAGGTGATAAAAACATATTTTCTAAATAATATTCAATAAATAAATGGAAAAAAAACTTTAACCGCGTTTTTCTCGAAATGACGTTTTTTCAAACTGCGGACTCCTATTCTCCGGAATGGCCGAACAGATTTAAGTCAAATTAAGTGCACTACTTTATTCAAGTATTTTGTGTGGTAATCTACCACAATATAGGCCATAAGTTAACCCAAAAAAATTTACAAGCGAAACAAAGTGAAAAGAAGAACGATTTTTCGAAAAATATTTTCAAACAACTGCCATTTTTTTTTATTTTTTTTTAAAACATTGTGGTAGATTACCACGTAAGAAACATTTGTCTTTAAAATGCGGTTTGGCTTTTTTGTTTCAGATTCTTCATTCCTGAGATTATCTGTCCGCAATATGACGAGGCATTTTTCGAGACGTCAACTTTGGCGCCCTCTATAAATAAGTAGAAAAATGAAAAAAGTAAATAAATACGTTTTTTGTAATCTTTAAAATGTGTATTTTATCCATGCAAATTTTAAAATATAAACAACACAAAGGAGGTGAAAAAAAGATTATTGAAAATTAGACTGTTTTTTTAGCATTCTAATCGGTACTACCCCCTTAAGTATGTAATTAATAGATAATTTGCTAGTAATTAGTATTAGTCAATACGTTAAAAGTAAGCACCTTAAATAAGACACCTAAGTTATTTTAAGATAAGACCGATAGCCACTGAAGAAGAGGGCAGATTACCTTCGAAATATCGATATACGCTTAGTAGAAAAAGTCTACGTGAACCTTTGCAGAATTTAGTATAACGGCAAAAAACAATCTATAACTGTACATAAATATTTGAAAACTTGCCATTTACTTAATTAGCACTTCTCAATGATTGCTAACACGAACATTCTTAGAATTCACTCCACACAAAAATGAGATAGCGGTACTTTTAGCGACCGACTCAGAAAAAACAAGCAGAAAAAGTCTACGTGCAGTTCTTGATGGTTAAAATATAATTTATTTCGAACAAGTTATTATTACATTTCATAGCTGGTAGGATAGCCTCGCCTTTTAAGAACTTCTCGCAACCGTTTTGACATGGATTCCACAAGCTTGGCGGTTTCGTCTGCACTTATACTCGCCCACTCCTTCTTTATTATTTCCTGCAGCATTGCCTTGCTGGTAATGATGTGTTTTCGGATCTTTCTTTCCAGCAAATCCCATAAATGCTCTATCGGATTTAAATCTGGAGACTGTGGAGGCGTATGAAGCTGATTTGGCGTGTTATAAAGAAGCCAGAGTTTCACAGTTTGCGCAGTATGCTTCGAGTCGTTATCGGGTTAAAAACGAAATCCTGACTGCAATCCGAGTTTCTCTGCACTTTGTACTAAATTGTCTTTCAAAATATTCAAATAGGAGTACTTATTCATTGTGGACTCAATAAATGTTAAATTTCCCGCACCATTGTACTCCATACACCCTCATACCATAACGCCACCACCGCCATGCTTTACAGTTGGTATCAGATTTTGCTTATCCAGTGCTGTTCCCGGCTTTCTCCATATAAGCTTTATTCCTTTAATACCAAAAATACAAAATTTGCTTTCGTCTGAGAAAATGATGTCTTTCCAAAACTCATTAGGCTTATCGATGTGTTCATTTGCAAATGCAATACGTTTCAGCCTAATAATCCGCGAGATGAAGAGTATTTTGCGAGCTACACGACCATTGTAACCAGTCTTTTTCAAGATTCTTCTTGTTGTGTCAATACAAACCTGTTTGCTGAATTGTTTCTTGATATCAGAAGTTATTTGGGAAGCAGTTAAACGTGGATTTTGCTGAACGATGGAAATGATTTTCCGCTTTTCTCTGATGGTTAGTTTTGATGGTCGACCAGATCGTGGCTTGGAAGTTATAATTCCGGTTGTTTTAAAATTCTTAATTACTGTTCCTGTTGAAGAATATCGTCTGCCAACTAATTCTGCAATTTCCCGATTACTTTTTCCTTCCTTCCACAATTTAATGATAATTTTTCTTTCACCGACGCTAACTTCTTTCCTTTTAACTTCCATTGTAATTTTTAATACAAAAAAAACTATGTTGTGCTGATCAACTTTCACTTTAGAGTAATCTTACAAATAATAGCTAGCATGTGACTAACAAAAGTGATTTTCAAATACTCCTTTTTTGCAAGAAATTTCGAAGAATTCTAACCATCAGTAACTGCAAGTAGACTTTTTCTGCTTGTTTTTTCTGACTCGGTCGCTACAAGTACCGCTATCTCATTTCTGTGTGGAGTGAATTCTAAGAATTTTCGTGTTAGCAATCATTCAGAAGTGCTAATTAAGTAAATGGCAAGTTTTCAAATATTTATGTACAGGTATAGATTGTTTTTTACCGTAATACAAAATTGTGCTAAAGTGCACGTAGACTTTTTCTACTAAGTGTATGTCGAGAATTAAAAATAAATCTAGCTTCAAAGGAAAAAAAAATGGTTTAGATTATAATGGGAAAATGAATCAATATGAGAGGATATGTAAAATAATATATATGTAGCCGATAAAAAAATGTTTACCTATTATAAATAAACGAAATTATCCTTTTAAACCTTTTTATCCGTTTAAGTTTCATTAAAATGAATTTTTACTCCCTCAGAAGCTCGAGATTTTCTTAAAATTAATTGCGGTAAAACTTATTGGGAATGAAATATTATAATATACAAAAATTTCAAAAAATATAACCCCATCTCGATATTATTACTTCTTCATATTTGCAGACAAATGACATGCAATGTCATAGAAACTGATTTCGATGCCAATAAATTTGCTTGAGACTACAATACATTTTACATACACACAAACATTTCTATTTCCATTATTGAAACCAGCTCATTTTCTAATGTGCACAGCAGAAACTTTAAAATGTCCACATTAAAAATTCTTTTCGATATCCCGTCGTGGCATGCATCACGCAAACGTACCACCCGCTAACACTAGCTAGGTGCAGTACTGTCGAACAGGATGGAAAACAGGACAAACAAAATCGCAAAATATGACGTGCATAATATAACAAATGACACTTTTACTACACTCCTGTATGAAGCAGACACGTTTTATATATGACGTCATTAAATGAAATGATTTTGCACAGTGCATTAATATTTGCGTTATATTTTACGATCACAATCTGCATGTAACGGTAATGCAAAGTAATTTTCCATCCGAAACCGCCACCGGAAGCAAAATGAACTGATGTTGGATTGAATCAATGAAAGGTGTTGTCATATTGTGTATGGGGTGGTTTCTGTGAAATCCTTTTGTCCAACGAAACATTCTACTTTTGCTAGAAATACCAACATGGAGTTGATAAAATTAAGTATTTTAGGAAGGGCAGTGTTATTGCTTGCCATAAATTAATATGAATTTCAAAACAGCTTTACAGACTTTCGATGAGAATTGGTTACGTACGTACTTTTTATGTTTTTTAGTAATAAGTCAAATAATTTTTACTCTTTTGGTAATATTTTAATACATACCCAGTAAGATGCTAGCTTAATTGACACAAGTATATTTAGAAGAAAGTTGAATAAGTCATTTGTTTTTCAAACCAGTATATTTGCTTATGCTGGTAGAAAAGCTAGCGAAAAATGTATTATTTCTTCTGTTTTGTATTGGCAAAAAGCAAGTTAAAGCTTTGCAGCCCTGTTTACTACGTTATATTTTGTTTAAGTATAATTGTAAAAAGATTAGCACTACAACATTTTTTTCGCTGAAATTTTCCGATTATTCTTCTGAGTATAGTGAAATGGTAACACTTTCGACATACACACTCACAACCGTATTGTTATCATGCATTTTTCTGCATTTCAGTTTTCATTGTTTCAGCTGGTACAGTTTTTCCGGTTCCTATTTATGTTTACATTTCCTTCATCAACCACAGTCCTGTTGTTCCGCGTTCCCGCAAAAGAAAGTATGAAGCTGCTGTTCTCATCAATTTCAAAAAATTCTGTTAGTTTTTATAGCACATTTTGTTAGTTTATGCGCATAAATTTGATGTGAACTTGATTGAAAAGCTTACATTAAATTGCACACCGTAAAATTTTACAGTTTCAGCTATACAACACCTGCAAATTAAACACTGGCATAGCTTGAACCGTATCCAAGTGTTGTGCTGTTGTGATAAGAAAGAAACTATGACGGCATTTAGATAAGATTTTAACGAGTAACCATCAAGTTTTCTCTAGAGATAGAATGATGCAATCTAGCACTGAAAATGTTAATTTCGATGAAGTATGAGGTATTGGGGTTCTTTATGTTTTTGAAAGGAAAATGCCTAACATACGAGAATGCCTGGTATAATTAAGTTTTTACAATAGGTGAATTTAATCTTTCTTTGTATACTGCGACATCCAGAACATAAATGTGATTTACCTTCTGCCAAAACTTGTCAGCAGCTATAAACTTGCACTAAACTGAATTTTAAGGGCTTAGCTAAGCCTCTACATACGTCTTTTTTAAGTAATTAAATGTAAATAGAGGTTGGCCAAACACTAGGAAAACTTCAATAATTACTTGGATTTATGTTGATTTAAAATGACTATTATATAGGCTGAAGCTGTTGGTTACATTATTTGAATAAACCAGGAAGCAGGAGCTTCAATGAAAGCTATCGATACAAACTCCTTCATCTAACCTGACTTGTTCATATTTGCAGAAATTATGAAAATTCTAAATTTTTAATATCAATCAACCAGAGCTAAGAATGACGAGATTAAGATGGAAAATCGTAAAATTTAGAAATACATTCACCAAGGAAGGGGTATTGAAAAAAGAGCTGAAATTCAATAAGTTGATTTTATTAGCCATACTTCAAACCTCGCGGAAAATGAACTAACTTTCCTCATTTCAAATTGGAGAGATATTTATGTATTTAGTCACTGGACGGCACACACATCATACAAGAATGTTCGTCTTCTGTTCATACCCAACGGAAAAAGTAATGCGTCGGCATATGTATATTCGGTAAATTTTCCGCGTAATACATAAACGCATTACATATCCATAGTCTATTTATTTTTAACATTGCATGTCTTAGGCTGGTAAGGTATAAACAAGGGGAACTTTGAGCTTTTACCTTTATAGCTTTGCAAAAAAGCCCGATATTGTATTCTTGCATTCCCGTCCACTAGGAGGAGTGCATACTGAAGCTTTTTTACCAATGGCCGATCAAACCTCTGCATGACCCGGAATGTGTGGATAATGCTCGCCGTGTGATTGTGAAGCTCATTAGAAATTGCAACTGCGTATTCTTGCATCACACGTTATCTAGTGATATTTGCCCCTGCTTAGCTTTTAATACTATCCTAAACATTTTACTTACCCATGATAATTTGAAGCGCTCTGAAATTTTCATCTTTCCGTTTTATATAGCACATTTCACCCATAGCCGATGTATGCTCGCAAATTCTTTTCCCCTTATTTTTACAAGTGACGTTTATTGGCCAGTCATGGTCTTTAGGAAAACGCCTTGCAAGCAGATTACATTTGCGTTGATGTTTGCTTCACGAATTCTGCCAGAATGCATTTCAGCGATTCCCGTTGGGTAGGTGCATATACTTTGGTATGGGTAGCCGAAGCTGAACTGAGCAGGTCGCCTTCGTTAGTGGGAAAAGAACGCACTGGACAAAGTTACATTCCATGGTCCAATCTGTACTGGAATTTTTGCCGGCGCCAATGATTTCAGCCCGGATTTAAGTCAAATGGTTAACACTCTTGCTCTGGAGCTAGGTCAGCGTACAAGTTACCCAAAGTGAATGGGAGTAAGCCTCCATGCCCGCGTGGTAGAATGCGTTAATCACCATCCTAAGTTAAGAATGTAAAACGTGTTTCAGTGTTCTACCCACCATGTTTATCAAGCTTGGTGGCAGCTGGACTACTTCAAGCACTCATGCATTGAATTGACACATATTTTCCGGGGAATCATAGTCCGCCATCACCTACTTTTAACTGCCCCAAACGATCTTGAACTACCAATTGAGTGGGAAATGCACATTTGCCGCTTCGCTGAGGAATCCTCACTTGTTATGAAGAATCAACACGGGGACACTTCAAGGCTGTGCTCTCTCCCTTGTTGTGGAACATAACGATAGATAGTTTTTTTTTCTATGAGAATGCCAAAGCTCAAGGGATTGCCCTTTGAAGCAAATGCTTAGCGTTGGCGGTAGGGAGACACATATGGGAGAAGCCGATAACAATTATTCCATTATTCTTTTAAGTGCCACATTTATTTCTTATTTTCTAAAGCTTTAATGTGGCACTTAATTAATGGAGCGCTGGTATTATGCCCAGTCGCTGACTGCTAAGACAACGCAAGACGAACAAATACAGCCATGGGCACGGCGGGATTCGAACCTGCGGATAGTAGGTCGCTGCTTCGCACTGACGCGTTAGCGTACTAAGCTAGACTGTGCTGGGTGCAAAGTGGTTGCTTGTGCGGAGGACCATTCAATGGATGTTTTTTCTTGAAAAGCAATAATTTTTCACGAGTGTCGATGATTTAAAGGATTTATATTTACGTAACATGGTTTCCCGTAGGTTTATTATAAACCTCTAAAGCATATATTTTTTATAGCATACAATGTGCCTTAAATATTTTTTGATGATATGATGTCTCTGCCTGAAGCTATCACAATTCAAAATTTTTCAATTTTATTTGCCTACTTTCAGGGACTTAGTGCCTTCATCAGGTTAAAATATTGCAAATCTTTATAATTTCTAAGCTGAAAACATGTTAAAATATCACTTGGTTTTCTACGGACCACACCATAAATCTAACTGGATGTTAAAACTTCTCCACAGTCAATTTGGATGAAACTGTTCTCCAAAGTGTAGTCGAACAAAAGAGGTTCTGATACACCGAAATTGGGAGCGTTAATTTGTCCTAGAAACGTAAAATATTGCATAAACACAAACAGTTATACTCCGCAAACAAATCTTTTTACAAAATATTACTTTTTCGAATCTGCAACAGTCATATTACGGTGCTGTCTGGCCCATTGTAGGCTCTTAATTTTCATGCCTCGGCCAGGCATGATTTTTTGATTATGAAACAAATAATTAAGCTTATCGTAAAGATGAAGCTTATCGTCCTTGGATTATCCTTGTGTAAAACCTAATTCACATTTCTTTCATCCTTGTAGACAGACAAGCAACACTCTTTTCTGAGGCTTGCGAGACCGATATTCTTGACTTTCCTATCTGTATTTTCCGACGCGCCCCGCTTTTAGAGGTTTATTTTAATCAATTTTAATCAAATTAATCTTGACAACCGACTTAAAAACCTGAAAGATTTGCAATGTACCTCTGAGAATCTGCACTTCCATGAATATGTGTCTGATGCGTTAATTATTCTAAACATATAACATTTTGAGGTAGTACAGCAAAATATACACCAAATTAAAATTGACTCGTTAAATTCAGCAAAACCTATTAAACAAGAAACTTAAATTGGAATTGTTTTTGTGGGATGATTAAAATTGAACAACTTTTTATTAACATTAAAAATTTTAATCTACATTGAAACTTCTATTTTTGACAAAGTGGTTTCGAAAGTATGCACTGCTTCTCATCAGACACCAGCACATAGTGCATACTTGACTGGCGTGACCACTTGCAGGTGGAAATTATTACATTTTTATTTATGCTAGTTGTGACAAATTTTAACATCTCCGACTTGTATCCATGGATATAATTTTACTTAGTAAAGGTAATTGAATTTGATCACGGTTCCCATCTTGTCTATAAATCAGCATAGACAACGTATATCATTTCTACAGCTTATCGAAGCCGAGCATATTGAAACGGGAAACTCGATCGTTTTGCGGAATCAGCCTCCGAAAGCAGAATCAAATTGGAATTGTTTTTGCGGGATGATTAAAATTGAACAAATCAAGTGCCTTGAACAATATGCTCGGCTTCGATAAGCTGTAGAAAAACAATTCCAATTTGATTCTACTTTCGGAGGCTGATTCCGCAAAACGATCGAGTTTCCCGTTTCAATATGCTCGGCTTCGATAAGCTGTAGAAATGATATACGTTGTCTATGCTGATTTATAGACAAGAAGGGAACCGTGATCAAATTCAATTACCTTTACTAAGAAACTTAACCTCACCACAATAACACTTGTGAGAAATAATACCACATTTTGGCATATGACAAATACTGCCGATGTTTCCACTTATCAAAACGAGAAACCAAAGAAAAAAACGCTATGAGAATCAATTTCTTTCTTCAAATAATTCATTTGAACCAAAAAATACAAAAATATGAACACTGTCGCTAGCAACGTAGAAACCAACTGTAGTTCTAAATAAATTGACAGTAAATTTAAGATTCATCTCAACAAAGATCTACAAATTTACAGTTCTCTTACATGCACTTTCAATTGTCTGCAGCTACTCTTTAATTTAATCACTAATATTGTTTGAAAAAAAATCGGCCATTCTAGGCATTATTACTGTTTGCTTTGCTAATTAAATTTTTATATCATTCAAATCGGAATGTTTCTTTCGCAAGCTTTTATTTTCTTCAACTAGAGCAGCACTTATTATCTCAGCGACACTAGCAAAATTAAATGTATGTTTTCTCTTTTTAAACACGATGATGATGTAGAAATTTTCAATTCACAAAAAACTTTTACGCCATAGTTATAATATTTATGTTACATGATATGCATATTATCGGCAGGCATATTAATTTTAATTTTTTAATATGTAGACATGAAATCGTTTAGCTTTCTTATATGTTTAATTGCATTTATCTTGTTAAGTGGCTTTTGGGCTGGAAATATACAATATCTGCGCTTTTTGGCCGTAAAATATTAAGTTTGGGCTTCATATTCTCTAAAGTTGCTGACCACAATCTCTGTGCACACCGCCAGATCTTATTTATCAAAAACGGTCTGTTATTTGTTCGTATGAAGTATTTTTTTTTAATAATCAAACCCAGAGAGACTGTGCTATCATCATCATTGACACTACAACCGAGGTCCGGTCCTGGCTTCTTTCAAAAAGTGTTTCCACCAGTCGCGATGGCGAGTCTATGCACCCAACTAAGCACCTCTAAGCTCCAAGTGTGCTACCCGTCGCTATCGATTCAGTGCAAAAAAAATACCCAAAGCTGTCATATGCCAAGCGGTATCCTGACCAAAATAAATTATCAATCAAATGGACTCAACTACAAGTCAGAACTCAGTGATTGCATAAAAAAAGAACCGATTGCAACTGATTTACATGTTAAGACAACAAAAGACACTAAAGGCATTTTTCATCCAAAATAGTTTTTTAAATTTTTTATTACCTTTAAACGCATCGACGTTTGTTGGAAAACTTCTACAAAGGAGAAAGAAAATCCGTTTTAAAACAGTACCCACATTAATCAACAGGGTAAGTCAGAAAAAAAACCTTCCCAAAATGTTTGCAGAAGCTAATGACAATAATTTAAATATAAATTACCAAGCCCATGTGTCCTGTGATGTGTGTAATGCTAACCTCATCCCAGCACTAATTTATTTGTGAGCAGCTAATGAGCGCGATATTGAATTTTTGTCGAGAGCACGACGAGAGGACAGTAACGACATGCGACATATCCTCCATCCGAGCCCCACAAAATTTACATTATTATTGTAATCATTACCTTCACGGAAATCCATCGAGCCTTGGACATACAACAGTGCCTTTTTAAACGAAAGCAAATACACATGTGTCCCAACTACGCTCGTTGATGACTTTTATCTTTCTCGCCGTCTCATCCAGACCGTGGCCGACAACCGTACTTGATATCCTTCGACATCATGCCGCTTAAAATTCATTTCGGATACGATGCTAATGTCGAAACCAGAGACCGAACTGGAAATACCCAGGAGGAAATTGTTTTAATACGCTCCCGTAAACTCGATTCCGAATCATGGTCATTGCATTGTCTGTACGAATAATTAGTTTCCTTTTTAATATGTCGATGAAAAAAGGATTTCATTCTCCTGTTGAGAACTACATGAATAATCCTATGAAATGCAAAAGAATATGATCCTTCGGGGCAGAGAATCAAACTAGAATTACAGATTCACTCGTATCTGCATGTTGATAGAATTTAATTGAAAAAATTCTTCAGGGAGTTTGAAAACAATTTTTTTTCCGCTGTCAGTCTTCCACATTTCCTGTATTGAGCTTTCAGTATTATGTTGAATATAGTTTAGTGCTTTCATATCAAGAATATGACTCCATTACTCGCTCAAACTGCACAATGGTCTCCCAGGCGAATGACCCTCAGATATGAAGATCAACCTGATAAGAGGATAAAAGGATGTGAAGTTGCTTTCGAATAAAATTCAAAAAATAAATTCCTCGTTATTATTTTCTGCCAACTTTTTCAGCGAAATATTACTGCAGAGTTTAATTTCACTTAGCTTATACTTGTACCATAAAGTACAGCAAACACCCTAGACTTGATAGAAAATGTCGAAAAAAACGGTGTCATAAAATTCTTGCACGAATAGAAAAATGAATTCCACGCATAAAGGCGTACATTCCTGACACCGAGCAATTTAGCGCATTCAAAGATAAAATGTCCTTTGTATTTCGCGGACAGTGTACAAATAGCCGGCCAGGACAAATTGACATATCCGATGATATGGTCTTTTGTATATTGCTCTGCTGCATGGCGACATATGTTTACGCGTCGTCGGTCAGTTTAATTAATCTTTGGCGGAACGGATGCAAATCAGAATGGAAAAAACGGCGGTCAGCATTCAGACACAGAGCTTAAGTCGTACTTAATTGAAATATACGTGGCAGCAATCCGTGACATTTAGCAAATGCAAGGGTAACTTTGGCATTTTGCGTTGTGGTGAATTATCAGTTTCAACTTGGTCAGTGCACTGTTGGGGTTGTCGGTGTCGGCAAACATTTGATTAAGGTGCGTGAAGCTAGTCGATTTGGTTTACAGTTTTCATACTATTTCATTACTTCAGCCTTGTAAACAAGTGAGGCCCTATCTAAATTGCTTTTGAAAATTGGAAAACGTTTTGAGGTTCTAAAGAAGAGATTTGCGACAAAGATACACAATCACTATATGCGCAACAGGGAATATGGAATTTAAACTTGAATGGTCTCGCGAATCTACGTGTACCATCGCGTCACATAAATATTTCAAAGATACTGAGAAGGATGATAAAACCGGGCAAACGAAATAGGAAGATAAGGCAACTCTGGGTCCCGAATCAGCCCACCGAAGACGAGTCGTGGGCGGCACAGATTCATACTTATAACCTTCCCACCGAACTTTCATAAGATACGGCTTAAGTTCAGATGTTTTTTGATTAGACTATCTCTCTATTTCCTTCATTGTCCAACTACTAATAACACACTTCTTCAATAAATATTCAACTAAGTTTTCTTCTTAATTCTTAATTTTCACAAACGTTAATTTTACTACTGAAGCATAAACGAGCAGATTTGCTACTATTCGCGGCAAATTTCGAGGGTGGCAAATTTTCGATTTTTTTTGGAGTGGCGACTGTTCGATGTTTTTTTTTTTTGGGGCGGCAGTTTTTTTTTCGTCGTATATGTACATAAATCTGAGTTGAATGCGCCTAACACCTCAAGCCAACCGAATTCTCTAAAAAAATCAATGCACGCAAAAATGCACCTCTGACGACTTTTTTCGGACATTAAAAGGTTTCACTTATAGTAAATATCGAAATGAGATCACTGTAAAGGACCAAAGAAACTCAAAAATACCTAAAAAGCACCTAGAAAGTATCTGAAAATACCTAAAAAGAGCATAAAAAGACCTAAAAAGTACCTGAAAAGAACCCAAATAATACCTCTTCAATTTAGGAAAAGCTTATCAGAGGTAAATATTTGCGACCATTGATTTTGCAGAGAATTTTTTTTTATTATTATGGTACAGGGTATATCAACTACATGCGAATCTCTTTATTTTTGACGTGTTTTTTAAATTGTAGTTCATTACTGAAATTAATTACTATAATAAAATTTCTATAAAATGAAATCCAGAACATCATAGGTCAAAATATTTCGGGTTCATCCTTAATTAATAACATATCGATCATTAATTTACAGTAGTCGAGTTCATAGTTGATCTCCAGTCAAGTGCGGAAGCAAACTTTGAACGGAATAGTAAACTTACTTACAAAAATATGAGCGAAGACGTTGGAATTATATGCGATGTAAAGGTGTATACAGTTTTGGACTGTTAAAAATTGGTATTTTTGGATTCTTTTTTTTTTAGATACTTTTAGGTTCTATATCGTGTGTGTACTTTAATAATTATTTATGTGGCAAGGGCGCAATAATAGGGAATTTTCACAAACGAACCGGTGCTGGTTTTGCTTTGATATTCCTTTTTTGTGAGCTCGGGCGCAACGAAAAACAGCGAAGTATTCTAGGGAATCGAAAAAAATCGCGCATAGTTACATTTAATATAATTCACCAAAGGGCGGCAAATATTTCTGAGGCCTAGGGCGGCCAAATGGTCAAATCCGCCCCTGAGCATAAAGACTAAATAAGATTCTTTATTCCGAATTGTCTATAATTACTCTAAATATTCTGCCTCTGGGAAATTCGGAAAATAATTTTACAGCAAGCTTTGTTCAAACTGGAGCACAGCAGAAGCCGCGCGAAAAATTCTCCTTGGCATTGCAGAAAGGGGTTCATCCATAAAGTACGTCACACGTAAAGGGGGGGGGAGGGGGTCGACAAAGTGTGACATGGTGTGACAAGGGGTGGGAGGGGTCCTAAGTTTCGTGACATCACATTTCAAAATCTAGAGGTACTAATCGCGTAATTTGAAATATTAATTAAACTAAAAAATATGTCCAACTCTATCTTTAGGGCAATACGGTTTAAATTGTTTTGTTGACAAGTTCATAGCCGCTTCTGACACGTGCCGATCGCCGACGAGCCCTTTGACTAATGCCGCCAAACGCACCGCACCTCGCGTAGGTAATGTTTTTGTTTCTATATTTTCATTCGACAATTTGCTTTCGCTGAGTGAACGACGTCGTTTTTTTAGTTGTGCTATTTTGTGGATATAAACATAGTTTAATAAATCAAGTTCAAAATGAACAAAAAGATAGATTTAGGTAATCTTTACCGTAGATTATACGAAACATACAGTGCGACTTACGCTGATAAAAAAAAACAGCATATACAGGAAGAAGTTAATACCTTATGGAAAATTTTGAAAAGTAGTGACAATATCGAAGGTGATGTGGAATTGAAAATCAAAGAGCTGCAGATACAAATGACGAAAAAAAAAGCGACACCAATGAATTTTTTTTCGAAAATTCCTTCGGCGTCAACATCACGAATAAAACTAAAGCGGGAAAAGGAGGGAAAAGTACAAGTAAGTTATTACGAATTTAATTACAATCCTTAATTATCGCGCTCAGGAGTCAAAGATGGACGCGGACTTGAATCGCATCGCACGCGCCGCATTAGGTACTAATAATTATTTAAGACTAGCTTTCCGCTCGTAGTTTTGCCCGCGTGTACTACGATTATGTGTTTGTTTTTACACCTACGGTTTCATAGGACTTCATACAAGTAATTCTAATATGGTGCGGTTCAAGACCGCGGTATAAAAAGTAACGATATAATAATATTAATTGGAATTTTATTACAATATAACATATAATTTGCAGGGAAATACTAACGAAGGTCAGACACCACTACCAGAAGACACTGATATGGTTAATATACCGTCAAGTGAAAGTCAGCTTCAAACAATACCTAAACCAACGCCTAGTCAGAGTGCTTCACGGAATAAAATTGTAGTTTTAGAATCTGAACTCAATAGCTTGTTGTTAGCACGCGATGCTGGTATAGCCTCAAATGAAGCAATAAAAAAAATCTCAACTTTAAAGAAAAATATTCAGCAGGAAAAAAATATATTAAAGCGAAAGATTAGCGCAGCAGAAAGACAGAAAAAAAGTCGTGATTTTAAAAAACGAAAAATTGTAGAACTTTGCGAAAAAAATACCGATTTAGCCGCAGCACTAAAACTTCGAGATACTCTTGGTCGGCCTAGAATAGAAGAAACACAATCCGGTTTACTTGGAGTCATAAAGGACCTTGCAGTTTTTGGTGGCGCAGCTGATGATCGACGTCGCACTGAAGCTATAAGGTGCTGTAAAACATTAGACGACTTACAAGCCGAACTTTGTAAACTGGGATATACTATCAGTCGATCAGGGTTATACTTGAGACTTCTGCCCAGACGAGTCAATACAGAGGAAGGAAAAAGACATGTCGTAACTGTTCCTGTCAAACTATGCAAACCCGACTCTACGCTACATACGAAACATCAAGATGGTCCATTTTGTACTGCGACGATAAGAAACCTTGAATCGTTAGCTTCAATTTTGGGCCCTGAACAAGTTTTCTTTTTATCGATGGATGACAAAGCACGCGTGCCATTAGGTATTACAGCAGCAAACGCTCAAGCACCAATATTAATGCACCTTGATTATCGTGTAAAATTACCGGATCATGATTTCGTGGTTGCGGAAAAACATAAACTTATTCCCTCTGTTTATGCAGGTATTGTAGTAAAGAAAGATGGTGAAGGAAAACCTGAAGCTGTGACACATTCCGGGCCTACATATGTAGCAATTCGCAGTGGAAAGCATTCGTCCTCTAATGCAGAGACTCATGCCACAGATATACACAAACTTACTGAAATATCGGCCTTCGAGAACTTCATGAAAACTCGAGAAGGTTTTGTAAAACCCGTATTTATTTTTACTTGCGATGGTGGTCCCGACGAAAATCCAAGATACGAGCGAGTTATAATTTCAGCTATACAACATTTTAAAGATTTTGATTTGGATGCTGTTTACATTGCCACTAATGCCCCAGGAAGAAGTGCTTTTAACAGAGTAGAACGACGAATGGCACCTCTTAGTCGTGAACTTACTGGTGTTGTATTAAAACACGATAATTTCGGTTCACATCTCGATTCCAGTAATAAAACTACTGACCTGGACTTGGAAAAACGAAACTTTGAGAGTGCAGGCACAGTACTGAGTAATATTTGGAGCCAATTGGTCATTGATGGATATCCTGTGATTGCCAAATATATTATGCCTACAGAAACTAGACTGGATGTTGAACAGGCTAAGGCATTGAAACGTGATGCGATTTGGTACGCAAATCATGTCCGGGAATCACAATATTTACTGCAAATAGTAAAATGTGAAGTGGTTTCGTGCTGTGGTGTGCAACGATCTAGCCTTCGGTGACTACTACGAGAGGGTTTTTTGCCACCACCTGTTTTAATTAAACAGACGTCAAGCGGGTATATAACAACAGAAAAGGATGATATCGAAGGTAAATTCGCTCCACTATTACTTCAATTATCTTTAAAACTGAGCGCGTCATCACATTTAAAGCAAGTACCGTATTATAGTTACTGCCCTAGTGTTGAGGGATACTTGTGTAAGCGATCTTGCGGCTTCTGTGGTCTATATTTTGCATCATATAAAGCCACTAACCAACACAAACAACTTCATAAGATTAAGCAAGATGAAGTTCCCATTGCAAAGATACGCCCTCAAAGAATAGCAGCTAGACGTGCCAGAGAAATTCTTTGTTTGGATATTAATGATGATGCCTTATGGTTGGATGAAAAAGATGTTGACACCACAAATGTTCCTGACGTGAAAAACGAAGTGAACTGTGAAGTGACTGCCATGCCAGTTATAAATAATTTAAAGGACTGGGTTCAAAGTCCATGGACTGAAGATGATTGAGTTTCTTTTTCTTTATATTCATTAGTTTATTTTTTTGTTATTGTTTCAAATATTTGATATTATGTTGATTTCATAAAAAAGTACTTAATTTAAATGGAAATAAAACTAATTTCGGAACTGCTGTTTTAATTTAATAATTTTTTGATGTTAAATTGCAAAACATGTGACGTCACACTAGGGAGGGGGGGGGGTCTCAGAAATGTGACCACCTGTGACAAGGACGGGGGGGGGCTCAAAAACTCATGAAATTAGTGTGACGTACTTTATGGATGAACCCAAGTCAGACCTTATACTAGAAAAGTGAATTTAAGCAGCTTATTGATAATACCATCATACTAAAGAAAGCCGCAGATATTTTAAATGTCTAGTGCAACTAATCTGGTAGAACCATTGTCAGCGTCGTCGCTGTGCTCTTCTCTATGTGTTATGTTCCTCAAGATGCAACCAAGCTAGCAAATAGATATTGGTGCTTCATAATCAGCGACTAACTAAAACTTGAGAAAAAATATAAGCCATTTACTTAACATTGCTCATAAAATTAAAATCCACTCAATCAACAACACTTCTTATTCGTCAAGTCTTTTACGGCAATACAGCAGCGGAATTACAAGTGAGATTCAATCCAAAGTCCTTCTGTTTATATTCATGCATCCGTACATATGAATGGATATGTCCGTTTGATCTCGACTACTGCTCACAGCTCAAAGTATACAAATCGGATGAATGCAAATCATTACCATCCTGTCGTCCAAAGTGTGCAAAAAGTGTAAAACGGACTTAAATTGCACTCAATTTATTTTAATTTGTCTTATGATTAATCGCACGTAAATCGCTCTGTGATTTACATACCTTTTGCGTTTTCATGTGGATTTTCGTCGCATTCAAATTGATATAAATCACCAGAATATTATTTCGTCTGGTTGAACAAATCCTGTTATTAATGGTCAATTCTAAGCTATAAAGTATATGTGCTTGCCTATTTTATTGACAATTTCGAAACATAAATATCAAGATATGTATTACCAATAGTTAGTTTTCGTTGAGTGATTTCTTATAATTGCTAAGTTATATTGTATTTTTCCAGTGAATCATAATTAATGGCGCATATCAATCAAAGCAAAAAAACAGAGTTCGAAATGGGTATGCAATCCTTTATTTGTAACTGGTGATTAACGTCCACCCTAATGAAAGCCTCTGGCAAAACATTTGATTTCACTGTGGTTTTGAATTCCTACACGCATTCATCTTATTCGCAATCGCTCAGAACTTTTCTTGTAAACGCTCTTTATTAAAAGAGCGATGACCGCATATCAAACCCCCTAAGATCTTTTAATTAACAACAATTTCTTCAGTGTATTAATGACGATATGATTTCCTTTTTGTCCGTTCCTGCTATTTCTGTTCGCACACACCCATTTATGCCCATCCACTCGGTGCTATTGAAGAGCAAAGGTACCGGAAATACATGAGTCGTATGGAGTTCAGCTGGAGCACATCCTTGATAACTGCAGAATATTATTTATATTAGTTGTCATTCATGCAGAAAAATCTCGTTAGAGCCTTTGCATGTTACACATGATGAAAGCAAAAAATGCAGTGTAGGTGATGTTTTCAACAGGAAACAACCTGAATCTAACAGAAAGAACGAAAGAGAAAAGCGGGTATGAAGGACAAGCTGCCATTATTGAAATTCCTTTGTATCGAATAATATTATCGAAACGGAAAAGATCCTTACAAACGCAAAAGACATGTACGGATTACATGTATGTCATCTCTTCCGAACCATAGTACGTCAAATACTTCAAAAACAGTAAATAGAAATAGGGTGTGGCATAAATATAGGATTATTTTAAGGTAGCGTGGCTTGTCAGTGACTGGTTTTACATTTCAACTTTGACTTTGTTATTACTGATTTTACAAATTTATGAATGTGCGGGCGATTTTGTAGCTATGAAAGTTACGTCTACAAAAATCCTTCAAGAATTAATAGTCAACCTGAATGAAGAAAGAAGAGTGGTCATATTCCACTAAATTGTCTAGTTTTTGACATTAGAAATCTGTGTTTACGAGAACTCACGATTCGTTAATCATACCCAATTGAAATTCGCAGAATATGTTGGGGTTTACAGCAGTCGTACCAAATGTGACCTGACCTAAAGCGCGGACTAAGTGAACTTAGCCCTACCTAAGGTGTTTACATCAACCTGACTTAAAATTTGCTTAGGTCGAATTTAGTCCTCGTTTGTACATGACAGCAGTCATTTGTTTTTCAATGTTATGAGCTTATATCCAACATACATACATTATTAATAGTCGTGCAAAAATCAATGTTTAGGTCGGGTGTGTCTACAGCGGTATATAGTCCACGACATATTTTAGGTCAGGTCGCTTGAAATCGTGGACCGACCTAAATTTAGGTCGGGTACTGAGTGTTTACAGCACGTGGACTAAAAAATTTAGGTGGAACTATGCTGCCTGTCATTGAATAGGGTCGGGTTTGAATTAATACGCAGACAAGTCTATAGCTGTGGTGCCATTTTGAATTAACTCTTTATGAAATAGAAGCTGTTTGCCCTATAACTACCGATGCAGTTATCTAACTAAATGAAATTCACAAAATAGGTTGATCTTATTGTTTGTCAAATTTGATAGTCTGCTAAATCCAAAATTAGCGTAGGAATACTGATTCTTTATTACTTATTACTGCCTATATATCGAACAGTATATCGGCATCTATATATGAAAGTTTTTCTGTTAATATTTTTTTTACATTTTCAACAACTTTCCCTATTCTCCTGTGATTATTTGGGTGATTTTAACCTTCCGTTTGTCTAGTAAGGTATGTCTTTTTTGTACATTTCATCAAAAAACTCGGCTTCCGTGTCCCTCTCCTCTTCTCTTTCTACATGCTTTTTGTCGCAGGGCAATATTATTTCTTACACTAATAATCTCATTTTGGACCTATTCCCCTTCGATTTTGCCCAAAGTCATCTATGATGACCTCAACTCCAACCATCTTCCACTTTTGTCGAATTTTAGCTTGAAATAAACGCTGCATGACAAAGAAGCTGCACAACCTAGATTCAATTTTTTTAAAGTTTCTCATAGCTTCACGCAGCCGCTGAACTTAAGAACATCAACTGGTTCTCTGTCTTTCGGAGCCTTGTCATCAATGAGGCACTCCTTTTCTTTAATTCATTGTTAATACAGTTACTCCTTTGAACCACCCACAGCGTAGCCATCCTTCTAGATTTTCGCTCTTTTGACAAAGACAAGGTATGCGACACTTTACTTCCTTCCCGTGCAGTTGGGTCATGGCAACATTATTGTAATTTATGCTCACTGACGGAAAAGAAAATTGCTGAGGCCAAACGCCACTATTTTGTTAAAATTGACCCATGCTATCTCTCCAACCTTAACACTTTGGCTCCTGCATCCATTTCTTAAAACCAGCAATGCAATATGTTGAGTCATTAATGTTTGAACGTAATGTGTCTTCTTCTCTTCAAGATATATCTAATATGTTTGTTGCATTTCTTCCTCCTTTTAGCCTCTCATATTTCTTCCAGTAGCTCAAATACTTATGTTCTTCGTTCTGTTGAGTTCTTTATGACAAACTCTCTTGATAAATATCACTCTTGGCGGCAGCAGCAGTCAAACAGTCTATCAATTATGTTCCTAAAATTGCTTCCTTCTTTTCGTCTACACTCCTCGTATAAAGCTTCTAATGGTTTCCGATATTGAAATTAGGAGACATTGAAAAAGTTTTGAACTATGGGCTTCAATCTCTTCTGACCAATTTTCCTGGACTTATCGCACGATTCAACCATAATGGAGTTCAATTTGCCGTTAAAGATCCAAATTCCAGGTGGTAGCTTTTTTTCCTGGGACTAATCCAACAAAACTCAAAGATTTTGTTGCCAGTTTTGGGAGTACTTGACACTGGTTTGGTGAAAATCTTTAAAAAGATGAATCGTTATGGACTTCTCAAAAAGTTCGATCTTTTCAGCACATCTGGACCTCTCCTCTTATGTTTCGCATATTTCATCATTCATCGCACTTGTAAAGCTATCCTGAATGGTCACTCTCCTTATCCTTTTAATGCCTCTTCCGGTGTGCCACTAACTCATAATACTCAAAAACTCAAAATACCCGTAGAAAAAAATTATTTGGCTCTACTCAACAGCGGCCATCACTTCGCTATCATCTTCAAATTTCTTACCCCGAAAGTGTTCCTTTAGCCGAGGGAAGAGGTAGAAGTCAGGAATAGGGTGGATATTCGGGAATAGGGTGGATATTCAAGCAGCTCGAATCCTGTTTCTTGAATTGCAGCTTTGTGGACCAGTGCGTTGAGCTGATGAAACAGCACTCCGGCTCGCAGTTTGTCGCGTCTTTATTCCTCAATAGCCTCATGTAATCTTTTCATTTGGTCTACGTAGTAAGACTTTGATATAGTGGCTTCCTTTTCCAAATATTCCACCCTAATAATTCCTTCAGCGTCACAAAAACTGATGCCATAACCTTCGTCGCCAAGCTCGACACTTTGAATTCCTTGAAGAGGGTCGCTTCTACGTCATCGATTGCTGTTTGATTTGTGGATCAAAATGGTAGATGCAGGTCTCGACCATGATCACGAAATATGACAAAAACTTCTCCAGATCTGCCTGAAACTTTTCGTGATTCACCCTCGAAATGTCGACTCGTTCCTTCTTTTGGTCGTCGGTTAACATTCTCGGCCCCCATCGTGCAGAAACTTTCTTCATATGTTATTCGTGGGCAAGGATTCTTTTAACACTGCCAGACGAGATTCCTGTGATCTCAGCCAAATGTTTGATGACGTCCCTCTTCACTGAGGGACGTGGATGAACTCGCGAAGTTCACCTTCAGTGGATGTTTTTGCCAGCTTGAACTCTTTGGCTCAGTGTGCAACGGTGGAATATGGAGGAGCAGAGTCCTTTAATGTTTCCACCAAGTCGCTTTCTAAGTCTTTGTTAGACATTTTTTTCAACACACAATTACTTAATGACAGCTCTAATTTCGTTTTTCTCCATTTCGATGTTCTCTTTTTGTGTTTATTCGTATTCAAATGAATGTACTTCCCTGGAATCGTGGCTTATTTATTTATTTTTTTTTATGCTGGCTTAGTGGGTATGTGAGATAGTAAATATTTTTTTTATATTATGCGAACTGGATATAGCCGGTTGTCACTACTTTTGGATCAACCCTCGTATAGTTAACTTTCTTTTTTTTTGTATATTTTCTTCAAAAACCGGTTCAAAAGGGAAAATAAAAAATTAAAATAGTAAATTCTTTGATGTAAGATTTTTTAACTGTATTTTATTTGACCAAAAATTTACAATTAATATCAATAAATATTGTTCGGTTTTCAAACGCAATCAAACGCACTGTTTTGAATTCAAGAACAAACTGTGTATTTTTCGTATCGTATCGTTCCTTAAGTAGCAAAGTAACATAACATATTGTAAACAGCAAAATTTATTTTCCCAGTCGCTTACCCATGGTCAATTTACAGTCACACAAGTATTTATGCTGACTAAGCTTCGCAACATTGTATCAACTGATAGTCACACGCGTAGGGCAAGTGACTATGTTGCAGATCTGTTTGGATTAGATCAAATTTCAGTCTAGACCGTAATAGTGAATATTTCGAGTTATTTACTGAGTTTTTTTTCTAAACATTCTGCCCGCCAAGAACCACTGGTTCTTCTATACACTGATTTGCGACTGGGAAAACATCATTCTTATATTAAATGCTTACATTACTAAGATATTTCTTAAATTAAATCAGCTGCTGGGTTCGTACCATTTCGCTGATGTGGTCGGCTTGATTTCGGGCGATGGGTTTCTAGTACGGATCATCCAAATGAGGAAACTTGCTGTGATACAAGTAGCGAGGAAAACCAGGCCTATGCTAGAGCCCAAGATTATAGTGTGGTTCCTAAGATGACGCCAGTTAGTTGAATGCATATCGACCAAGGCTGCTTCGCGATGTTGATCCCTTTGAATAAAGCTTTCATCTTGTCGCAAAATTGTTTTGAGCAGAGTATACACATGTGAAGTGTGATTGATGATCTTTTGCAGCGACATAATTGGTTTAATGTACGTTGGGTGAATGAGAATATCGTTTGTCATATGTAGATTTGCTCGGATGATTGCTGTTTCACTTTTAATGCTGCAATGAGGATCGATCTCTAGGAGTCCTACGCCTTGAATTCGTACGTCCTCTCGGTGGCCGTTGCACGTAAGGGCGAGAGAGTTTGCCTTGGTGGCCAAGAAAAACCAAGTATTAGGTCTAGCCATTTTTTTCCACAGAATATTTTCTACTTGAAAGATGTGTTGTGGACAAGATGTTTTGTTCAGTCTATCATAAATTTCATCTAAGACACAGTTAGGATGGTCAGTGATACTTAGCAATGGATTGACTGTGCAATAACGTTTACTGGGTGAGTGAATTTCACATTCAGCTAGATGCTCTGACGTTAGTTCAAAGTAGAGCTGGTCATCGTATCGGATGCCGAAGTATGTATTTGGTATCTCGATTACTGAATATTTTGAGCTGCCTAAGCTCTGTGGAATACCGGTGCAGTAAATGAGCTCAAATTTTCGATGCTCGATGATAGGAAAGGATCCGAAAAATTGTATCCCGGTTGCTGAGATGGTTGCATAAGACTTTCCCATCTGTCTGGGTTCGATGTATAGTGTATTACCCAACTTTTCTTGTGCTACCGCTAATGTGTTTAGGAGCATTCGTGGGGAGCACGCTTGGGCAATACTACTCGTTCCTGAGCTGAGACTGTGAAGTATTTCGTACTGATGCTGTATTTGTTCTAGCCATCCGAGCGCTAATTGATATGCCGTTAGAAACTGTATGTCAATATGATTTTGGTCTGTTGATTTGTACCAAGATGACATTTCATCTAAAGTCTTTGATAGATGATTAAAGCCTTCCGTTATGATATTCAGTTTTGTTGTCAGGACATGACGAGTATCATTGAGAAACGCTCTAGTAGTCAACAGCAGATGACCTTGTTGCTGCATACCTTCTATCAGATGCCTTTGATTTTCGTCCAACTTGTCAATATCCATGTATACTTCATCATTCACCCCAAAGATTCCTTGTAGGATGTTTCCTAGAATACCACGACGTGACCTGGTTCTTATCCAAGGCTTTATGGTTTCCAGAGCACCATATTTCATCTTTTCTAGCTGCTGGACCAATTCTCCGCACCGAGATTCGTGATGCAATTTGCGGCTCTCGTTGCAGAGGCGTGTCATATTCCCGAATATTTGCTCAACATTGCTTATGTCTGTTATTATTTCTTCAGACGGTATTTTGATTGTTAGCTTGAGCTGGCCTTGCAGTAGTTGTACCATTCCAACATGTTCCACGTACATTCCTGCTTTCGGACGAGTTATCGTGTAGTTAGGTTTCCCTGGCGCTACGCAAATGAGTAGAGCAAGTAAAGTTACCATGACCTTTGAAAGCCTTGATGTGGTTGCATGGTTGCTGGTAGATCGCACACGCGTGTTACGTTGATTTTCAACCATCATTGATTGTCTACTGCCAGTGTCTGTACTCATCAGATTTGAAGAGGGATCGCTATTAGGATCATTGTTTCCTGGAGTTGATGGCTGATTGCAATCGAAATCGTCATCTTTCGGAGAAGCGTTCGTCGCCGTTGATTCTTCACGGCTGCCGACATAATCGTTTATTGGCAACGGACAGATTTTCGAGATGCTTCGTTTTATTAAGCCGTTAATTGTTTTGATGGTAGCCACTCTGGCCAGAGTATCATCTCCAGGATGCAGAGCTATTATTCTTCCTAAGGGCCATCTCGTTGACGCACAGTTCTCATATTTTATCAGGACGAGATCATTCACCCTGATCTTTCGGTTTTCAGTGAACCATTTAGATCTTTGCTGGAGCTGCGTTAGGTACTCAATGCTCCATCGCTGCCAGAAGTGCTGTTTTAATCTTTGGATCAGCTGCCATTTCTTGGAAATATTATTTTCTGAGATTTCGTCAGGAAGCTCAAATAAGTTAGCTCCAGTTAAAAAGTGTCCTGGTGTCAGTGCCGACAAATCATTTGGGTCAGTACTTAATGGAGTCAGAGGTCTTGAGTTTAGACACGCTTCAATTTGCGCCAAGAACGTATACATTTCTTCGACATTTAACAAATGTGAGCCGATGACTTTTATCATGTGCCGCTTCATTGACTTTACAGCAGCTTCCCAGATTTCCCCAAAGTGAGGGCTTCCGGGAGGGATAAACTTCCATTCGATGCTGTTTGTCGCTAGTGTTGTTTGCGCTTCAATCACCATTCCAATCCCGAAGCATCCGGTCTGCTCCGACGAAGTTCGTTCCGTTGTCACTTACTAAAGTGTGGCACATTCCTCTTCTTGCTATAAATCTTCTTATAGCGGCTATGCAAGTTTTGGATGTCAAATCACTTGCTAGCTCCAAATGTACGGCCTTCGTGGACAGACAAACAAAAACAGCAATGTATGCTTTCGTTGTTTTTGCTCCCCTACCGCTACTCCACTTGATTGTCAAAGGGCCGGCATAGTCTAAACCTGTTTTGGCAAAGGGCTTTCCTGGCTGAACTCTTTCTCGTGGCAGAGAACCCATCAATTGCTGGGAAGGTCTTGCATTTACTCTAAAACAAGTGATGCATTTCCTAGTTAATGTTTTAACAGCTGTCATGCCATTTACGATCCAATACTTCTGGAGGATATTGCTGTGAACCAGCTTGTGCGGGCCGTGCAATGATAGATGATGATAGTGCCTGATGATTAAGTTAGCCACGTGTTCTCGCGGTATGATTATTTGATGCTTCGAATCTTCATTTACGTTACTATTTCGCAATCTTCCTCCCACTCGGAGCAGTCGGTCTGCATCGATAATAGGCGTTAGTTGTCTCAAGGGAGTTGACTTTGGCAATGGCTTGTTTGCTTCCAGTATCTTAATCTCATCAGGATATGCTTCCTGCTGAACTATTCGAATACAGCTTATCTCCGCTTGGCGCAATTCCATTGATGACAGAAATTCGCCTTTTGACCTAGTAATCCACCGTCTGCAGTATGCGTAAACTCTGATAAGCCTTGTTAATGAAGAAAACCTCTCAAAGATTTCTAGTTGTTGCTTCCTATTTGCAACCAATGAAATTGAGGTGCTGGATCTCTTCTCTCTTTCGGCCATGGCATGATCCAGTTTTGAGCTGATTTTGGGCCATTTACTGGGATGATCTCTTAGCCAACTGGGCCCATTCCACCAAAGGCTATTTTGAATGAGATCGTGTGGGAGCACACCTCGCGATGCAATATCCGCTGGATTGAGTTTACTGTTGACATGCTCCCATCGTCCTGTTGATGACTCAGATTGGATTTTGCTAACTCTGTTTGCGACGAACGGTTTCCATCTTGATGCTGGGCTTTGAAGCCATTGAAGGACTATCGTAGAGTCTGTCCAGAAATGTGGTTTAATTTGCGTCCACCCATGAGCCTCAATAGTAGCCTTCATAACATCACATAAAAGAGCTGCTCCACAGAGTTCAAGACGAGGTATTGATTGGATTTTCAATGGGGCCACCTTTGATCTTGATGTCAAAAGTCTGACAGATGTTGTCCCATCGTTGTGTTCGACACGAAGATAAATGACAGCAGCATAAGCGGCCTCTGACGCATCACAGAATCCATGTATCTGTGTTGTCTCGATATTGATGTATTGCATCCATCTTGGTATGGAAATTCCTTGCAATTCCGGCAGTTGTGATCGAAATTTTCGCCATTTGAGATCAAACTCAGTTGAAATTGGCTCATCCCAATTTGTTTTGGTCACCCATATCTGCTGCATCATAATTTTCCCGACCACAATGCAAGGCTGTAGCCATCCCACTGGATCATATAATTTTGCGATTTCGGATAATAGCTGTCGTTTAGTCAGCTGATCGCTAGAAATTTGTTCTAAATTCACCTTGAACGAGAATGCATCTTTAGCCGGATGCCATCGCAAGCCAAGGGTTTTGATTGTACTTGTCTCCTCAAAGTCTAGTGGTAATTGAATCTCTCTCTCAGATTCAGGGATGGCAGCAAGAAGAGAATCGTGATTAGCAGCCCATTTTCGCAGCTTGAAACCGCCCTTGTTCATTACTGTGATTAAGTCGCGTTGCAAGAGTTTTGCTTCTTCTATGGTTTGTCCACCTGTAAGAACGTCGTCAACATAGAAGTCTTCTTTTATGGACTTGCATGCTTGAGGATAACATATATTTTCGTCTTCTGCTAGTTGATGCAGAGTTTTTATCGCCAGATATGGAGCGCACGCTGTTCCGTACGTTACTGTAGTCAGCCTGAAGTGTTTTACAGGCTCCGAAGGGTGGTTCCGCCACAAGATACGTTGATAATCCTGATCCTGTGGGTGTACTAATATTTGCCGGTACATCTTCTCGATGTCGGCAACCATCACGTATCGGTACATCCTCCATCTCATAAGTATGTTCACTAAATTGTTCTGCACAGTTGGACCCACAAGCAAGAGGTCATTGAGTGACTTACCGGATGGTGTGGTCTGCGATGCATTGAAGACCACTCTAAGTTTAGTGGTCGTGCTGTCTTCTTTGCTAACTGCGTGATGTGGCAGATAATAACTATAAGCGGACGAGATCTCCTGCGTGGGGATTTCGACCATGTGTCCCAACTGTATGTATTCCTCCATAAAAGCTCGATACTGTTTGCCGAGATTCTCATCACGCATTAACCGTTTCTCTAATTGTGAAAAACGAATATGTACTGTGGACTGTGAATTTTGTAAAGTTCTCTGTGCGTCAACGTTTTCCTTAAATGGGAGTCTAACAATGTATCTGCCTGAGTTCTGTCGTGTGGTGGTTTTTGCATACCATTCTTCTGCAGCGTATTCTTCTGGCGTTAGATTAGGCTTTGTGGGAGCTTCTGAAATTTCCCAAAATTTACGAATGAGCTCATCTGTCTTTTCTTCAGTTCCCACTAAAGATGTAATTGTGTGTTCATGCCCTGTAGTTGCTGTTGGTCCAAGTAAAATCCATCCAAGCCTAGTATTTATGGCACAAGAATTTCCATTCTTGACACCGGGCATTATAATAAGATGAAATACATCAGCTCCAAGCAGTATATCCACCCGACCGGGAGTTCCACAAAATGGGTCAGCTAACTGGGAAGCTGATATTGATTTTGGAGGGCTCACTCGCATTTCGACCGACGGACATATGTTTGTAATTTTGGGTATTACTAATGCTTTCACGTTGATGGTGTATTTCCCAATTTTCGGCCTCATATTAAATGATATGCTGCCTCTAATCTGGACCCTTGACGATGCTCCGATCCCGCAAACTTGAGTTTTTACTGAACCGCGTGTTAATCCAAGCAACTGGGCAGCTGATTCCGTTATGAAACTGCTCTGAGAACCAGAATCAACCAATGCTCTCATCATTATGAGTTCCCCAGATGAGTTTTCGATTTGTACACACGCTGTGGCCAATAAGATAGGCTGGGTGCTGATGGTTTCACTTTGCGCCGCCACCAATGCACTAGACGAGTCCACGAATGAAGGCTGAACGTCAGGTGAATTAATTTCTGTTGCTGTCAAGGATTTGGTGGCTGGAACAAAGGGTTTCGCTTCGGCTGAAAATCCTTTTGTTTGTTCAACACCCTCTCTATTATGGAGCAACGTGTGGTGTTTCATAGAGCAAGTACGACATCTTGATTTGGACGGGCATTGACTGATAAGATGCCCTCCTCCTAAGCAATTGTAACAGAGTTTTTTTTCCTTTGCGAACTGCCTGCGTTTGTGGATATTCAATTCTTTGAAGACATTGCATTGTGTCACATAGTGGCCTTTGCTGCAGATATTGCATCTGGCGGTTTCGCGAGCAGTAAACACTTCCACTTTGTTTGTCTTTTTTGGAGCGTCTAGTGCTTCCAATGTTCTGAAGCGACTAGTGAGAAAATCCATGAAAGCCTCCAAATTGGGGATATCTCCAGATGATCCTAATGAGGCTTCCCATAATTTCCTGGATTGAGTATCCAACTTTTGACTCAATGAGAATATGATCAGTAGATCCCAATGCTCTGTGATAATCCCAAGACCCTTCATGTTTGCTATAAGCTCCGCTGTCGTATCCATCATGTGTTTGATGGTAGAGTCACGCTCCTCCTTTGCTGCAGGCAGCTTATGAAACTTGTGTAGATAATTCCACGCTATAGCCCGTTTGTTTTCGAATCGTTTACGCAATAGTTCGATTGCAACCGGGTAGTTTTCGTTTGTAATGTCCATGTGCTGGAGGGCTCTTGCTGCTTCTCCTGTGACGTGAGTCTTTAAATACTGCATTTTCTCAACGTCAGAGAGATTTTTGTTTTGATGCACCAGTGAACTGAACAGATCGTTAAACATCCGCCAGTTGCCATAACTGCCATCAAACTTCGGTATTGTCAGCCTCTCCAGTCGCACCTGGTTATTCGTTGTGGCCCTAGGCTCTTCAAGTTTACTAAGACCGGCCTTGTCCTTGTACTCGTGGACACCTGTTCTCAACTTTGTAACCAAGTCAAGGTGTAGCTCCTCAATCTGCTCATACTCATCGTTGTATGATTTGCGCTTTGCAACATCGATTGTTGCAAGTATAATCGCATGCTGTGATTGACATGCTGTCCATAATTCTTGCACGCGTTCTAATCTGGCTTCGAAATAAGCCAGGCAGTGTCTCTCTCTACTATCCTTCCCGAGATTCCGAACCATCCTAGTTAAAGCCAGAAAATTGTCCCGCTGGATGCTAATGACTGCTTCCGCTTCTGTCATTTCGACGCCCTTTTCTTGATTGTATTTTCGATTATTTGGTGGTTACTTTCAAGTATTTATACAAATAACTTCAACAATGCACGTCTTCACCAAATTGTAAATTACCATACAATTTCTCGGTGGAGATTTAGTACACAGAGTTATTCAAACACTTGATTTTACTCACTCAAATATCCGGGTCGACGGACCAAATTTATGTTCGGTTTTCAAACGCAATCAAACGCACTGTTTTGAATTCAAGAACAAACTGTGTATTTTTCGTATCGTATCGTTCCTTAAGTAGCAAAGTAACATAACATATTGTAAACAGCAAAATTTATTTTCCCAGTCGCTTACCCATGGTCAATTTACAGTCACACAAGTATTTATGCTGACTAAGCTTCGCAACATTGTATCAACTGATAGTCACACGCGTAGGGCAAGTGACTATGTTGCAGATCTGTTTGGATTAGATCAAATTTCAGTCTAGACCGTAATAGTGAATATTTCGAGTTATTTACTGAGTTTTTTTTCTAAACAAATATATTTCTTCAATTCAATATTTTCCTTTGCCTTTAAACAAATTTCACCTTGATCAAATCTTTCATCAGTTGCACAATTATCAAAGAAATGTTAATTATTGGTCATACTCCTCTAAATAACATCCCTTAAATGCTGAAATGTTTGTAGTTCTCAGGAAAAAGTTTAGTGATATGACTAAGAGGAGCGAGTGAGTGTTTCATAAATCAACATCATAGCCTTGGAAATGCTTTTTTATGTCAAGATTCATTTCAATGCTAAAAGGCGGTAAGGGTAATACTTTTCAATCTGAGCCGTTTCTGTCGTTTGCAGAACGACCCCTTTTGCAAGTGAGGTAGGTCAACGAACTAGATATTACGATGGGGAGCCGAACCCTTACCTTTCTCAATGTGACATTCTCATTAGGCAACGATGCATCCCGAATAACAATGCGAGCTGCAAATCGGTTAGTACTTGAAGGCATTGCAAGATGTAAGCCGCGTTGAAACATAGAATGCAACCACCTCCTTCGAGTATTAAACACAATGTCAGTGGGTAAGTAGAGCAATTTACCATCTCTCTAGAAAAAAAGTGCCTACCTTCTCTCCTTCTAGCAGAATCGCTAATGTGTGACTTAACGAACACCTCATTCGAAATCACTATCGAGGGAAAATGGTTGACTCTTCAAATTGAAATGGGGATCGGCTGTTTTTTTTTCCTACCACAATGCGTTCAATGCACCCTTGTTTTAATGCATCATATCATCCGTGTTTTGTCCCTTAAGCACTCTTCAGATTGTCAGGGCCGGCATTGTTCTTATCTAGAAGATTATTTTAAGGCTGAAGGGTATGTTGCTGTGCAAAATTTAATCGTCCTTTATCATTCAATCGCGGGTATGTAAAGAACCTGCAGCTGAAAAGTTTAGACTTTTTATAGGAATATGTTTATGCAATAAATAATTTAATAAAATCTACCTACAAAAAAACTTTAAATGTGATAGAGAAAGAAACTCAAAACAAGACGTGAACAGCAAGTGTCGCATGTGAATAGTTTTTGCCAAAAAGGAGTCGATTGCTCTCTTGCAAAGGAATGCATAAACGTGTACATACCGGCTCTGTACACAATTAACATCCCCTATTATAATTCCACCACAAACCAGTTGAATACCAATGCAAATTTTTACTGCAATCTCGGTGTATCTTGGGGGTTTATTTCTAATTAAAAGAACTCAGCAACTTTTATAGCACCTCTTCTTCGTTCATACTTAATTTCATTAAAGCATTTAGCATTCCACTTACGTCGCCTCTTATACTTCGCCGTTTCCCGCTTCAACTGCATTCTCATCACGACGGCAAACCACACGAGATCTCCGGAAAGCAAAACTGCAGCTTCCATCCATCCGCTGCACTTTCGAAAGAAACGAGCGAGAACTTGTCCGTTTTCTCGGGGAAATTTTCATTAAAAATTGACGAACTGATTTACTATTTCGTCGGGCGAACAACTAATGCCACTCACCAACTCGCAACTAAACCGACTGCAGCTATTCGCGATATGGCCCGTGTGTAAACATCTGCTGCTGCGATTCGGTGATGTCGCTAGGGACACGCTAGCAAGGATTTTAAGATTTTCTTATGTTTGTAGTTGATCCCGGCGACTCTTGTGGTCGTCGAAAGCTATGAAAAACCCATAAAAATTTCGACGAACGGAATCGCGTATTAAGTTTTGCGAACAGAATATTCAAGTTGCAAACAGGTTACGGTACGAGTACATTCAGCGGCTTTTATTTTTTAGTCAAAAACTTTTCTCACTATTACGGAAAATTGGATGAACTCGCGTCGAGTTGATGTGTCGTCAAAGATTCATGAGTTTTTCGACGGTCGAAAGAATATGTTCTCAGAAATTAAATAAGGAAAGTTTGATCATTCGCTAAAATTATAATTAAAATTGTTTGCAAGTTGTAAGTTTTGAGATTTCGATAAAAACTGATATTTGAGTTGATGAAACTTCATTCTTCTACATATTTTATATAATGTAAGGTTCAGCTAAAAATGCAGACGATAAATTCATTCATTTGGGTTGTATGTTATCAACATAACGTGAGAAAAATGATGCTTAAAAATGTATTGAACCAACTCACTATATAACGGAAAAGGGCAAATAAAATATAAACGGAGATCTTTTGAATAGTGGCTTTCAAAAATTATTATGAACGTGATTTTCATAGAGAAGAAAAAATAATTTTCCAAAAATCTGTCAATTAATTACTCGCTACGTTTTGAAAAAGCTTTTCTTTTTCAGTTTTAGTAGTTTTCGTGTTAATGTTCAGAACTTGTAATCAGTCATATTGTCTAGGAACTAGTCTGCCCATTATGATATCCACCTGGAATTCCAGAGACCTACTTTGTTCAAGTCTCCATCTCAACGCTCGGAGCACCAAGAAGAGTTTCTTTCAATTTTTCAGCTCCTAAACAATACATTCTGCTTGGACAGGTTTCAACAACCAAAAATAAATTTAAAACAAGAACAGGATTAATGCAACACTGATGTCATATGAATTTTACTCAAATGAATATACCTGTTTCTGTTTTCAGAAAATTAGGTATGTAATGTTTGGTGAGTTATACTCTTGATATTTCAGTAACTAAAAAGAAATCATATCATGTTGAAAATATCATCTTAGACTATTCAGAATACTAACCAGATCTTACTAGAGCTGACTTGTCAGCGACTATTGTCTTATAAAAGACCAGTGCCAAAAAATAAACTTCGAGATAGTCGTAAAGTTATAGAATATTGCGTCAGCTATGTGACTTTTAAACATGTTGATTAGGCTTGTCAACATATTCAATTGACTTCCTCAAAGGGATTCTCAGCCTCGCCGTGGATGAAGTAGCCCTGAGCTCTGGCACACGAGCAAGAAGATCTATCTTCACCAAGTTCATCCAGATACTAGCTGAAGCAAATAGCTTTAACACGAATATGATATAACTTTGAACGAATAGTGAAATCGGACCCTTTTAGGAGAAGTAAAAAATAAGAAATAAATCACCGTGACCCCCATCCATGGTGACGTCAGTAGTAAAGAGGAGCTATCCAGCAAGCACGTGACGTCAGTAGTAAAGAGGAGCTATCCAGATATCATAAAGCAACCTCGTACTAGAAGAGGAACTTTTATCGTAGGCCAAACCAACGAAATGGGGGTTGTTGCTGAGATCACGGATTCGACCACATCGATCAAGTGTCCGTAACGTGGACACCAAATTGGGCAACAGTATTAAAAAACACTACGAACGAAGGAAAAAAACAGACATAGAGAAGTGGAAACATTAACAAAACGTTTAGAGGATCTGATGATGAAGCCGGAAAAACGAGAATCCTTGGCAGTGATGTGTAAAATATGCAAGTCAAACTTCATCATGGAATCAAAAATCACGCCAAGGTCCTTGAAACTAGCAACAGCATTAAGATGGGAGCCAAGGACAGAATAGGAGAATTGCAAAGGGGATGTTTTGTGGGTGAAAGACATTTGATGACACTTCACAACATTCAAGGTGAGGGAATTCGCTGCGCACCAGGTAGCCAAAGCATCCAAATCATTCTGCAATATGGAACAGTCACTAGCGGATTCAATCACTCTGAAAATTTTAAGATCATCAGTGTTCAAAAGGCAGGGTGAGTTAAAGAGAGAAGGAGGATCTTTAATAAACAAAAAGAACAATAAAAGACCAAGAATAGATCCTTGCGGAACTCCTGAGGTAGGAAAAAAAGGTGTGGAAGAGTAAAAGTTAACAGTAACAATACAAGAGCAATCACAAACGTAGGAAGAGAACCAAGAAAAAAGGACACCAGAGAGACCAGACCCTGCTAACTTAGACAGAAGAATATCATGGTTCACAGGAAATAAAGTTGGACAAGAAGGAATAAAATTTGTAGAGAGCACTATCCTGAAGAAATTATACCAGTTAGTACCATTTATTACATTGAACAAAGAGGAATAGTTTACTTTTTTAAAATTGAAACGAAGAGTAGAAGCATATTTGGCTTTCGACAAACGGTTAAGAGTTAATTCCACAAAAAGAGGAGGATAATGAGGATCTGGGCCCCCATACGGAGACAGAGAAAGACTCAAGCAAGAGGAAGAGGGGTCAAGATTAGTGAGAACTAAATCGAGAATCCTGTTGTTAGTATTGGGTACCTTGTTGAATTGGAAGCTATGGAAGGAAGAAATCACAGAAATGGGGAAGAAGGCAGAGAGAAATAACGAAAAGATAAGCAGAGAAGAAATTCTTCGCGGAGGAAGAATAGTCATCTATGAATGAACAGGAAAAATAAGGCGACACAAACTATGATGCCCATCAAAGTAGTCTTTGAAATATCTCTGCCGCGCACGAAGTCGTGTTTAGATACATCAGATCTGCGAAGCTTATGCCTAAAGAATTCACAGCACCTTAAGAGTAGAGCCGACGCACAACTATGACCCGAGGAATACCGGTCCCCAAAGGAGAAAATCCGGAAAATCATTAACATTATTAAAGCGCGTTATTTGAACAGACTTGGGGTAATTTTCCCCGTGGCGTCTTAGGCATAAAGTCGTGAGCCAAAATGTGGAGACTTATAACCTATTTGTAAGATGGGGGCAAATACTATTGAAAATATTGTGGAAGAGTTTTTTTCTACCCAACTGGGAAAAGATTTAAGATAAATCAAGGACTTGTCAGCCTTTACCATAGAGGAAATTGAGAAAGTCGTGCTTTTATTGAAAAACAGAAAAGCAGGTTCCAATAACGTCTCGAGTAAAACACGGACGCTATATTTTCTAAAAAGGCCTAATCAGCAGCTGCGCATATAGTGCTTGCTCAGTAAGTGGAATCTGCTTAGCCTGGTGAAAGTTACACTGCTGTTGCTGTGCTCGAAACCCAAGCAAAAGCGCTTGAGAAAATCATCAAGTCGAGACTCATTCCAGCGATCTGAGAAGCTGGAGATCCCTCACCAAAACAATGGGTCAAGACAAAAAAAGAAGGAATGACAATCTTAAGGTAGTTGAGGTTATTAGAATGGCTGACGTCCAAAACCATTTCTCTGAACGAGGTATGTGTAGAGCTCTCAAAGATGGGTAGTCATCCTTGAGGCTCATGATCATTTCTCAGGACCGAAATATATCTTATGCAGAAGGAACGACTACCTAAGAAAGCAATCCCTCTTCTACGGAACTTCTGGAACATCTTGCATCTGCTGTGGGGAGAGAAGCCTGAGAAATCGCGCTTGGTGGCATACGCTGATGACTGAACCTAGATTATCTTTAGCCCTAAATAAATTGAAGGTCGTCGATCTAGCTCAATAAAGGATCGGAAATATTATTATGATTATTATGTCAATGGACTTCTTCAAAGTAAACTCAAGGTGAAATATTTCCAGAAGACGGCTAACACTAAATTAAATTTCTTCGAACAAATGAGAAAAATAAAAACAGACAAACAGCTCTAAACAGACTGATGGCTTATAAAAATGACTCAAACTCAAGCAAATGATATATGTTAATGATAGCAGTTTTATTCGTTCTTTTCTTTGGGACGGAAATATGGGTTGAAGCATTCAATAAGCAGATAAACCGCCTGAAACTATCCCAAGAGCAAATAACGAATGTTCACAGTGACATGCTTCTAACACACTGTTTCAGAACCAGCTGAGTTTATTACCGCTGGAATCAATCCAATTGATCTTTCCAATGAAGAAAGAATCGGTGAACCTCAGAAAACATGAACGCAATGGTGAAACAGTGAGTCTAGAAGAAAGAATCTGCGCAATCCAGGCTCGGTAATGCTCTTAGGACCATGAAACGCGAAGTAAGTTATTCACAGAATCAGAAATTGCTTTTCACAGAATTTTTGTAATGAATTTCTTCAAGTCGAACTGCCTCCATTATTGGAAAGAGTCAGAACTGAAACACATTTCTTCCATTACTAATTCCTGTTTTCAAATTTTTTTTTTAAACACTTAATATTTTCTCGTTCAGTTAATTTTACAGTTTTCATCTTGAATTTTGTTGTGTCTTCGATAGTCTTCCAATATTTTTGGAATATATAAAATTACCAATTAAATTATATGAGTTGAACCTGAACAAATGTCAAGCAATCTAGCATCCCAAAAACTTATTTACATCAATTAAGATGTATCAAATGGTGCTACTTTCGCAGCAGGAGAAACATTTCCTGGAAAACTAAGCTAATCCCCAACTAATATAAAAGTTAGAATTTATGGTACACCAACAACACCCAAGTTTTATGAATTTAAGTTTTTAGCTTTTGTTCGAAAGTGTTCTAACTAGTGTTCCAATCAGCTTCAACTCGCATCTCATTGATAAAATACCAATCTTACAAATATCGAAAAAAATCTTTCCAAACTGAATATTGGTGGTTTAAATCACGCATTTGGTCATTTAAATATCTTTTAATTTTCAAAACTTCACTGCTTACATAAAGCAAACATCGTAAACCTTAATGTCATGCTGTCCCATGAAAAGCGTTACAGTTTCATACTAGTTTACAGCTACAAAATTGTGTTTTTTAGTTTCGAACTTGTAATTCGTTTTCAAATATCGCCGAAGACATACTTTAGTTTCCTTTTCCTGAATCCGAATTTTCATTTGCAATAAACTTCAAATTCCGTCTAAAATTCCAATGGTGCTCCGCGACTAATATATTCAATAGGGAAGCAAATTTTACTAAACTCTAACTTGTATCGTGCTTATGCAACAATTATTACTTTAATAATTCTTAGCAAGCGAGACCCTTGAATCCCCATTAAGTGCATTTTACGATTTCATTAAACTAAAAGTTTCGAGCGAAGAGGCAACATTCGAGCACTTATTAGCTACAAACTCGAGAAGCCAACAAGCAGAAGGACATGTAAATAGTCGAAGAAGATTGCATTATATTTGCATACGGAATGCATTTATGCACAAATTTTCATCTCTTTATCTTAAATGCACTAAGCACACATAAGCTTCGCATAGAGTTAGATGCTTGGATGGTTTGCTGGTTGATATCTTCAGCCTTCTGGGACAACGTCAAAGATATATGCAAAAGGGGACATACTATCTTCGTTGTTACATAGATATGTGATGAAAGAAGAAGGATTTGCATTGATGGTGCAGCTACGAATGCAATTGACAGGCCACCCATCATCACCAGTGGGTGTGTGGGAAGAACTAATGCCGAGCATTCTACGGAATATGCAAACACTTCTGGTATTTTGCGTGCATACTTCAAGCTCTTTTGTATAGTGTACCTAGAGATATGATTTCAAAAACGCTGTTTCATCGCTGCAGTTAATAATTCGCTTCACCTTTCTATTTATCAAGCATAAAAATGAGTTAAGGCATGGAGAGCTAAAAATTCTTAAATATAACTTTCAAACCCATTATCCTCAACCACGATTGATTGTTCCATCTCATCCCATCCTTCAGCACCCACAATCCTCAAATGGATTAAAATTACCTCATACCGAAAAACAATTCTATACACACCCGCAACGAACAGGACAACAAGATGAAATAACAACGAGCGACAAGAAAGATTTTATCCTTAAAACCAAAATTCCGAAAGTGCAATCCAGCTAGCGTTTTATTGTTGTCGGAAACTTACAAGTGCTCCCGTTAATCCTTTTTGTGTGGACTATGCATGCAGAACGAAATGAAAACATTTGGAGAGTTGAAATGAGAGTGTTCATTGTATACTATTCGTAGAATGGATACAATTTGAATGTTTGGTTTTTATTAAATTTTCCTACAAATCGAAGGAAACGAAATGCTATGTGCTTAGATTGTAACAGATGTTTGTAAAGGAAATCTTGAATGCTTTTAAAAGTGTAAATGCCACGTTTCATGCAATAGTTAGTGACATCAGGTTCACTAATGTTGCAGTGGTGGAGCTGGTAACATTGCTATGCAGTTGTATAAAACGTTGTTTTTGGACAAGCGTATTGGAGTGTACATACTTGAGAATTATATTTCAGATGTTTTTAAAATTGTCGTTTATAGCACTAATACCACTAACTTTTAGTGGTGATTATTATTATTTATAAATTTTAAAGGAGTAGAAAAGATGAGAATTTGATGAATATTTTCAATACCATATATCGTGACATCAATAGATTTGAAAAATATGACTTCTCTACTAAAAAAAAGCAACGTACACATTAAAATTAAACCCAATAAAGACATGCACCATTCACCTCAAGAGTATATTTTAAAAAATATCAACAGTGCAGTGAAATTTAGAAATTTTAAGATTCAAAAAGGTTCAAAGATTCAAATTATTTTTATGTGTTGTTCCCAAAACAACATGGTTTGAACCCCACGTATTTAGCTTTTGCCTCAAAATTTCCTAAATATAATTTCAAAAGCACGCCAAATAAACATTAATTCAACTATACAAGAATAAAATGCAGAGATGCTTAATTAAGGAATAGTAAAGTAATCCTTCAGTCAAAAAAGTAAAATAATCCTTGTCGGGTCTAAGGGTTGAAGCAGGTAGAGAGCTTCATTCATAAATTTACAATCAATTTGAAAACGGGTATGAAGCTTTTAGTTCCATAACCATATTACCCCTCATTTGTCTCAGATACCCATTCAGAGCCAGGTTAGCTCAAAACTCGGTGCGCGATCTTTCGTCCGAACCTGGATTCGAACCAGGGCCCCACACATTAGAAGTCGGTGTTCTATCCACTAGACTACACAAACTAAGTTAAGAGTCAATAATATTACCTTTAAAGGAAATTTATTTCTAGGCTAGCTTATAGATAATTCGAATTAACTGCTCTTATAATATCGCAAGTCTAACTTGTCATATGCCGGTCCCCAGCCCGCAAAAAGGAGGAGGGTTTGAGGCATCTGATGGCTGAATTACACCTAGGCGTGTCAGGTCATTAGGGAGGATTAGCCACGTTGTAACATCTGCAACATAGTGGTGTGAACTTTGGCACGAGGCAAGTTTCCTGAAGCAAGTTTCATCGAGGCTCCCCATGGAGTTGGTTGAGCGATGTGCCGACAGCTCATCCTTGTAAAAACTTCCTTTGTCAAGAAACCTGGGAGCACCCACGCCCTTCAACCTGGCACTTGAGTTCGCTATTCAGGCAATGAACCTGAACAACAGCGGCACACTACCTTTTAAGTCGACACAATTGGCAGCGTACGCGGATTACATTAACGTCATGGCTCGAAAACTGACCGATGCAGAAGAACTTCTGTTTAAACTTGACACCGCAGCAAAGGAAGTTGGACTACGAATCAACGAGGACAAAACGAAAGTTATGATGCAATCTAGGACAAGGAAGCCAGCGCACACGACCATCAACGTAGGGGATCTTTGCATCAAATTCGTGGACAACTTCGTTACCTGGGTTACCAACGAAACTGACGAAATCAAGCGACGGATACAACTAGCAAATAAGACATTCTTCTCGGTCCTCTCCATTATGAAATCTAAATATGTGCACAGAAAGACTAAGCTCCGCGTTTATTAAACTATCATAAGACCTGTGCTGTGCTGTGGCTGCGAAACATGGACCTTGACCCAAGCCTCCGAAAATATGATCGACACCTTCGAACGGAAAGTTCTACGGCGGATTTTTGGGGCTGTTCGTGACCGATTTGGATGGCGCATCTGGTACAACAATGAGTTGTGCGAACTGTACGATGAGCTGGAAGTCTCCAAAATCGTCAAATTACAACGGATACAGTGAGCTGGGCACGTGCAACGAATGGATAAAATGTGTTATGAACGCAGGACGAGTCGACCGAGCGAGGCCAAGAGGAAGACCAAGAGCTCGTTGGGAGAGCTCAGTATGTGCTGACTTCGAATAACTATTAGGGTTCCAAGACTGGAGGACGCGGTCACGTGACCGAGACAATTGGAGGAGATCGATCCAATTTTTATCTTTTGATCTCCTGAAAACTCAGGAGGTTATTTAATAATATCGCTGATCCTCGACGTCATTGGAGCTCAACACGCCTACTGGCTATCAAGAAAAAAGAAGTCAGCATGCCCAGAGGCCTTCCCAAAAAAGAAACAGTTTTATAGTTTTTATCCAGCCCTGTGCATAACTGCATGATGTCACAGGATCATGATCATGCTTCGAAACCTATTTGTTCCTGAAATTGCGTGATATTGTCTGGTTTCGTCGTGCTCCTAAGACGACGCATATACTCAATAAGTGTTCAACAGGATAATTTTTGTCTATTCTGCTTAGAAGAAGCTGACTCTGAGCATAGGCGCGCCGTAGGGGGGGCCAGGGGGGGCCGGGACCCCCCCAGACCTAGGTTGGCCCCTCCCAGAAAAATAAATATTTCCAACTGCAGACACTTAAGTTTTCGCCTCTAAGGTTTTTGTGGTTACAGCAAGAGTTGTGTAGTGCAGTAGTGTAAGCCTATACCAACTTACACTACTTATAACATAGAGACTGTGTTACTTGCGGTATTAATTACGATGTTATGGGACTTATTTCGAGATATGGACGGCAATATTTAATTTGGACAAGCTATACGTTACGAAAAAAACGAAAAGCGCCTCGCCAATCATCCTTTTTTTAATAAGATTATCTGTTCATTCCTACTAGGCAATATACAGGTATTTAGGTAAGAACACTTTTATAATCTGGCATTTTAAGCAATTATGTTTTTCACAAAACATAGTCTAAGTATTAAAATGGTAGGCAATAAGGTAATTAACGTAGAATACAATTTTCGAAGTCATTTGGAGAATAAAAATGTTATCCCTGCCACTTTTATGCTATCTATGACCTAATTGGTTTACACTCAGGTTAAATGCGTGTGAATTTCATTATAATTTGATAACTGCATCGGAAGTTAAAAGACATTTCACCGAGCGTTTTTTCATAGTGACACAGCCGCCACATGGTTCTTATCATTTTCATTAAACGTTTGTCAGACCTGTATCTACTCAAGACCAGTATATTCTATGAATTTTATCCGGTTGCGAGATACCGTAAACGCAAGTTCCAGGTGTTAAAAATATAAATAATTTGGTGCGATTTTTGTGCGATTGGGAATTTTACAAGTTTAGATTTGACTGTGTAAATCTAGTATCAAATTCATCAATAATTTGCATTTTATTCTAACAGCCGTGTGAAAGATTTGTGTTTACGTACTTATGGTAGCTACAAAGTTGCCCAGACATTATTTAAAAAAGACAGAAACTTATTTATTATGCCCATTGATGAGTCTTGTAAATTTTGTGATGATCTGATGACTCGGTGTGAAGTTATCACAATGCGAAATTTTCCATAGAATTTTCATTGTCGCCAAAATACACCAAAATTTCAGCTCGACCAAACTTCACGATCCGGATAGTAAAATTCATGCACAATGTGAAAACTCTAATAGTACTTGGAAGACAGTAAATGATATGGTGCTTGAACAGCCTTGGAATATTGTCACGATGAACCAAAATTATTTGGAAAAGGCTATCGACCTTACGACGTGTCTCAGTCACCAAAGACGTGCTTTCAGAGGACATGATGAAAGTAGTGCCAGTGATAACCGTGATTTTTTTTTTGGAATTTTGTGCATTATTCGCAAAGCATGATTCAACTTTTGAAAATAATTTTAAAAACAAAGTTGCGAACTACTGTAGTGGCAAAACACAAAATGAATTGATGAAAATAATTGCTGAAATCGTTCGCGAGGACAATACAGCTGAAATAAAAGATTGCGGACTGATATCCATTATGGCAAACGAAGCAAGGGTCCACAAAAGGAACAACTCTCCATGGTTGTCAGATTTGCTAAAGCGCTAGCAGTCGAAGAAAGGTTCTCAAGCTTTGTAGACTGTGCAGAAGCTAGAAATGCCTCGTATTTAGTAGATATAATTTTGAGCCTGTTAAGCAGCTACGGACTTAGCGAATTGCTTGTTGTTGGACAGTCTTATGATGAGGCTAGTGTCATGTCAGGAAAAAAAATGGTGTACAAATCTAAATTAAGATGAAACACCCTGCAGTTACATTTGTACACTGTCTAGCTCATAAAATTATCCAGGTTGTGATGGACACATTTTCAGAATCGAAACGTGTACATCCTTTTTCAATGCCATCGAATCCCTTTACCTACACTTTTCGAAGCCATCACAACACGAATTGTTGAAGCAGCTTGGAGAGGCAGTTGGTCTAAACACAAGGCATGGAATGAGAAGTTTAAGCTCGACTCGTTAGTCAACGAGATTTCACAATTGCAAATATGTGATCGATAGCTATGGGACTATGAAAGAGGCTTTAGAAAAAGAAATAAATGAGGGAAAATACAACGACTCAGTTTATTCATTGGGGATCTTTCATTCAATCAGTAATCCTAAATTTGTAGTAAATCTTTTCATCTTTCACTATGTTCTTTTTATAACGAACATGTTAAGCACATATTTCCAAACTAAAAATGCAACTCTTAGGGATGGGATAAATCTTATGAATTGAACAGTTAAAACATACTAAGTGAGCGAGAAGACTTGGATATAGTTTGGGAAAAAATGAAATCATTCGCAGAAAAGAACTGTCTGGATCTCACATTTGCCAGAGGATCGCGAAAACGGAAATCAGCAAAAAGCACTGGTTTCAAAGGTTTTGCTGTTTCATCTAGCCTCGGACACGCAGTTAGGGCTACAAAGATATTTCTGCAAACCAAATGGCTCGAAAAGACTAAGATACAGCATTTTGAAGCAAGAAATCAATTTCTTCCTTCTAAGCTTAGTATATTCCAATTTCTTCAAAGATATTTTGAAACTAAGTATCCTCTTCTTCAAGTATAAGTTGAAATATATTTAGCTTCTAAACGAAGAAATATTCTTACATTTTGAATTATTTCCATTCTATTACCGTATAATTCATACAAGCTTTCTTTCTTAGCGGTCATTGATAATTCATGAGTAGTTCATACCTACCATTCAAATTATATGCATGTGGTAGTATCTCATACGTATTCATAGACAAGAAGTTTATTTGATAATGCATTATGCATTAGCAAATAACAAAGAATAAATCAACAAAAATATAATGTATTAGTAAACTATATAAGTTTTATTAACAGTACGTGTACAATCAAAAACAAAATCATCGCATGTTTTGAACCTTTCAGTCCCTGGCCCCTGCCAGATTTTAGGCCACGGCCCGCCTATGACTCTGAGGGTCTTTTGCTTTCTGAATTTATGTATCAGCTATTTAGGTTTCGGTTGGGATTTTGCGAGTATGCAGAGAGTAGTCTCTTACACACTATCATTGATCTCAGACTTTATTAATAGGGCTGGGAAGCTTTGGTAGACTGAAAGTCAACGAGTACATTGGGTCTTTCTGGTCTGAGTTGTTCACTCAGAAAAATTTCATTTGATAGAATCAAATTTAAATCAAAAGTTGAAACACTTTTAGACAAAAAACGAATCTTATTTGAATTTTCAATAAAAATGATTCCACTCTATTATAAAAATGTTATGTTCATATCAAAATTTTCATCATTGAATGAAAAAACAAAACATTAAAACAAACAAGACACACTTTCATACAGACATAGGTCAGATTATTTGAATTAAAAAGAAACGTATATGGCGCCAAATCATATTTGAAAATTTTTGATTTGGCGTCATATACGTTTCTTTTTAATTCAAATAATCTGACCTCATTTCAATAACGCTGGATCAAAGTGTATCTTGTTTGTTTTAATGTTTTATTTTTCATTCAATGATGAAAAATGTTGATGTGAAAATAAAATTTTTATAATAAAGTGGAATTCAAATAAGATTCATTTTTTAATTAAAAGTGTTTCAACTTTTGATTTTAATTTGATTCTAAACAATTTTAAGCGGTGAAATTTTTCTGAGTGTTGGAATAGATAAAACGACTTGTGGCCTTCTCAAAACTTTATTGATGGCTAATCAAACTTAACTAGTAGGTATTTTTGCTTCCGATTCAATGAGATGCGTATACAGTATTATAAGAAAATTCAAATGGGCAATAAAATTTGTTTAAATTTTTTATCCAACATGAGTGCTTAGAGATGTTAGATGCTTCTTCCTCAACGCTAGCACATGCTTTTTAATTCAAAGTGACGTGATAGCCAAAAGTTTAGAGAATATGTTATTTGAAACAAAACATTTGTATCTTATTTTGTACGTATGCGTGAAAACAAACTCGAATTTTGACTATATAAACTTTACAACTAAATTATCTCAAACATAATAAATTATATAAAGGGTTTTCTCACTAAGAGTGTAATAATTTCGTATTTAAGCCACTGTTTTTCACGAATACATCATCTCGTCCAACTAAAATTTTCAAAATATATTGATATATATGAAATAGATCCAATTTCGCTCTAAATTGCTAGTTTTCTTTAACTTTTTGGCACCAGCGGTAATTTCAATGATAATAGAGTTATTATTAAATGAATTTTCAAAAAACCAAGTATTCGAAATATATTTTGAATGTGTTTAAAAGTGATGACATTTTGGAAACTGTTAACCATATGTGACAGCTGGGAGTATCAGAAAACTGACTGCAAAAAAAACATCGCTACAAACGTCCAGAAATTCATAAAATGCCCATAGATGTGATACACCCGAAATAATTATCATCTTCCTGAAAATTGCTTTATCAATCAAATGCATCTGTGGAAAAAAGGGGTAAATAAACTAAATGTTGCATTATATTCCAAATACGCATATTTTTGCTACGATTTTGCTACGTATATTTTTAAGCCTTTTAATGCAAAAATGTCGTTTTTTACTAAGCAATATGCAAAACATTCCATATTCTATCCAGGTGAATGCAAGGAAAGTTTTCTACAATGTACTGATTTAAATATATAAGAAGGTGTTCATATGAAAAAATCGAATTTCATACCAAAACACAACATGTATACTGCATTCAAAATAAATTCCAACTCAATATCTCAATTAGTCAGTGTGTTATATTTAAATACAAAATTACTATGTCCTTATTAAAAAAACTCTAGACTATTGCGATAACATTATATAAATTACTCTATGTGTGCGGCTAATGCATAATTCATAAATTGATGTCCATTAACCCACTAGATAATATTCGGAATTCTTAGTTCCATCAGTATTTCCCTTAGTGCCCAACCATTGATTTGAAAGTTATTTTCATACAAGTTACTGAAACATTATCCTAACAATATTCTATGACGATTCAACCCATAAAAATATCAGCGGAAAATTCATTGGAAGAAATTAGGGACTCAGTGCAAAACCTATCCTGCAAATTCAAAATAAAGCACAAAATCCTCTCTAATTATTTCGTCTGGATTCGGACGAAAAAAAAATATACTGAACACGAATAAATCCCGCTTAATTTAACCCTTCCATGATGAAATAATAATTAAATTTTGCACTTCAATATCCAGATTGATACTTGCCATAGATTATTTAAATTACAATAAGAGTTGCCAGGCAGCATGTGCGCACACATCTGAACCTACATATGCTCCTGTATGCCTCTGTTTGAGTACTTTTAATTAAACGGCCTAGGAGCGGTATTAACTCCTTTCGGCATTTTCATCGCATTTCATCCCCCCATTATGCACTCAATAATAAAATGCAATAGCATAGACAGACATTGGATTCGTACAGTACGTCTCCATCCACAACTTACATATCTGTGCATCCACATAAGGATATAAAAGCTAAGTGCATGTTGTTTGGCTACGATTCCTCCCAAGGGAAATATTTTCGATTTGATGCTGAGGTCGGCCTGAGCTGGATGAAGATAGAGAGAGAAAGAGCCCCCTGGCGCCTCCAGTTGCATTCAAATGCCGTAGGGCCCTGATCTGAAATCTAGACGAAGGGAAGCTTAACAAGATTATCGACGATGCGCCAATTTACTGGAGAATGGCGACAAAATTGCACCATTCGCTGCCGATATGACGACGATTTAATGAAGACGATGGCCTAGAGATTCTCAAACCAGTGCTATTCTGTGAACGATTGTACAAAATTGAATGTTCTAGGGCTCGTTCACACCTAGTTTTTCTGTGGAAATCATATCACCCATCTTTGATCTAACAGTCTAAAAAATGTTTCAGCTACAAAAAAAATCTATTGAGAGCAACTTCTATATTTTCCTTATTCTTCCAAATAAAAGTCTGAACGACATTTACTTCAATTCAAGATACTTCCAAAATTTGTGCAATTGAACGTACCTTTAAACACCCGTCAGCTCTCAAACCGTCTTCATGCGAAATCAGCTAATTCCTGTTGCTATTGGATTATATTCTTAGCAAAAGGCGCAAACAAATGCAGCAGCAGCAGGTTGCAGACAACGATACCACACCGAGTCGGCTGCATTGTTCTTTTGGCTCTTTATCCTTTTCGGAATCATTATTAAATCATTGGCTTTTAACGGTTTAATAAGCTTCATTCGATTTTTTTCACGAAACTCTTTACTTGCTTGCTCGTTTACAGAATTCTTGATAAATTGCATTTTATTGTCTCGTTGCAGTCATGCAACAAATTTCTTTACGCTCCCGTGCATCTTCATCGAACTTCATAAACATCCTGCCAGCCTCTTGTTTTTTTGTGTGGAAGTTTTGTCTACAAATTGAAGTAGGATGAAATTTCACGGAAAAGATGCAATTTCAATTTGTGCAACGTTGGGAGTATTTTTTTGAATTGGTCCTTTGTGTAATGCATATGCATTCTGTATCTGTAAGTATAAGCATTTATACGTAGATATTGGCTGCGTTATTACGTCTATACACATTGTTCAATCAAGGTACAATTTTAAATTTATCGTTTTATGATTTTTTTTCTTCTGATGTCTTGTTGTTTTGCTTTATAAGATGGTAAATATTTGATTGTCAGCAAAAGATCTCAGTGCTGTAAACATTTGCCTGTAGTATATTCAAAGTAGTCAAGAATAAATCTGAATTAAGTACAAAACTATTTGGATGTATACAGCTATACTGAGTAGTAGCATGTGGCAACTGAACAGTCTTTTCAACATAATTTTAGTATTAATTTACAGTCAAAAATTGAATCTCTCAATTTTGTGTAAAGAACAAGTGAAAATATGTAATCAAATTAGGGATGAAACTTAATGTTGAGTACGAAATTAATTAATCTTACATCTATCCTCAAAGTTATGAACGACGGCTTTAATTAATTTAATGGTAGAAAAAATTGAAAAACTATTTAATTTTTGATTTTTGGGCTTAACTATAGAAGCATAATCTACGTCTCTGAGACGTATACATATTAAATAATTATTTGTATCTTTCTAACGCTTTGAGCTAGCGCTTTGCTTTTTCGTGCCAATTTAGTGTCTTTAGTGTCTGTCCTGGTAAGTGACGCCTTTTCTGTAATAGTGCTTGCTTCTACGTCTCTGCGACGTAGGTTTATGCTTTACGTAACTTTTGTGAATTTTTGGTTAGTTTGGTTTGTTTATGTTATTTTTAGGTGTTTATAGATTGTTTTGAGGTATTTACATATTGTTACTGCTTATTTATCATCATGGTGTATTCAAGATCGTTGACAGTGGAAGAAATTGAACAAATTTTAATAGAAGATGATGATTATTTGGCTGGAGATTCAGCTTCAGATGAGGAAGATTGCCAGAAGGAGGACGATCTCCAAAGTGATTAAGAGGAGGATCTTGGATTGAAATATAATGATCTAGCTCAGGAACAAGTCAGATCTTCTTCACTTGAGTCTATTCCGCCATCAGAATCCATCAACTTCATGCGTATGATTCATCCAACAATGAGAATACTACGAGGTAAAAATGGAAAAGGGGAGGAGTTGACTCCTTCAAAGTCCTCAAAAAACTTCAAAAAACTCCTCAAACTCTTCAAAAAACTCCTTGACTCCAAACAATGGAAGGAGTTGACTCCTTCGACCAAATGTGTTCAAACATGACATGCAGGTGCAAAACCAATAGATGGCCGATGGCGGTATTTCCAGGGATTTTGAACATGGCTATCATTAACTCATTCATAGTTTATAATAACAGCAAAACGGCGAACCATGAAAAACCACTGGGAAAGAGAGATTTCATGAAAAAATTAAGTTCCGATTTGTCAACATCTCGGATGGAACAACGACTTAGCGCTCCCACTTTGAAGCGGAAACTACGTGAAAACGTTCAAAAAATCTGCATTAAAAAACCATTGTCAGCAGTGCATGTTGACGTAGAAAACGAACCTTCAACAAAAAAAAGACGCCATTGTTTGTTTTGCTCTTATACAAAACGAAGAATGTCTAAACTTTTATGCCACAAATGAAGAAAGCCAGTTTACGGTGATCACAAAGTTGATGTTTGTGTGCAGTACATTTAATTGTTAATATTAAAAGTTTGAATAAAAAATTTTTGATTAAAATATTGTTGTATGTTTCATTACTTTATCTTAAACTTAGAACTTATCAATTTAAGGTACAAAAATATCATTTACTTTACGTTATAGAGCAGTTTTTGTGCTATACATCTCAGAGACGTATGATTATGCTTAACGTACTATAAAATAAAATTATGCTTCTAGGGTTAATGCCATTACCGACTGTAGATTAGCCAAGAAAAGACTGATATCAGAGATCGATCGCAATTTGAACGACTACAGGAGGAGTTTTGTGCATATAATAAAATGGAAATCAAATCAAATTGATTGAATTTGATTGTTTTTCATCAGATGGCTCCTATATTGGAGAAAAACTTGCCAAGGAGCTCAAATAAGTAGCCGACCATTGGAAAGTTACTGATAAGTTGCAGCTTACACCATGACGATTTTAGTTTGGGAACATTGTGTCTGGGGGATACTTATCATAGCATTTCAATACACCACTGCAAATCGTATGTATTGTTAATACATAGGTTAAAAAAATACTAGCTAGTATTTTTAGAACAAGTATTTTTCTGTACTCGTACTAGTTATACCCAGTATGTGAAAATCCTACTGCGACCCAACTCAACCAGGGGCGGATTTGCCACTAGGCCCGGTAGGCCCGAGCCTAGGGCGGCAAATTTCGGGGGCGGCACATTTTCGATTTTTTTGGGGTGGCTACTTTTCGATTTTCATTTTTGGGGAGGCATTTATTTTTGTTGTATATGTACATATATCTGGGTTGAATGAGCCTAACACCTCAAGCCAACCGAATTCTCTAAAAAAAATCAATACACGCAAAAATTCCCCTCTGATGATTTTTTTCGGACTTTAAAAAGTTTGACTTATAATAAATATTGCAATACGATCACGGTAAAGGACCAAAGAAACTCAAAAATACCTAAAAAGAACCTAGAAAGTATCTGAAAATACCTAAAAAGAGCCTAAAAAGAACCCAAATAATACCTCTTCAATTTAGGAAAAGCTTATCAGAGGTAAATATTTGCGTGCATTGATTTTTCAGAGAATTTTTTTTTATTATTATGGAACAGAGTATATCAACTACATGCGAATCGCTTTATTTGTGACGTGTTTTTTAAATTGTACTTCATTACAGAATTTAATTTCTATAAAAAAATTCTGTAAAATGAAGTCTAGAACATCATAGGTCAAAATATTTCGGGTTCATCCTTAACTAATAGCATATCGAACATTAATTTACAGTAGTCGATCTCCAGTTAAGTGCGGAAGCAAACTTTGAACGGAATAGTAAGCTTACTTATAAAAGTATGAGCGAAGATGTAAAGATGTATACTGTTTTGGACCGTTAAAAATGGGTATTTTTGGATTCCTTTTTTTTTAGGTACTTTTAGGTTCTATACCGTGTGTATTTTAATAATTATTTGTGTGGTAAGGGCGCAATAATAGGGAATTTTCACGAATGAACCGGTGCCGGTTTTGCTCTGATATTCCTTTTTTGTGAGCTCGGGCGCAACGAAAAATAGCGAAGTATTCTAGGGAATCGAAAAAAATCGCGCATTGTTACATATAATATAATTCACGAAAAGGGCGGCAAATATTTCTGAGGCCTAGGGCGGCGAAATGGTCAAATCCGCCCCTGCATATAGCTCAAATTTTACAGGCATATCTTGCTAGAATTTACTGCCCTGCCAAGCATAAACGTTCTATCTGCATTTTTCTCATTTTTGAATTAACACCGATATATAGATAATTCTAGATAATTCTACAAAATTTGAAAAGCCTCTCTTTTGTGGAAGTATGTTAAGGTCAATATTGAAAATTGCACTCTCCTTATATATCCAGTACAAACCAAAACACAAATCATTGAACATCTTGAAAGTACTAAAATGTAGATAGAATGTTTATGCTTAGTAAGGTAATATAAATGTGATGTAATGGACCACAACTTTGGATGAGAGAGTTATGATGATTTGGCCACATTTTTATTCCAGAATGAAACACCAATTTTCTAAGCCACAATGGTGTTTAGTATTTATAATTATTAGAGGATTTATTTTGGGATTTGGTAAAGTATTGGATTTTACCTAGATTTTACCAACAGAACAATGCAGCAGTTTCTAAGCTTTTATGAAAATAATTTAAGTTTTTAAATTGCTCACACGATCTCTGAATCTGATCAAACTTAGCTCTAGTGCATCGGTGAAGACTTTTACTATTTCAGTTTTATATTTCCACCCAATTGATCTATGGATGGGTATCATGGTAGGTTTTTTTTACCCCGAAATATTTGCCTAAATCGATAGTCTGCTACTGACAGAAAATATCCGCAATATAAATTGTTCATTTAACAGCTTGAACAAGGTGAAAGACTTGATTACTGTAGCACTTTGTTTTTTAATATTGTTTTGCAGCGTGGCTCAGAAGCCTTGCCAACCAAAGGATAGTATCTATTTCATAGCCGCGTCTATGAAATCGTTCTAAATCAGAAAAAATCTGGCTTCGGAACAGATGGATGGTTTATATTTTGAGATTCACATTTAACTAGAGAATGACTGCTTAAAAGAGCGATATGATTGAAACTGTGGCCTATTTTTCCTCTTATGTGCATTATTATGCTTTCGCCGTTTCTTGTCAACCTACCATTTTTAAATAAATGATGGATTCAGTGATGATTTTCGAAAGAATTCAAAAAGGTTTCTTAAGCGAACATAATGTTAATTTCATGCATTTAAGCAATGTCTTATGGAAAATACTTTTCCATATTTTCCAAATTTATGAAGCATATGCTATAGCTCGCATAATAGTAATCACCACAATCTACACATTTAGGTATTCTTTTGACTCTATTGCATGCAAGTTCTAAGGTGAAGGCCAGAATATCTTATGCGACGAAGATGAGCTTGGTAGTTTTAAAAGAGTGGCCTGACTTAATACGATTGTGGCATTCACTTTGAGTTTATTTACTTATTTACAAAACTTCATCACAAGAGAAAAGCATTCTAATTTTGATAAATTACAAGTAAGTTGATATATTGCAGTAAGAAACCATGATTCAAAAATTCATTTTTTGACGCTAGATTGCTTCAACCATCTTTTATATGAAAATAACAGTTCATTTCGAGCGTTCATTTCGTAAAGACGTGAATTGTGTCCAAGTAAAGTGGGAATCCAGTTAGATCCAGTGAAAAATTTTGCCTAACCATATTTTCTTTAAATTAAAAATCTATCAATCGTAATAGACTTAAAGTTAGTACCGAAAAGTGAGTAGTGCTATGAAAAGGAAAATATCTTCGCTTGAAGGCGATGAGCATGACAATGCGGTGCGTGCAAAGCTCGCCCTAAATCGAAAACATTATAATCTAGTGAAACAAAAACACGAGACAATGACGGCTCACTCAAGCAATATGTTTGCGCCCCTCGCTAATATCGACTGCGACGACGAAAACGGGTCACAGCCCAATGAGCCAAGTGCCACAATTCCTAAACTTACTCCGATCGTGATCATAAACCAGACGAAAAATTTTGTTAGTGACCTGCTTAACAAAAACGGTGTTACTTTCTATAAAATAAAACTCATGTCGATAGGCATCAAACTTTTCTTTGAAAATGAGAATGACAAAAAAAGTTCATTGAAGTGCTAAAAAGTGAAAAATGTGAGTTTTACACCCACCCTACAAAATCTGAGCTGTTAACAAAAATATTATTAAAAGGATTACCAAAAGTCGAAATAATGGAACTCTATGATGAATTAAAAGAAAAAGGAATATTCTGTGAAGATATAAAAATGATATATCATCACCAGCCTAGATTTCAAGAACAGACAACCTATGTATTGTATTTCAAACGAGCATCGATTCAAATGCAAGAGTTGAGGAAAGTGAAAGCACTTTTTCACACAATCGTCACATTTGACTACTATAGAAAAAAGCCAAACACACTCACACAGTGCAACAGATGCCAAATGTTTGGACACGGGCAAGCATTTTGTCATCGAAGCTTCAGGTGTAAGAACTGTGCTGGCGAGCACGAAACAATAAACTGCACTGTTACTAAACCCAAGTGCTGCAATTGCAACGGGAACCACTCAGCCTCTGATAAGCATTGTATCAAGCGAGCGGAGTACGTAGAGATAAAACGTAAACTCGCAGAAAAGCTTCCACGACGCAAACCAGTGTCAAGCTATGCAGTTCAAACACTACCTACATACAATCAGAGAAATTTCCCCGCTCTACCACAACAGCAGTCACTAGCAACCACATCCAGGAGTGAACCAGCAAAAGCTGCTTCCACTCTCAGCTCACACAATTTCCCTGCGCTCTCTCGACAGCAACCGTCAGCAACAACAAATACTTGGCCTTCTCATCACAGCCAGACTGATCTTTTTACTGCAAACGAATTATTAAGTTTAACTACTGAATTGATTGCAAACCTTAGAAACTGTAAGTCAAAAGAACAACAGTTTAATGTAATTACATCACTAGCCATTAAGTACGTCTATGGTTGATCGAGCTACGAGTATGAAAATATGCACCTGGAACGCAGGTAGTCTAAACAATAAGGTTTATGAATTTAATAGCTTCATTACAGAAAATGATATAGATGTAATGATGGTTACAGAAACTTGGCTTAAACCGCAAAGTAATTATTACTGCCCTAATTATACATCCTATCGGTTCGATAGGCTCAATAATAGAGGTGGTGGTGTTGCTATAATTATTAAAAATAGTATAGAGCACGAATTAAATAAACAAATTAAAACAAAGTTTATTGAAAATATCTCCATTAATATTAAGTTTCATGGAGAACCAGATTTTTCTCTGATTGTGGCTTACTTTCATGGAGGGAACACTAATGCTGAGAAAAAAACAGGCTTCAAAAACGATCTTATTAAATTAACTTCTGGTCCGAATCCTTATATAATTGCAGGGGACCTCAATTCTAGACATACCATGTGGGATTGCCAAAGGCACAATTTCTGGGGAAGAACGCTACATTCACTCTATATGACGAGAAATTTTACGATTTTGCATCCAGTGTCTCCAACTTTCTACCCATCTAACAGTAATATGCTACCTTCGACCATTGATTTGGTAATTACCAATAAGCCTACATTTATCTCGCAGCCAACAGTGAGTAACTCTCTCTGTGGGAACCACCTCCCAGTCTTATTTTCAATCCAAGGTGATATAATACACAAACCACGAATTTCAGCCTATAATTACCATTCCGCAAATTGGGATCTTTTCCAACAAGTTATGAACAGCAGGGTCAATCTTAAAGAAGTTGCACTAGATAAGTTATACTCGAGTGCACATATTGATAGCCAATTAAATTGCTTCATTACTAAAACTATTGAAGCCATTGATACTTCAGTCCCCAAAACAATGAGAAAGCATATACCTGAGGTTTTTCCTTCAAGTTTGAGAAGATTAATAAAGTGCAGGAATGATGCAAGACGACAATGGCAAAGATGTAGGAACGAAGCAAATCACAATATCTATATTGCATTGTATGCAGAAGCTAAATTCAAAATCAGCCAATACAGAAACATCACGTGGAATATGAAAATTCGATCGTTAGATAAATCGTCAAAGCCATTTTGGAATCTAAGCAAGGCGCTACGAAAACAGTTTCACGTAATTCCTCCTCTTAAAGAAAACAAAAATATGCTAATCCATCCGAAAGAAAAAGTAGAATTAATGGCTAAAACATTTGCGAAGTATCACCAACTTCCAAATAGGCAACAAAACGATATTGAAGAAACAGTTGAATCTAGTTTGACCAACATACGTAGCTCTTCTGTGAGTTCTAAAGTATTTTTTCGTCCCAAAGATATCTCAAATATGATTAAAAAACTAAAAACAAACAAATCAGCTGGTATAGATGGGATAAAGCCCATAGTAGTTAAAAAATTCTCACCAAAATGTATAATTTTTTTGACCCACATATTTAATGCATGCATGGGTCTGTCTTATTTTCCAAACTCCTGGAAAGTTGCCAAAGTCGTACCGATACTCAAACCCAACAAAGACTCTAGTATAGCAGAAAGTTATAGGCCAATCAGTTTGCTTAATCGCCTGTCCAAAATATTTGAGAAACTGACACATAGCGAGCTGATGCAACACACATTGGCAAATAATATTATCCCTTGTTTCCAGTTTGGCTTTCGACCTGGTCATAACACAACTCAACAGCTTAAGAGGATCACAAAAACTGTCAGCCATAGTTTTACAAACAAAAAGTCAACTGGAGCAATAATGCTAGATATCGAAAAAGCTTTTGACGCGGTGGCATGACGGACTGCTACACAAAATGCTCTATTACAAGTACCCAATGGCACTCATTAAAATCATACAAAGCTTCCTAGCCAACAGGAATTAATGCAGAACTATCATCGCATTATCCTTTAACAGCAGGGGTACCCCAGGGTTCTGTATTAAGCCCTACATTATACAATATTTACACTAGTGATATCCCCCGTGTACCAATGTGTGAGCTTGCCCTCTTTGCCGATGAGACTGCCTTATACACATCAGATATAGACCCAAATAATATTATAGATAAACTGGAACAGGGCCTAAACAAGTTAGAAAAATATTATTCTACCTGGAAAATAAAAGTTAATAGTACCAAATCACAGGCAATATTCTTTACCAAACGAAGAGCCCAGAAATATTTGCCCGATAGACCAATACGACTAAATAGTGAAAATATTACTTGGAGCAATACTGTGAAATATCTAGGTTTCATTCTTGATAAGAAGCTTACCTTCAAACCTCACATTCTGGATCGAAAGCACAAAAATAGTATTTTAGTAAAATCTCTCTATCCATTAATAAATAGAAATTCTCTGCTTAGCTTAGAGAATAAATTGCTTATCTATAAAATAATTTTTCAGCCAATGTTGCTGTATGCTTCTCCTGTTTTAGCTACTGCAGCAAAAACCAATCTGCAGATACTACAGACTGCGCAAAACAAAATACTAAAACTAATTTTTAACCTCCCTCCATGGCACTCAACCAGACACCTACATAAGATCTCCGGGTTAGATTATATACACGTCAAATGCAACAAGCTACTTATTAATTTCAAACATTCGTGCTCTTTACTAAACAATCCAATTATAAATAATTTATACAGCCAATGATCTAACAAAAGTTAAGCCTCGAATATAATTAGGTTCGTTTTAAGTTAGTATATTAATTTAGGTTTAGTTTTAAGTTTTATCTTAATTAGTTTACGAGGTTTTTTGTATTAATAAATTTTTCCTCCACGCCGAGAATTCTGTATCAATCACAAAATCTCACTGCCAAGTACATAAAAATAAACAGAGTTGCAAAGACTAGGTAATTAAGTCTGATCTCTCAATAGCAATAATTATGTATCTCATCTTAATATTGTATTGTCCTGTTATGAGAAATAAATTAATTGAATTGAATTGAATTGAAAATAAAAATTTTGGCTGAGGATCGAGGACAAACTCGTTATGGCACCTGATAATGTTGACCAGACGAGAGAAGAAATGCAAATTAGTTCACGTGAAATGAACTGTGACAAATCTCTGCGACTTGTTGAATCTAAACAAGCTACGAGGCCAGATAGTAAGATCGGCAAAACAATCGAAGTGACTTCAAGAAAGGAATTTATAAAGACGAAGCATATGAGGAGTAAAGGATCAAGAAAAAATACTCTAGCGCATCAGAACCGCAAGAAAACTGATTTTCAAAGAAATTATCTTTGAGGGACTAAAAAATGTGGAAATACGCTATACACTTTTTTGTAGTATCATATCAACCATTTCTTATACAAAGCAAATGGATGAGAAACATTGTTTTATAGTTACGTATATACTTTCAAAAACCTATCCTATGAGTTTCGTATTCGTTCGAGGATTTCATCGAAAGTTTCAGCGATAAAACAATGTTTGAAGCTGCCATCCAAAAAACTTGGAAAATTTAAAAAAATAGTTGCTTTTTTTTATTGTAAATGCTTTGTGTTTGAATATACAGGGTGATTTATTATGTGGTTTGGTTTTTAATCTCAAACAAAAGGCATAAAGATGAATTCTACATTAAAAATTTTATTGTGAGTCGAAAGAACAATATATGACATTTACTTTTTAGGATTATCTCATTTAAATGTTGACAGCGACTACGCTGTAAATGGTCCATCCTGAGGGTCCAATTTTGGACGACGCGTTCCAGCATAGTGACCGGTACATCGCGAATGATATGAGTAATGTTGGCTTCCAAAGCGTCGATTGAAGTTCGTTTAGTTTTGAAGACCAGAGACTTCGTGTAGCCCCAAAGAAAATAATCTAAAGGTGTGGGCCAATTTACTGGTCCAAAACGTGAAATCAGGTTCTCACCAAAATGATTTCTCAATAAGTCCATGGTTTCTCTCGCTGCATGCAAAGGAGCGCCGTCTTGTTGAAACCAAAGTTCACCGATACGACGGGCTTCAATTTCAGGTAGCAAAAAATCCGTGATCATAGTGCGGACTCATTTTTAAAGAAATATGGACCGATGATTCCACCGGCCCATAAACCACACCAAACTGTTTATTTCTGTGGCTGTAGTGGTAGCTGTTGAAGCTTTTAATGTTAATCATCAGCCAAAGTACGGCAATTCTGCTTATTGACGTATCCATTGAACAAAAAATACGGCTCACTAAACAAAATTTCGCGATAAAACAGCAGATTTTCATTGAGCTGATTTTCGTAATACAGCTGAACAATTTGGATACGTTGTTGCGGTGTAAGTTTTTCCATGATGATTTTTCAAACAATACTAAATAAAAATTACATTACAGTTTGACAGGAGTCACGTGTGATCTGTCAAATAAAGCCTATTGAAAATCAAACCTCATAATGAATCACCCTGTATAAAAACGAGCAGAGCTCTGGAGATATTCTTGTGATTTTATGGGACTTTAATTGCCATTTGGACATAGAAGCAATCCCGCTCAGCTAAGTCAAACTAAGATTTCAGCAAAGTATGATTGGAGCTAGTATTCCAAAACACCGCCGTGTCTTGGCGAACTATGCTTAATACACGAGTATATGGAAAAACTTCTTTAAAAGTTGTTTCAATGGGAAACTCTCATTCTCTTGTAGTATTAAGAGACTATATCTGACGGTTATTCCTTAAAAAAAATTCATGTTATTTTTGCACCACGTTAACACCGCGTTAATTGCACTACCATGACAAAATTCATACAAAAATGCAACTCTGTAACTTTTCTCTCGAATGTATCAATAATTTTTTCTAAAAACTACCAAAGTGTTCTAAGAGCTTAAATCCACTGTCATTTTCACAACGCAAGTGGTCTTTTTTTTGTAGATTAAACAGATAAAATGGATAGCTTGCCAATCCATATTTTTTTACTTCAAACATTTGACGCAGGAATTCTATTTATTCTAAGTGCCTCGTTTGGCTTTAGGCTTTGCGTGACGGTCTTCAATTTGTCGTAGCTAGGAATAGTAATAAGCAAGGACATTTTGGATTGGCCCCATAGATTGCAGTATGTCAAAGTAAGTAGGAAACTTCAAATATCAAAATTTGCACCGGCATAGCAGACCTAGTAAAGGTAATAGATATCGATTCAAGTTTTGAAAAATATTTTACTCAGCTATCTCAAACTCTTGCTGGCAAGGACATAAAAATGCTCCACAACCTGCATAACTCTAAAATCGGCCTCAGATTTCAGCCCATTTTTTGAAGAAATAATGACCAGTAACATTTGACATTAGCTTTTATATGAGCTACTGACCACGTTTTTGAAAAAGGATTATTGCTGTCACCAGCGTGAAACCACACAAAACCGTGCACACTCTTAGATCCGATGGAGCCCAATTAGATTCTTGCGGACTTGCTCCATTCTAGAAACTGCAGTCCTATTTCTTCTATTACTAAAGCCTTTTTTTTTAAATATACAAATAACAGTCAGTTTGAAGCTACTCAAGAGTCTTCATCGCATACTCTCCTCTTAAAAGTTGAACTCTTGGCTTGAGTTTTTGTACCAACTGGATCTAATACGGATGCAAGACGAAGTTTTTCAACACAACCTTCTACATAATGGACGGAAAAACGGCCCAAACTATTTAAAAGTTAATAATTTACTATACTTTTATTCGGAGTCTTATGTGTGTAATGTCTTATGTGCATACATATAACGTCCGTTTTTTGCCCTGTATCGGACAAAGTGCGTGTTGTACAAAATTTATCCCATACTCAGCGTTTAGCGAGTACATTTATTTTATTATGAGAACCATAATAATCATGCAATTTTCTTTTTCTTGGAACACATTTTCCTTCATTCGAATGACAGTTTTCACCGAAGAATTGTGAACAAAAATAGCGTTACACAAAAATAAAGCTTTTATTCGCTTTTGAATATTTTCAAATACTAATTTTCAATTTCACACATTTTATACAAAATCTAAAAATCAGTTACAATTACCATATACATTACTATTATATGATCAGCAGCACCATAAAATAGTTTTTTCTCGCGCAACCCATTCTATCTGAATTTTCACCTCATTTATCATTTCGTTGATATCGTCATGAATTGCTCTCGTAACACGAGTACATCGCCTGCTGTTTGACAAAAACCAATTTAATTCCTTAATCCCTTCAGTCTCCGAACTGTAAACTTCATTAATCCTCAAGTGACATTTTGCTTAGTATCGCCACCATTAGATGATCTCTCGAAGAACCATTGTCACGGGACTTGTAAGAAATTTTGACTTAAGACGTTCTTTAATTAGCGTTAATTGGAATGTCAGCTTGTCCAGGTCGATTCATTAATTATGTGGCAACGAGTCAAGGGAATGCGATTTATATTCATTGAAAATTATGCAAAACATGTAAATGGTGTTAGTCGATGATACTAAAATGGCTACCGGCTAATTCTTTCAAGAATCTTAAGAACAATGGTTAAAAATGTAAAATGACTGAGTCTGGGTAGTAGAGAGCGGTAGTTAAGCTCAAAATGTACACAATATGTTTACCCAAATGCTAGTGTACTGAATAATTCAATATATTTCACTAAGTGGTATTTCTCAAGTTAAACAGTAAAATGAGAACATGAACCTGAATTTATTTTACCTAAGACTTTTAGAAATTTAAAAATATGAACAATTTCTTTTCTATTTTACTGAGAAAATCTATTCTCAATTCAAATTTTATGCATTTAACGACCACGTTGCTCCCGCCCTAAATCGAAATTAGTAATAAACTCCGAGACACATTGAGCCACGTCGAACTACGTGAATTTGCAATAAAAGATTATATTATCATCCTTCCGATGATTTATTATTGAAACAATCCCAACACGGGAAAGCTTTAAAACATTTTTTATAGAACTAATGAAACAAAACACGTTACGAGCGACAAAAGCACCCGTCGGAATGTTCGAAACGTTCGTGAAACGTTTGAGGAAAGTGTTCATAAGGATTCAGTTGGAAGCGCCATAAAGGTAGTCTACAACTGCATATTCCATACATGTCTGAATTTGCATATTCGGAATATGCTTTCGGGAGAATGGGTCCTGCTGCTGTTCGCTTGCTGTACGCTGATAGGTTTTAGAAGGGTGTCATAAATGCTATGATATGCTGTACGGATCTGACATTTTATGATTATGAGCACGTCATTATGATGCACATTGCAGAACCCTATCGACGCTCCCATACGAATATTTCGGATATATCGTGAATATGAAGTGCATTTCGGGCGGATGTATATGAACAACGAGAGCACAGTCAGAAACAATTGCAAGTGCAACGGACCGGTAAATTGCATCGAACTCTAGTTTTCGAGAGAAGTATTTAAATATTGTCCTGATCTCGTTCCGTTTTATTGTTCCCGAGATATGGTCTAATATCGCACTAACTAGATGAATGCAATTGATGGGCTGCACAAGTGCAGTATTGACAAGAGATTGAATAACCAAGTTCATATCTTGTCATCTGTCTTTCGATATGGAAGGAGCTTTGGAAATAAATTAGGTAAATCTAGTATAGATAGGAAAAAGCAATCTGATAAAAGTTCCTCCAATACCAAGGAAGAGGAGTATATTGGTACAAGACCTCTGTTTTTAATAAATGATGATGAAAAGGCCCAGTTTCTGCCACCCTCCTAACAAGTACATAATTACAGAGGTGATCATCGTACTTCTAAGTACACGCCTAATACGATGCCTAATATATAAAGACGGTAAAGATACCTAATACGATGCACAAATCAATATCAATACCAGAATTGAATTGAAGTACAGGAAACCCCAAAAATAATAGCTATTGGCTTTTCCAATAAAAGAAGTACTTGGACAAACTCTGTTCAACAGAGCTCAGGTATACCGATTTTTAAACTCAATTATATATTTTTTGATTTGAACACATTTCATATGGACGCATATAAGGAAAAGAGTTAAAATTAAGGTATCTTCAACCCTTTGGCAGTGGTAGCATTTTACTGAATTTTCGAGTGACCCTATATCTCTGTGGAAAAAAAAACTTCAGAAATAACAAGTATAAGAAATAAAAGCTGATAATGTTTTATACTTAGCTATGATAACGCTTTTGAAATTGTTAACCCTATACGGGCACAGAGAGCCTAAAAGTAGACAAAGCTGTTTTCAGCTACAGCAGGCACGTGACGAAAAACCCCCATACCATATAGCCATCTGAAAAATGTTCACTCTTTGTGACATAAATCAAATAATTTGTTCACTCTGGGAGTTTAAAACTTTTCAAACTCAAGAACGATAACATTTCATCAAATTACGTATTTTTCGAGCACTGAAACTTCTGTTCACGAGATCTCATAGTCTAACCTACCAGATCAATATGAAATTCACAAGATGTAGGTACATATATTCTTTAAAAAGAAAAGGTCTGAAGAAATCATTTGAAAGTGTGGTTAAGTCTGTAGTAGTGGTGCAATCTTGAAAAATCACTCAAACAAATTTAAAGATTTATGTCCTAAAACTTAACTAAATAACTAAATAACATCAAATTTTTACGAAATTTGCACAGAAAATGGATTTTATTATAAGCTTGATAGGGTGTTGGTTGAAAAATCTGAGATGGCTGCCAATTCATACGAATTCACATTGATTTAGAAGATTATTCTGCCAGATGTTAATAATTTTGTAGTGGCAATAAAGAATGAATGTTTCGATTTCGAAAAATTTGAAATTTTTTGGACTGCTATTTTTAATTCTTGCCCAGTCATCGGATTGAAACGAAATTAACAGCGTGAGCAGGCTGGTGCTGGCAAAGGCTTCCCAGAATCAACTGTGATTATTCACCGCCATGTTGTTTCATTTCTGAATAGTCTCTAAATAAGGGGCTGACAAAGTCTAATAGTATGAAATGTACAGTCGGAAAATTTTCCTGGCCATGTAAATATAATGTAATCGAGGCATAAACCGTTATTTTGGGTGTTGGAAAATTTTCGGAAACAAAAGAAAAAGCGAAAAATAGCATTTAGTTTTGAAGTTTAGAAGAAAACTCTTGCCGCTGCTGGGGAAAAAAGTTTTGAGAAAGGATAATCGGCTAGGATGTAAAGAAAAAGTCTAGCGCATCAGAACCGCTAGAAAACTGGTTTTCGAAGAAATGATCTTTGAGTAACTTAAAAATGTGTGTAGTATCATATCAACCATTTCTTACTCAAAGGAACAAATATAATTTTTTGACAGCATCTCCTATAGCACAAATGATAAAAATGCTCAGTGCTGGCAACATGTGTCCAACAGAGCAGCAATAAGTCTACCATAACATGCTCGTGCTTAATCAACCTATCCTTTGAATTTCGTTTTCATGCAAGGATATCATCGAAAGTTTCAGCGATTAAACTATGTCTGGGGCTGCCATCCGAAAAATTTCCAAAACTCGGAAAATTTAAACATCGGTTGCTTATTTTATTGTAAATGCTTTGCTTAAGCAAACAAAATGGAAGCATCTGTTGGTGCAATATTTACGAAAATATATGGTGCTGGCAATCATGGGTTAGTACCATAGCTGCTTCACGTTGTGTTAAACCCACCCTGTGAATTACGTTTGGATTGAATGACCGCGCTGGAAGTTATAGGAGTGAATAAAATTTTACAGTTACCCCCCTCAAAACTTTATTAAATTTTCGAAACCTAAATATTTGTTGTTAATTGTTATTGCAGGATCATTCCCATTTGGAAATTTAATGACATCATCGCCCGATAAAAAAATGTTAATAAAATAGCTGGCAGCCCTTTCATGATTTTTCAACTAAATTCCTACAGAATTAGAAATACAGTAAGGTTCACTTATCACATGAGTTTCGTTTTGATTTCGCTACTGCATCGGAAATTATAGGGGAAAAAACCTTTATTTTTCTGAGCAAATTTACAGCATTTAGGAGACAAAAATTGCCATGGCTGACAACCCTATACTAATTTTTCAACCAAATTTCTATGAAATTTATCTTAGAGTAAGGTTCACCTACTCCGTAAATTTTGCTAAAATCTGGTAACCAAATCGGAAGCTATAGGCCAAAAATCAGTTTTTTCTTCGGTGATTTTTCAAAATGCCACCACTGCAACAGTGTTGCCCGTATTTCAAAATTACTTTCATTAAACCTGGTCCTAGCTAATTCCAATATGTCCTGTAAATTTCATGTTGATCGCATTATCCGGTCGTCAGTTCTCGTGAACAGAAATTTTGAGTGCTGAAAATAGAAGTAATTTGATTATAGGCTGCCGTTCTTGTGCACCACGGAATTTTGAAAATTTTAATTTCACGTGGTGGAAAAAAGTCAAAATTTATCAATAACTTGAATTTATTTTCAAAAATCAAAAAAATTTTAGGAGGGTCGATGATTTGAAGGATTTTTTTTTGTCAGGATCCTACTGTAGCTACAGGGTTGCCTGCACCTGCAAAAAAACAGGCAATCGGAATACTTAGTATGCGCAAAAAGGTTTACATTATACTAATATGACAAATTTTGCTGGTTAAATGTCCTGAGAGGACCAATCGACGCAGTTTACAGGAGTACCTATGGTCAATATTGAAGATAACATTGACCAGGATATGAGTCAATTTCAAAACAATTGCCGGATAATATTTTTTTGTGAGTGGAGAGTGTTTACTCTCTGGCATACTCCAAGCGTCGGGCAACATTTTTCCTGGAAATGAACGGTTTTTTCCGTCGTTTCTTTTAAGTTCTGCACCTATTTTGGGAGCACTTGTTTTTGGATCATTTTGAATAATTCTCTCAATTCTCTTCTCCAAATCATCATATTAAATTGTTTCCGACTCCTTCTTGGGGCAATTTGTATGGTCGAACGTGGTCTGCCAATGATCCTTGATATTTCAGCCTAACTTTTACCTTCCTCCGTAAGCTTTATAATTAATTTCTTCACTTCAACCGGAACCTTGCGGTGTGATTCGGCCATTTTAGAAAAGAAACTTTTAACAAGAATTGCTGCACAGCTCTATTGAGCATTTACAACTATCACCTTCAATAAATGAGGATCGTGTGTAGATCTCCACTGAAAACTAAATACCACTACTTTTCTTTTGCATTAATTGCACATGCAATTTTCGTAAGTTTATTATTGCTGTACTGTGACTGTAAAAGCTAACATAACAAAATACTGTTTTGCTCTAAATAAGGGTTTATAAATACCTAAAGAATGAAAAAAGTTTTTTTTTGTTTAATAAATAGAAGAGTTTTTATTAGAGGTAGGGTACTGTACGTGCAAATTTTTGATACAGTGTAACTATTTGAAAAGGTGTTACTTAACCTTTTTATCCAAAAATAAGATAAGTATGATTCAACTGCGAACAAATTATTGTTAACTGAAACTTAATGATAGCATTCTCTTAGTGCATTATCCTTTATTGAATTTACTCCACCCTATACATATAAAACAGTTTCATCTTTCACGCAATTAAAATTCAATGCATCTCGCCAGTCGAGCATC